>JBBUKS010000085.1:2527070-2547302 GCA_038050645.1 Hedychium gardnerianum | reverse complement strand
TTTATTTTAAATATATTTTTTATATATTTAAATTTGATTTTCATTATTGGGATAATTTAATTAGGCTTTCTAAAAGCTTGTTCGAAATACCCATTTAAGTTGGGAGTTGATTGAATTAATTAAACGTTTAAACCTAAGATGAACTTACGGAAAAATAAAAAAATGATCACTACCGACCAGCGGCCTGCCTCGCGACCGCGATGTCGCCGGAGGCGTCACGCGATGCCTTCTGCGCCGCTGGAGGCGTCGCACGACTCCTCAGGCATGGTCCTTGCAGGTCTTCGCGTCTCTCGCTTCGCCTAGGCTAGCTGCCCAACACCTTTTTGGTGCGGTTAGCGGCCGCCTAGTCTGAAATTTAGATCACTATTTTAAATGTATTTTTCTCTAGAAGGGTGTCTGACGCAGCACCAAAATCAAACCTCAAATCAAATCACTTAAGACGAACTTGATGATGCAAATATAAGTATCTCACACAAAGAAAAAAGACATTAAAATCTAAAAAGGAAATTTTTAATATCTGAAAATTGCCTTAATAGATAAGATCCTAAGTGCTTTATAGTTAAACAATAAGGCTAGTTGACTCATTCTTGATAAAATAGTGGCTCAGTTCATCCAAATCACTCGTTCTTCATAAAATAATGGACTCGATTCATCTGAATCACTCTTCATAAAATAATGACTTGGTTCATCATTTTTTCAATAAAATATAAACAAAGTTCTCTAATAGATTTCCTGTAAATATAATAAAATCTAAATTTTCAATCATCTTAGACAACTTTAAAATTTTAAAGAATTGTAAATAGAATTTGAAAATCTCAAATATATTATTCTCCCTAACCAAGGGAACCTTAGCTCCAAGCAAATAGTAACTTTCTTCTCATGGTTTCCATGCATAAGTAGTGATGGCCTCGTCAAGTCTGTTGAGCATGATTATATTGCTATACTTCAATTATCGACATTTCAAATGAGTTAAAAACTACTACACTTTTACTTTTCTTTTGAGCCTTGACTTTTCCTCCTCACAATGTAGCTAAATAAATTAGACGTGAGTACTTCAAAAATGTTTGTAGTGTGGGGTTATATGGATGCCGCGATATAAGCAGTGGATGTCAAGCAGTGCTAGTTCGCAGGATGGTGATGCCAGGTTCTATGCAAGCAGCACCATCTATTATTAACAGAGCATACAAGAGAACCATCGAGTCAACTCAAGGACGCAACAGTCGGGCAAAGATAGAGAAAGAGATGCTATGATTACGAAATATGGTGGGAGTGATCGATAGGTTGGAAGTGTGTGGTAGGAGAAAGAAGGATTACCCTCTTCTCTCGCACCAACAAGAAGGGTTCATTGTGGCTAGAGTTGCTTGAGAGATTAATGGAAGCTGGTGATGAAATCGTGGCAACGAAATGGCTAGTGAAAAAATGAAGGGGTTAGGATGAAATGGCATTGACGACGTGAGCACAAAAGTGATAAAGATGGATGTGACTTGTGAGGAATCATGCTAAAGTGGTGAAGGAGATTGCAAATACCAAATTAAGAATTCTGATCTAATACCAATTAATACAATGCTAATATCACATAGAATCACACAAACATAAAAGAACTCACACAATCAAAAGGAGAAGTTTTTATTTACTAAAATATGCTCTAATATGTGGGATCTTAACCCTTTTTATAAATTGATAGTAAAATCTTGTTCTTCACAAAAGAGTGATTCAGTTCGTCACAATAAAACTAAAATTCTAAACAATTTTTAAAAATTCTCCAGAAATATAATAACCTCTAAAATTTTGATTTGCATAAACAACTTTAAAATCTTAAATAATTTTAAATAGAATGTAAAAAATCTCACCTATGTTAGTTCCTCAAGACCTTCAAGTGAAATTTTAAATCTTTACCAAAAGCACATCAAAACTATAAACAAACAAAAAAAAAACTCAAGTACTCTTCATGATTTCCACAATAAATGGTTTAGTTCAGTGTGCTTCTAGTTGCTAGTAAATTAATAACTGAAGAAATAGAATTACACTTTTCTAGTTGATAGACATAATATACAACATGCTATGAGAAATGAATATGTGATCGAAGTGCCTAACTTCAATGACCAAGAGAGCACTCCTTCTTAGCATGTCATTGAAACTAAACATGAGATTCTACTTTTACACTGCCTAAAAGAAAATAGGACATATCTAAATTTGCAAACATAAAAAACCTGAAAGTAAATAAGTGAAGAATGCCATCCCTTGACCATTGTTTTCTCTTCTATAATTCCTTACAAAACCCACCAATATAACCCATGTAGCATAGAAAAAGCAAGGAGTTGTCAGAGAATTCAACCATAACCTAGCATCTCAGCCTAAGGAAACTAGAATCCCGAACATAATTATACTGCAAATTATAAAATGACTATTCAATATTCCTATTCAGAACTAATAGTAAATCAACTTAAGGCAATTTTTTTGTCATAAGCTGGATGCACCTTGTATGCCTTGGATGCAACCATAGATGAGCATTGCATTCTAGGAATGGCATGAATTGCAGCAATGGACACATCAAAGGGCGACCTTGATGAGCCAACAATATTCAGCAGAATTTCCAAAGTGATGAGTGCAAAATCCTCAGATAACAAAGCAAAGCATCCTGCAGCAAATAAAGATGCTTTTACCTGCGAAAAAACAGATCATAGGACATACCAAATTAGTGTCCCTAGTCTAAGAATAGTGAATAATTTATATCTAAAATAGTGAATAGTTAATATATCCTAATGTGTTTAATGCATGATGCTGATAAACACCATAAGATAAGAGCATGCTTAGGCTGTCGAAAACAGGCCTTCTATTTTCCATTGCAGTTTCGCTATTTATTTCTCAAATGTGTACATAGTAAAAAGACAATGATATCATTACGTGAGATACTGAGAAAATGATATTTGAAGTGAAAGAAAGTAGGAAAATCTAGGATCACCTCAGAGATATTGGAAGATTGCAGGCTCTGAAGTACAATATGTCTTATGTGAATACTATCCTTGGCAAGATCAGCCCAACAGCCAAAAAGCCGCAACGACAGAGTCTTAGATTCAGCATCACCTGTGTCATAAACTACTTTCACACTTTTAAGCATCTCTATATAATTAGGTACTCTTCTCTTTGCTAGAATTCCATTATACCGTTTTCTTTCCTTCCTAATACTTGGCATTTCTAAGAGGAATACTTTCAAGACACATTGCCTTGTATGATTATCTCCACACTTAAATGCATTGGCAAGTCGAAGAAGGATGGTGTTTGCAAATGTTCTGTCCTCACCTACAACCAAATTGTACATATCTGCAATTTCCCTTGTAATGTTTAGCTCCTCACTCCATGTTTGGAGTATCGGTCCCATCTTCTCAATTGCCATAATGCGTTTATCTGGATATACAAGCATGGGTAAATAGAGAACATAAAGCAAATGTAAGTTTCAAGTAAGAATGACTAGGAGCACAGACAAGCAGCATTGAGATATATTGTTCTACAATAGGCTTTTAAATTTAATATTCACAATATTTTTGCTGCTTTTTGTCCATAATTTCATCGATCCCAAATCCCAATGATACAACAACAATTTGCAATCCTAGTTCTGAATTTGGTTCGCTTATCAATTTAGCTGTAACTAACAAAATTTGTGTAAGTTGCTATCGTTGACCTCATGGCTGAAATAAACTTCCACGTCTGACTCTTCACTTTTCATGCTCATACATAAAGAAAGCGCACTTCTTCTGCGCAAACTAGAAAACATAACAAAGAATCATATTTCTAGATAGATAAAGTGCGCTCAGGATAGCCTCCAAAAAACCTCCTTTTCGTTTTCTACAGTTACAAAGAATGCATTGGATAAATTCATGGTTGTAGAGAGATAGAATGATGTAGAAGAGACGACCAACCTGGGCACTTGGAGCGAAGGCCCTTCTCGAGCTCGATGCTCCACGTCATGGCGCAGGCCGCGGGAATTTTCTCCATCGCCCCTGCGATAAACCAGTAAATAAAGGAGACAGGGAGATCAGATTCGAGGGCTTTCAGAGGCCGCCAAATTTGGGGGAGTAGCCGCCAAAGCAAGCTTTAAAGTTACGGGTTCCTTTCCAAACAAGTTAGTTAATCTATGCGCCTCGTGCCGCCGCCACAGAGCACGACGAACACCTGCGATAGCACGCGGAGCTACCGGAGTTGCGCCGCCTGTGCTCGACAGTGATCGAGAAGAAGAGCAACGGCAGCGCCCGCTCGCGGCGCGTGAATAACGAGCGAGACGAGGCCGCCTGCCCTTCTATGGCGATATTAAAGAGGCTAAGGCCCATACAATTAGACAAGGCCTTTGGCCTTCGACTATAGTTTTTAGGCCATGTGTTGATATGCCGCGCGACTCGTCTACGAAAATAATCAAGCGTCCACGAAAATGATCTAAGCATATGAAATAATACAATAATTTTTTTTAGCTAGGGATTGAATTACAGTATTCAAGTTAAAAAATAATAATAATAATAATGATAATTTAGATGCTCACGGGATATAGTATATAGTATTTAGGGCGTATATTTTTTATTATTATTTTTTTTAAGCTTTGGATTTAGGATTTAGGATTTAGGATTTGAGGCTTAGGATTTAGTGTTTAGGATATATTATTTAGGGTGCTTAATTTTTTTTTATGGTTTAGGATTTAAAATTTGAGGTATATAATATTTATGGATAGGATTTAAAAGTTTTAATATTTTAAAAAATAATAATAAAGGCGCTTGGATCAAATCCAAACGCCAGGATCGTAGTTGAGGACGTTTGCACAACACACTATCGAACTGCACCTGCTGAGGTGACATAATCCTAATCACTGATCATCATCATACATATTTTGATCAATGATGTGCAGGTAGTCACCTCAACATGTGCTCATGGTTGTGCAAGATAAGGTGTGCAGGCTAACAGAACTATATATATATATATAATTTTAATATCCTACACACTCGGTCACCGTGAGCGACAACCTACGCGGGCACTTGATATGGCAAAAACCAGAATTTTTTAATCCGTCTCTTCCTTCTCTCTTTCTTCACGCAGACTTTTTTTTGGACTTGGATTCTCCATATTTTTCCCTTAAAAACTTCAAATATCTTCGCCTCTCTTCCTCTCCTCTCTCCCCTGGTTCTCTAAACTCTAAATCCATTGTCAGTCATCGCCCTCTCTCCCTGCATCTCTAGTTGTCGCCGCTTGTTCCCACGCCATCTCTCCGGGAATCTCTCATTGTCGCCGCTCTTTCCCTTCCTCACTACTGTCGCTCCCTTAAGCATCTATAGATACAAAATTTGGTAATCATTTTATTTCTACCATAAATTTTATTCCTATGTAATATAATTTAAAGTTTAACTTCAATTTTTTTAAATTCTTCTATAAATTTTATTTCTTTGTATACTACTTTAAAGTTAAACTTTAATCCTTCTATTAAATTTTAATTATGTAGATAATAATGATATAGTTGGATCTTTATATGTGATAGAGTACAATCAATTAAGAAAATTAATAAAAATCTAATTATATTATTTTCATATACGTGATCGAAATTTAATAAAAATATTGAAGTTCAATTTTAAAATAGTGTACAAAAGAATAAAATTTATAGCAGAATTTAGAAGGATTGAAATTAAATTTTAAATAATGTTACAAAGGAATAAAACTTATAGCAGAAATAGAAGAATTTAAATTCAATTATAAATTATATTATAGAGGAATAAAATTTATAGTAGAAATAGAAGGATTATCAAATTTTGCAACTATAGATGTTGAAGGGAGCAGCAACGAGGAAGGAGATGAGTGACAACAGTGAGGGATCCCCGGAGAGATAGCGTGAGAACGAGCGGTAACAACCAGAGATGCAGGGATAGGCGGCGGTGACTGACGATGGATTTAATATTTAGGGAATTAGGGGAAAAGAGGAGAGAAATAGAGGCGACGAAATTTGATTTTTTTTTAAAAAAATATAGTATCGATGCCAAAAAAAACCTACGTGAAAGAAGAGATAAATTCAAAATTTTGAATTTTGGCCACGTCATATGCTCATGTAGGTTATCGCCCATGATTGTTCATATAAAAGTGTGCATGATATCAAAATTATATATATATATATATATAAAAGATTTTTATATTTGATCATATAAGTATAATAGAGTTGTAAATAAATTAAACAGGAGTAAAATTAATATTTAATTTAATAAATTTATTTATGTTCATTGATGAATTAAATAAATAAATTCAAATACATATATTCAATTTATTAATATTCATAAATAAAAATTATAAATTATTCATAACAAAATTGATGAATCAAGTTCATTAATATTTTTTTTATCATACTTAATAATAAAAAACTCTCAAAACCAATAATAAACAAATAAATTTTTAATTTGAAACTCACTATCTAATTAAAAATAATTCAAAATTAAAAAAAAAAACAAAAAAAAATTAATATCTACTTCTATAACTCGCTATTTCACAAAATTCATCATTCATCGTAATATATTATTTGTCTCAACTATACGAAACCTTATCAATCCATTGAGCTATAAAAACACCAATTGATAATCACATTATCACACCTAATAAAGATCAACTTCAAGATATCAACAAGTTGCCAATTATTTTCATATCATAAGCATAAGCACGATAAAATTATTGTCATGTGACGAAAAGTCTTGAGTTGAATCTCATAAATAAAATCTTAGAATGCAAGATAAAATTACGTACAATAAATCCTTCCCCAAAACCTATATTGATGAGAGCTTTATAAACCGAGCTGTTCTTTTTTAAGCACAAACATGCAATTTAGCCAAAGAATCATGCCATCTGAAACATGCAAACTATACTAAAGGATGAAGATCATATTCAAAAGAACCAGTCTCGCTACATTATGCTGGCATGACTTTCAGCTCGTAAGCACCATATAGCTGCTACTACTATACATACTCTTAACTTTCGATACCTCACGTTTTGACGTATTTACAACACGAAACTCTAGTTGAGGCTGTCAGTTAGGCAGCTTCAACAGCCAGGATCAGTAGCCAAGAAGATCAGAAAGGTAGAACAGAAACTTAGAACTGAGAAGGCGAATTTACACTGGCAATGGGATGGTCATTGTTAGGAGAGGTTATGCTAGAGCAGCAGCAACGCGATGCTTCTCTGAGCTACCACAAGCAAAGCCTTCAATTCTCACCTTTGGGCTCCCCCCGAAAGAAGAGCCACAGGTTGGCGACCCTCTTTCAACTCTTCTGGCAGGGTTTGCAGGGGGAGAGTTCCTCAGGGAAGCGGCAGAGGACTGTTGGACAAACTGAGCATCTTGGATGACTGGATTGTTAGTACGCATGGGAGGAGAACCGGAGAAGAATGTGTCGTTGTCTGAATCATAGTCCTGGTAAGAAACAATTTATTTTGATGAATGACAAAAGAACAAGGGAACAAGTATCATATTGAGGGGGGTAGTTACCTGGTTCAGAAGAAGATCAAGAATCTCAGCTGCACAGTCCACTCGGTAAATAGACTTCATGCTGAAGTGTAGAAGATTAAAACTATAAATGGGTATTTTTGAAAGTACAGCCACGATATGATTATGATGAATAGGGAGCATAAACAAGTTCTTAGAAACATTAAGAAAAGAAAAGAAATGCGATAGAAGAAAGTTTGTGCAGATTTAATTTGAACAGTTCAGTACAAAAATATTTTTAAAAAATAATAAGAAGACACATCCATAACCCAAATTATATTTTAAATATGTGATGACTAATAGATTCATTTAACAAGTAACAAGCACAAGATGGTCAAATACAACTATTTATGTAAATAAAATGATTTAAGAAATTTGAGCATTCCTAGTGATCAGAATCCATGAAGTCAACCCCAAATTTTTGGGAATAACATGGCTTGATAGGAGGATGACTAACCTTGTAAAAATTTTGTGCATGACGGAAAAATAAACAATTTTTTTAAATATTTAAACTATTAAAAGAATCTGTTTCGTATCTATGCTGTCAACAAAAAAAAACAAGATTTGCTGTTATTGACATATATTATAGTGTTAATTATCAGAAAAAAAAACATCTTTGGCATTAATATTCTTATGAAAAAATACAGAACAATTATTATCTTCAATAAGAGAGAGTATTTTAGTGTGTTTTCTTTTATTTATACGTCTATATCACTACTCCACATGATTATCATGCATAATTTGATTGAATAAAAGCTACAAGTTGTGGCGATAACTACAACTTGTTGCATAATTTACAGGAACCTATCGTTTTCATAGAGGCAAAATTTGCAATTTTCTAACTCCAAAAGATAAAACAGAGAAAATCCTGCTAACTTATTTCCAATACAAACTCTAAAAAAAAGGGTGCAAAAGTAGAATTTGTTGTGCAAAATCATCGAGTAAATTAGCATATGCTACTTTGAATAATAGGAGGTTGAGAAAATGAAGACAACATATCTCATAATAATTTGAATAAAATTAAAACTCACCCCTTCGTCTTGGAACTGACTCTAGTGAGAGTATTAATCAAACATGGAACTCTTGTAGCACGATGAGGTTGAGGACAGATGACTTCAGATCTTGGACTTGGTTGGTTATCAATTTGACAAAACCTTGATTTTCTATCCGCCATGCAATCTGGATGGAATTGTCCAATGCCACTAACTCTCACAGGATAATTCTCCATTTTGAATGTTTCCTGTGTTGCACAATAGGCCATTATTAACCACCAAAAATCATCACAGAAGTATGCCTCAATGTAAACAAACAAAAAAGAAAGAAAAAAAGAAAACAAAAAATCAAGCAATGATGATTGAAGCCTAGTCTTTATTTCCGGCTTATTAGATTGTTTAGTATTCTATCAAGAATATAAAGTGTGAAACTGTTAATCTTCCGTGGAATTTGGTTTGTACAAAGGCCTGCTACAGTAGCCCCCTACTGCTCTACATCTCCAGGTTTATTGCAAAAAAAGTAACACTGTCAAAAAGCAATGAATTCATTGACTGAAACCAAGTGTTGTCAAGGATAGTAAAATCTCAAGAATGATACACTAAGTTGCCTAAAATAAAAAATAAATTTTATTAAAAGATATGTCTTGGCATAGTAGAAGACAACTGAGACAAGCTATCAGAGGGTTCTAACCAATTACAAAAATTAACATCAAGTAATTCATGAAAGATTGTAGAAATTAAGAAATTAATATGAAGAGTAATGAATAACAATTGGCTGATTAGGGAACTAAGATGAGGATAGTATACACACTTGGAGGGTATTGCTTAAAAACTAGGTATATATAACCGAGCAAGAAAATCTTCACAAAAGAAACAATATCACCATCTATTAGCATCTATCCAAAAGATTTACTATCCCTTTAGAGTCAGAAGTGAAAATGAATGGATGCAAATTCACAGATGCCTTAACGGAATAATTATAAGGAAAGTCATCAATTAGAAAAACAGAAAATTGCATTCCTAATTTTTCCAACATTTAGCCTAATTGGTCATTTCAGACCCTTAGGGTTTGTTAGTTGGAAGGTGTAAATCAAAGGATGAATGGGGACAAATACATGAATGAGAATATGGATGGGGATTAATTTTGTCTATTCATTTGGATGGACAGATGAATGAAATGATCCATCCATTCAATCATCCTTTCACTGTTCAACTAGAAGGATGACTAAATTCTAAAATGGTAATCATATAATTATCTTTTTAACTCCCATCTTCTTTTCTTTCACAATGCATCCAACTAATTAATGTAATTAATAATGCAATTTTTCTTACATTGATTTCCCTAGCTAGCAAGGTTGCAGCTATGTAGCGGAAGCCAATGATGGCACCACGCTAAGCAGTGTTGGTCGTGCAAACAATGTTGGTGTTGCTGGTGGTGGACATTGGGGCTAAGGTCACTAACGACATTGGTGTTGTGAGTTGCAGAGGCTGGTGTTGCCAACAACAAATGGCATTGGCGGTCATGTGGCAAATGTTGGTGTTGTTGCAAACAATCAAAAGTGTCTTAATGTTTAGTGTTGAGGGCGAAAAATGTTGATGATAAAGTGGCAAACGACATTGGTGTTGCTATGTGTGGATGACATAAGTGCATGAGCAACATGAGAAATCTTCACAAATATGTGGCAGATGCAGATAATAATATTCCACAAGGAGACGATAAATGTGCCATCATTTTGTTTATAAAGACTAAAGAGTTAATTTACTAATTAGCTAATTATTCTCATCTGCCCTCCCCTTAGTTCGCTCATTCTGCATGTGCCAAAAATGAAGGAGAAAATTGAAATTTTTGTTCCAACTTATCCCTACTAATTGTTACATCCTTCTAACCAGACAATCAAACAAATGTACATAAGTGTATTCATCCACCCATCTCATCTTTGATTTATCTGTCTAAGCGAACATGTCCTTTGGTAGTGTAATAATTGTAAGTTGAGGTAAGAATTAATAACACATAAAAATGTTCCTTAAATGTAATGTTGTTAAGTGGATTTTTAGATGCTTGACTAAAGGATCTTTAGAGATGAGAGAAGTATCACTAAATGTGAGTTGATTAGTATCATGTTGGATTCATATTTTAGTGCCATGGTGGTGTAGGTATGATTAGCATCATCTTGGATGCTTTTTGAAGGAGGTAGTTTGTTAAGAGGCTCTTTTAAGGTCAAGGGTTTTCTTAAATGTCCTTGTGCCTCATGGAAGGGATTAAATAAGATAAAAGTTCATCTGTTTACATGTATTGAATGTTTCTTGATAACAGTCAGTTACCAATGAACTCTTCTTAATTAAGAATTAAGGCTCAAGTAATGATCCTTCTGTTTTATACCAGGAATCATTAAGGTAGGAACTAGCCTTTCGAAACAACATTCATGGAACTCACACAATTTATGATAATTTTGCATAGTTTGTCTCGGCATAATGCATATGTATGAAAACCATGTACCATCTCATATAGGTAAAGTTGTGTCTTATTATATTGGGTATCATAGTTTTGTGCCATCATCTAACAATTATTTATAGAGTAATTATTTATTTTATTTTCATTATTTTCAATTAAAAAATTTGGTTTGTTCAAGTCCTTCTATGTCTAGGTCATCTTTCAGTTTTAATTTTAGAATCTTTGCAACTAATATATATATATATATCACACCTCTCACATTAGTGGTGGTGTCTGACTGTTTCCTCTCATCATGTATATCTAAGATTATTGACATAGAATGATGCTTAAATTGGATAAAACATGATACACTAGGACACAATGAATTAAACCAAACAAGAGACTACCTATATGATATATCATTTTTTTTTTTTGTTTAGCGATGAACATGGTTAAACTAAGCATAAATGAATTTACCAAAAAAAAAAAAAGAAGAGATAATGGTAGTTTTTGTTTGAGTTGCAGTTTGATGAAATGCAAGATGTTTGTAGAAAATCGAATTAAATGCAGAAAATTTAACTAACCAAATTTTAAACAAAAAAACTTTCGAAAAAGAGAGACTTTATACAAACAAAATCGGCTAGATGACTAGAAGTTTCATACTTTTCATCTACCAAAATTGAAGTTAGTTGATCTGAAAAGAGAGAAAAAAAATACAGAAGAGAAGAACTGATATTAATATTCTAGCATTTATTTCAGAAGCAAACACCAATGACTACATAATAAAAAAAAACAGTCAAGGAAAAAGAAATTTTTTACAAAACCCCGATAAGAAAAGACAAGAAACAAGGAATCCCAACCAATTGAACATTTGAACTCGACCAGAGTATATTACAGCTACAAAGAAAAGGTAAAATCGCAGATCGAAGCATGTCCAATACAAAGTTCCTATTTTAGGGGAAAAACATTACTCCATCTGGTAGTCAAATATTAAAATACTAACAGATCAGATGATCCAAGTTACAGATGGTTCTAATAAGCAACAATGACAGTAAGAAACCAGCAAAACAACATCAGTGGCTCCGAAATTTAAAATTTAATATCTATCAGAAACTCCAGGGAACAAACGAACTGAAATCGCGGAACAATCAAAATTTAAATGTAGGATCCAAGAATTTTCATCTCCAGAATATAATAAAAAAATCATTTACACCCAGCGCATCTCGCATTCTCACCGGGTTAAAAAGAAAAGGCTGATTCCCTCCTAGATCATAAGATCGGAGCCCAGAGCCAGCGTAACACCAGATCTAGCTCTTATTTCGCCCCAAATGTACAGATCTCGTGCCTCTCCGCTAGATCATAACAGGATCGAAGCAAATGAGCTAGGAAGATCACGACGGTGATCATCGCACTCACCGAGAAGCCAAGCGGGAAGGGAACAGGGAGAGCAGCAACTGCAAAATCGCCTCCTCGAGCCCGAGCTGCTGCTCCCTTGCGGCATTTATATTCGCTCCTAAGCGAAGGTTACAGACGTCCTAATCCCTCGTCTTAACTCTAATTAATCTCGTTCGTTTCCTCTAATTTTTTATCTTTTCCGATGACAGTTTTTATTCCTCCTCTTATTAACCAACTACACATTGGCTCGTCACCCAACCTTTACCAAATAAGTGATTCGCCAGTTTCTTGGAGTTGGTTAAGCAGTGCGTACTTTAAGTACGCTACCCGTCTGACAATTCAATTTTAAAAGGTAAGCTACCTGTGGCGCAAAACGAGGGGTCCACATTTCAACCAATGGAAGAACGGGTCTATGTGGATAGAGTTTTCGGTGATTAAATGGGATTCGAATCTCGCCTCGGGCCTGCCACGTACGCGTGACCGGGATATTATGATTCCCGCCACCCGAGCGCCCGACCTGCCGTTACTTTACAAAACGGCCGTCATTCGTTTGAGCACGGCACCGATTCAAATTTGGAAGCGGTACTTTCTCTAATAACCGTCCGATTATGATCTTACGGTGAAATAATTCTATTTCCGTTAAAAAGTACCGGATTTGGATAATGAGGTGGAATTTTACTAAATAATTAAATATAATAAAGAAATAAAATCACCTACCTTTATATTTTATACATGACGAAATTCCAGTTTGCTCCCCAGACTTTGGTGAATCTCTAATTTACCTTTAAGTTTTTAAAGAATAACAGTTTGGCTCCATAGTTCCCAATGTTAAATCATTTATATATTTGTACATATTTGTAGAGGTTGAAGTTCTATTTCTGATAAATTAGATGTCTAGGTTTTATGTATTTGATAATTATATTTACAAATTTATGTATTTTTTTAAATGAACGATTGAGATTTAATTGACTGATTCTTTGATTTTACAAATTTGACATTGAAAATACTTTGTTAAGGTTCATCTAAATAATATATTGCTTCTGGCTACGATATAGTATGTCAAATTATTATCTAAATATTGTTATCGAGTTCAATATTTTTTTAATCAAATATTAGGGTACAACAGATTAATCAAATATTTATGATTTAAATTTTAGCTACGATATATTATGAAAAAATTTGAGACGTTGATTGTTGGATGAGAAGACGCTTACGTTTTTCGAATTTTCTTGATAGATGAATCAAGAGGGAAGACTATTCATCTATAAGATTAGTTAGATTTATAAGGATTTAGATATCAGAATTATAATAAAAAATAATAATAATCAAACACTAAACGGTAGAGCACCAATAATTATTTTTTAAAAAATCTATAGAGCAAACTGAAAATTCAACAAATTTTTTAGGGGCATATTAAAAGTTGAAATAACTTATAGTCGAATTAGATTTAGACTAAACTTAGTTTATAATTTGGACATTTTTTTATATAGCCCTATTTGGGTAAAAATCAAAAGAGGATTGATATTAACATTTTCCTTAAAAGAACACTTCAATTTTTAAAAATATTTAAATAACATCTCATTCCATTTTTAATCTTAAAAATATTCTTATTATAGTATTATTATAATAATTTTAACTAAAATTGTTGTCGTATATAGTAGCTTTATTTAAAACTATTACAATGTGTAAATATTTTAATATAAAAAATTCTATTTATGTTTAATAATTTTGATATGAATTATGATCGATTTTATTTTATGTTGCAGTGGTTTTAGTTAAAATTACTAAAACATGAATATTTTCGTATAAAAAAAGGATGAAATGTTATTTTAAGATTTTAAAAATTAATTTGCCCTTTTAAAAATAATAGGCGTTTTATTATCCCCCCTCCCCTTTTCTTTAATGGAAAGAAAAATATTTGAGTAAAATTAAAATAATGAGATTAATAATTATACATGCAATTAAATCATAAAAATATTTTTTTTTGTAAAAAAAAAGAGAGTATATTAAACTTAAGACACATTGGTTTGAATGTATGTTTATACTTGGAGAAATTAATTAGCACGAGTAAATAAGATTGAGATTTTGGATGTTTTTTTGAAGTTAATACTCAAATCAAGCACATGGTTTTATATTTTTTAAATTTTTTTACAAAAATATTTATAAATTATGTTTAAATCTATCACCTATATGCCTACTATTAAAGTATTGGCATATACAATTTTCATTAACTCAATCATTAATGTAAACTTAAAAAACCTCCTCGTGATATGTTGGACATGAAAAGTGATCTTACAACAAATTCCTTTACTTAGACAAAAAGCAAAACTTGTTGGGACTATCGATTTCTTTTCTTAAGTTATTGTTCCAAGTATTTGATCTTTCGTTTTCATTCGTCTAAGAAACGAAGCGATAGAAGAGATGATTTATGCATCTACCCCAATCTCTAGCTCTCGTTTTAGATTCATCCTTTCCAATTTGTCGGCTCGAGATTGCGATGCAATACGAATGCTAATTAGCAAGTGCGTGTTGAATCAAAAGCTATGAGGAAGAGATCGATTCATGGTAAAGAACGAGTGGGATAGCGAGATGACGATGGTTGGTTAGGTGCATGATTGCGAATAGTTCCTAACTTGTTGGTCTCCATCAACTTCACTATCGAATAGCATCCATTAACTTTTTCTTTAGAGAAGAAGTAGTTCACACTTTTCTACGTTCTCAATCATTATTTACCAATTCTATATGCACATCAAACCTCAATACCTCGTGCCTTGTTTGACTCCAAAGCGGATTAGAAAACGATGGCAAAATTCAATTGAAAAGTCCTAAATTCAATACCTCATGTGATAATGAAATCGTATCAGAGGATAGTTGAGTAATTATACATGAATTGCAATTGCTAGTAGGATAGAACTCCTCTATTGTTAAAGATTTAGATGCAGAAACATCGAGGTGCAGCACTTGATTCGGACCCAATAGAAAGAGCAAGGACCATCTTTGGATTCATAGATTTCCTTTCCCGAACCACATTAACATTGTGTTTGATCACATATGCCGACATGCTTCTGCTTGTTGATGGCCATCGCATTTCAGGGCCCATTTATCTTCAAAAGGGCAATTTCTTTAAAAAAGAAAACATTTGGCGTGTTGAAAATTCAGTATGCTCATGACTGGCACAGCTTGTAAATATTACATATTCAGAGATTCTAATTCTTTGCTCTGCTGCCAGTTCTTCGACTCATTATTTTTGTATTTTTTTTTAAGAAAAAACTTTTTTTTTTGGACTCTAAAATTCATATTGAGATACAAAATTTATACACGACTATGTTCGATGTGATTATTATTGGAGATGATTAAGGTGGTGCAAGCAAAATGATGATATACTATGTGAAAGATTAGAGGAACCTATTGGTTCAATAGATATGATCAATCCAATTGGAAATGGACGACATAGATCCCATCCCATCCCAAGGGACACATTGTCCCTTCACTTGAGTTTATTTGATTCATTTATTTTAAATTCAACAATTGAGATTAAATCATTCGATAGAGCACTTATGTCCTCTCATCTTGATGAACCTGGTCGGTTCATCTTAATTTGATAAGTCAGATTCAATCATGTCACTAATTCAAATTGAGTCCACCTGATTCTTAAATCATGTTGTGTCACCCATCTATACCAAGCCAAGCCAATCTAACCTAAGTAGTAAGAAAGATTCCTTATGCTCCTCGTGATGACACAAACTCGCAAAGTACGCCCTAAAGCACTCAATGAGTGTGTGCACTTGCACATGCTCGGTCGATGTGACTCACCAACCTCGTAGGATCCAAGCATGAGTTGGGTTAAACCAATTAAATCTCAACAATGCATAATATTATATAAGGAAGGTTTAATAACCTTTTCTTTCTAATGTAAATTAGAAAGACAATCTTATATATCTACTAGAAAAGTTATTTTTAACAATGAAATATTAATGACTATATCAAATACCGTCATTATTGATGGTTCAACGACAACATTTAGTGTTCATCGTTGATGTATACATATATTTTCTCCCATTGTTGATATTTTGTCATCAATGATTGTGTTTTTTATTTTGGTCATTAATTGCAAGACCTTCAATAATGATTTTTTTCTCCTGTCATTGTTACTTTTCTGATCTTTTTATTGAGCCGGAATTCTAAGCCGGCATTTTTACTGGCCCCTTGCTGGAGCTAAAGAGGAGTTTATGATTCTTCTCGGGTCGGCTATCAAAGAAATATGAGTTTGGGTTGCGGAATTGAAAGATCCTTAAGAACCGGATATTCATATGCTTCTTGTACTTTCAAAAAGTTCGAGTTATAATACTTTATTGAGTGGCAAAAAGATGATGTGCTCATCGTCTTAAAATCAATATGGAAGGAATAAATCATGATGATGACTAAGGATGCAAGTATAATACTTTATTAAGGCAATTGCAGCCCAGAGTAGTAAGGAATAGAGTTCAAGTCGTAGAGTTCTCCTCGTTGCTGTCCATCGTAATCTCGCTGTTGTTGTCTGCCGTAACCTCGCTGCGGAAACCCTTCAACTAAATAGACAAAGGCATTATTTCCAGATTGCCTAAGCAAGGTGCTAAAAAAAGTTAGCTCAAAAGACAACCTCACAAGTCCTATTGAAATTGAAGTGATCATCTTATCCTCATTGTGGCAAGGCGAAACGCTCGCCCCCGCCATGATCATCTTATCCTCGTTAATATTCAAAGGAGCCCAAAAATAGATTGCAAGGGTCCTAACTCCATCCACTTGTCAAATTGAAGACTAGTAATGACGCTAAAAATTATTTATTTGTTAATCAAATTAGCAAGAACAACCTCCAATTAGATGCTAAATTCTACACTTTGTAACCAAAAAAAAGAAATAGACCCTAGAGCATCTAGCTCCACCAAGAATAGACTAATGATTGATTGAAAGGTAAATTCATTTGAATATATATAATCTACTAGTATATTTATTTTGACACAAGTGAGGTCTCTAATATTTCAAAATATCTTTTCATTAATTCATGACAAAGTTGTAGGTCCAAAATTATTTGTAATTAATTTTGTCCATCTTTTTGACATTTAGAGAATGACACCCATAAAAAATGGATGGATCTTATGAATGATCAACTTGGTGAAGCATATGGACAGGTGATTGAAATTTTTTTGTACTATGCTTTTGAGAGAACAAGTGCAACAAATGAAATTCGATGTCCATCTGTTAAATGTGTTAATGCACGTTTTAGGTCTAGGGAATCGGTTAAAATGCACTTGATTATTTATGGAATACTTCTATAGATTTTGGTATCATCATGGAGAAAATCCAAGGGATGATTTGGAGCTACACTATTCAGAAAATGAAGTAGATTATAATGATGACTTCATGGAAGATTTTCAAGGGATCTACATCCACATTATGATGATTCAACCGTGTCAATATTAGTGAGGAACCAAATGATAAAGCTAAAAACTTTAAATGATTCAAAAGAATCTTTGTACCAAGGATCAAGGGTTTTAAAATTATCAGCATTACTAAAATTACTTCATCTCAAGAATGTTGGACAATGAATAAATAAATCATTTAGCATGTTGTTGAAATTGTTGAAGGAAGAAATATTACTAGAAAATTCTGATATTCCGGATTTATATTATGATGCAAAAAGATTTATCAAAGATATCGGCCTTTTTTATAAAAAAATTGATGCATGTAAAAATAATTATATGTTATTCTAGAAAGATCATAAGAACTTAAATTTATGTGAAGTGTGTGAAATATCTAGACGGAAGGAGGAAAGACTAAGTGGGGAAACTTGATTCAAAGCCTATGGAAAGAAGATTCCGAAGAAGATAGTATGTTATTTCCCACTAAAGCCAAGGCTGCAAAGGTTATTCATGTGTTAAAAATTAGCTGATAGGTATTTTCGTAAATTTTAAGCCATGAATTTTAATATACTATATGAATTCGTAATAGGAACAATAAGAAGTAGATTTAATTTCTTTTAATCATAGCATAGTAAAATAAATACATAAACTAAAAGTGACAAAGAACCTGATTATAGAGTCATAGTCTTTGTCTTTAGCATTGTCCAAAGAGATCCCCTGAGGAAGAAGAAGAAGCAGAAGCAAATAGGAGAAGTCTTCCAAGGGGCTTAGGATTGACGGCGTCGAATTTCCTTGGTCTAATGAGGAACCAAGAGATGTCTCAAAAAGATGCCCTAAACCTTTGGGGACCTCCCCTTATACAGGCAACCAATCCATTATCAGCTCATAAATGATAACGGATCGGGCTAAAGGATTCTACAAATACGGGGTCCACATCCAATAACCCGAAACCCAACAACTTAAGTTAGATCACTTAACGAGTTTCAGTCTCGTAAGTCTTAAATCTCATGTAAGCCCACCTTAAGAAGATTAAATCCAACAATCTCCCACTTATGCTATATGTGATTTGTAGACAATATACAAATATAACTTTAGTTGATATCAAATTTTATGGATACAAGATACCCCTATAATAATCTGGTCCATTAATTTTATTAGTATAGGACTAAAAATGTCATAACTACTATATATGATCGTAACAAACTCTAACAGTAATCACAATATCAATGTCATTAATGACATAGATCAAGATGTGAATGTGTAGAGTAAAAATTATATGAAATGTGGTCAATACATGTTAATTTCTAACTGGTCCAAAGTGACTTAAAAGAGTCTGATCATATTTGCTAAAACTTTATGTTAAACTACACTAGCAGATCATGATCCAAACTTTATGATTCCAAAAGAAATTTATATCATATTTACAAACACCAAATGCTAACCAATAATAGTAAATCATGATATTTTATTTTAGAGTGTTAAACAAACAAGATTTCCATTAATGTTTTGAACTTTAAGTACGTACAATAATCAAAACAAAATGTTTATCTTTATTAATCAACATAGAGCAATAAAATAAATACAGACACCACTAGATGAGTTCTTCTTTCATAAGAAGGACTCTCATATCCACAACATGCACATGAAATACCTTAGACACCAAGTCTTTGGTGAGTGGATCGACCAACATGGAATCTGTGCTAATGTGCTCTATCATGATCTAACAACTCTGAACTCTTTCCTTAACTGCTAAAAATTTGATGTCGATGTGCTTGGACTTCGATGAACTGCGATTGCTCTTGGCATAAAATTCTGCGGCTTTATTATCACAGTAGATCCTCAGTGTCCTATCAATACCATCAATGATCTATAATGCTGTGATGAAGTTTCGCAGCCAAATTCCGTGATTGGATGATTTATAGCATGCTACTAACTCTGCCTCCATAGTAGAAGTGACTACTAGCGTCTGCTTAATATCCTTCCAATATATAGCCTCTCCAGCAAGCATGAAAATATAGCTCGAAGTGGACCTCCTGCTATCCAAGCATCAAGTAAAATCGGAGTCTGAATATCCAATTACCTCCAAGTGATCTAATCTCCAATACGTGAGCATGTGTCCTTTAGTTTTTTGCAAATACCGCATCACTCTCTTTACTGCTTCTAGTGCAATGGTCCTGGGTTACCGACATATCTGCCTAACATCCCTACTATAAATGTTATATCTGGTCGTGTACAAACCTGTACATACATAAGACTTCTCACAACTGACGTATAAGGGAATTATTTTATCTCTTTTATTTTAAGTTCAAGATGTGGACACTGCTGCAAGCTAAACTTATCACCTCTTGACGCAGGTGTGTCACCAGGTGTACAGTTCTGCATGTCATATCTTATAAGCACCTTTTCAATATAGGTATGTTGTGAAAGTCCAAGAATGCCTCTTGAACGATCACGACAGATCTGTATGCCTAAAACAAAAGATGTTTCACCAAGATCTTTCATTTCAAAATTACTAGATAGAAA
>JBBUKS010000085.1:2459183-2472783 GCA_038050645.1 Hedychium gardnerianum | reverse complement strand
GCTATCGACGCATTGCCACTGACAAATTTACTTGTAGATTCCTCCTTCATGCTATTGTTGGTGCAATTGACCTCCAGGGTTTTGATGTTTGTTTGACAATATATTTAATGGAGTCTGGTCAAGGTTGACCTAGTCATGTGAGAAATCTAGTTAGGTCAAGATTGACTCGATGACTAATAAAGAGAAAGTCTTAATTGCGGTTAGGCAAGAGAAAATCATAACTGTGCGGTCGATTGGACTAACGTATTTGGTAAACCTAAATACAGTGTTGATATTATGTTTTGCATTATGCTAATTTGATTTTGCAATTAGGTCGATCAGATACTAAGCATAGAAAGCTCAAACAGGTCTAGAGGACCAGATATTTAGTGGGTAAGTTGAGGTAAACTCCTGGAGTGAAGTAGTGAGATTGTGTTCCAGTAGGGACAAACCTTAGGCGATGATCCAATTGAAGAAACCAATGGAGGTTTCTAAGTCGAGATCAAGATAGTCCTATTCGTCTATCTTCATGCATATTATTATCTATTGTCTAACTCTGTTTTACAGGATCATTATTTGTATTATTTTTATGCTAACTTTGTTTTGTAGAAAAGCAAAGTTGTAATTGACCGAGGTGTTCAATCGACTAAACAGGGAGGTTCAGTCACCTGATCTAGGTGGATAAGCATAGGGAGATTCAGATCTAGCAAAAGAGGAAACAGAGTATCAGTCGACTAATCAGGAGGATCAGTCGACTGATCAAAGAAGGAAAGAGAAGACGATCAGATCAGATCAGATCGTTGCTGGGAAGGAAACCCTAAGGGATCAGTCGACTGATCAAGGGTTCAGTCAACTGATCAGTGTGATTTCTGGGATCGACCCGATCAGATTGGAGAAAATAAGGAAGAGTGCAGAGTTCAGTCACCTGATAGAGGATCAGTCGACTAAAAGTATCAACATCAATTCACTCTACACTTCATTTTGTTCCTGCTGCTCAGATCGTGCAAGATTGCTCCTACTACACTGAGAGGCTCTCCAACAACCTACGCTTATGATTGATCTAAAGTTGTAGGTATATTTCATTTACTTGCATTCATTTAAGGTGATAGTAGTTTGTTACTATCTACCTTTATTCTTGTACGAGTTTGCTTCTTCTTCGAAGGTTTTCGGAGAGAAGAACTATAGTCACTGGACTACGAATCAAGTAAAATCGAACTGTCATTTATTTGCTTTACTTTATTCCGCTGCTACTTTGATTCAATTTTACGAAACGAAAAGAAAGGTTTTTAAACGAATGAGATTCACCCCCTCTCTCAACTCTTTCGATCCTACAGCTATTTCACTTCCATTCTCTCTTCCTTCGTTTTCTTTCCGTCATTTTTTTCTTCCGTTCTGTAGGCTTTCCCTGGGATTAGTTTCTCTCCTCTTCCTTTCCTTTTCTTTTCTCTTTCTTATTTCGACATATTTTGTTTCCGTAGTGATGCCTTTCCCTCCTCAATCCACACCTCGAAGGAAATAGAGCATTAATAGGCGGTTGGGCTGATGGGTCGCCCATTGCGAGCACTTCCTGATTTATCCTAGTGGCCGGTGGAAAAACTTATGTGAGACCGAGCCAATTATCCCAGAATTAGTCGACGTAAACTAGATACCTGATGCCAACTAACAAAAAAGAAATGTTAATATGTTCATTCATAATTATAAGGAATTTAAATTAAAATAAGGGAATAAATCCTTTCATAATAATCCTACTCTCATAATAAATAAATCTAAAATATTTTAAATTCTTCGGTTGCATATAGTTTGTAAGATATGTATTTGTTTGCTTTATTATCTAAATTTATAATTTAACTAATAGTGGATGTAAGTTGATCTAGCTTATGGACATTAATTAATAAATGTTCAAATCCACATGTAGTTCGACCAATTGTGTTGGTAGTGAGGGATGTGGGTAGTTAACAAAATTATCCATGTACCCCACGTTTGCTCCTTCGTAAAAGCGTCCAAAGGCTCTTTGATGAGGTGATGCGAGATCAAGAGAGAACATCTACCGTCTGAGGGATGCAAAGATCCATTCTCCTACTACCCTCATTATTGCTATAGCACATGTGGTATGAATCACATGCTATGATGTTTTTCTCTTTACTAATAAAGAGTGCATGATTTTCTCAATTTTAACATCGTACAGATTTTAATCTAAATATTCTCAATGTCTAATCATGAATTCAACTCATGAATTCAAATCTGGCCTCTAGCAGATTCAGTAAATGGTGGGTATATTTATTCCGATCATTATCAATTCATAAATGATCTTATCTTGATACAACTATCAAGGCGGCCCCAACTTACATGTATGTCTCTATTCACAGATCTCCATTCATAGTTTCTCAAGTTGTCCCATAAGTAATGATCTTACCTCTATTTATACTTAACAAATAGAGATGATTGTCTATGTACATGGACCAATCTCAACCTGCCAACATGCTCACCGAGACTTTATCCAAATGTAACAATGACATACACACTGAATAGATCGTGACATTTCACATATAAGATTATTTTTATAATATGTTACATTCTACGAAGTCCCAAAGACTTTACATGTCCTTTAAATGACTCTTTAGTCAATGACTTGGTAAAAGAATTTACAAGCATAACACGTGTAGGGATATACTCAAGAACTATCTTTGTCTTGTCAATAATATCACTTATAAAATTATACTTAATAGCTATGTGCTTATCCTTACTGTAATATTTGGGATCCTTAGAAAAAGCTATAACAGTTTGATTATCATAGTACACTGTAACAAAACTCCCACTATCCTCAGTAATCTTTAGATGCTTCAGGAACCTTCTTAACCAGACAACTTCTTGAATAACCATTGAACAAGTCACATACTAAGCTTCCATTATCGACAGCGCTACATAAGCATGTTTTGTGCTATTCCATGAGATGACACCACCATTCAACAAGAAGGTATAGCCAAATATGGATTTTCTATTATCGAGGTGCCTTGCCCAATCTGCATCTATGTAGCCTTCAAGCTCATATTAGATCCTTGGAAACAGGGACAATAATCTGTTGTCCCTTTAAGATATCTGAATATCCTCTTAATCATTTTTCCAGTGTCTTGATCTTGAGTTTGACTGGAATGGGCTAACTAAGTCATCAACATAGCTGATATCAGGATGTGTACATAACATAGTGTACATTAAACTACCAATGACACTGATATATAGTTTTTTCTTCATCTCGATTATTTTTTTAGGAGTCTTGAGACACATACTTTTACTCAGAATAGTATTTTTTGGTGCAGGTGTTTGTTCAATATTGTAATCTAACATATTGAAGTGTTGTAGCATCTTAGTGATATAAGTCTCTTTAGACAAACCCAATAATTTTTTTGATCGATCTCTTATGATGTTTACTCTTAAGATGTACTTGACTTCTCCCATATCTACTATATCAAATTATGATGAAAGCCATGATTTGACTTCTATAACAAACTTTATGTTACTTCTAGCTATTAATAAATCATCAACATATAATGATAAGATGACAATTTTTCTTTTCTTATGTAAATACAATAATCCTTATTGATCATTTCGAAATTATAAGATAAAATAACTTCATTAAATCTTATGTTCCATTGTCTTGACTCTTGCTTTATATCATATATAGACTTTTTAAGTTTACATACTTTATGATAGAGATTGTTGTCTACATGGAACTTAATCTATATGCATCAACAATCACAAGATCTAGCTATCATCAATCTTGTAGGCCAAAAATTGAAATCTAAATTTGATACAACGATAATCTAAATGCTGACCTGAGTCCATAGCTAATGTTGTTGTGTCTCTTACTTGTCGCCACAGTCCCTGTAAGACCGGAATGACCTTCTACAAAATTGGGCGACAATCCGAAGTTCCTCTCAATGGGGAAGAAAGGAGGAAGATGAAGAAACTCTCTCTTTCTTGATTTCTCAAGATGCCCTAAAATGAGATAGCTTCTTCCCTTATATGCCTTGGGTCCATCCTATAGGGACCATCCACATAAAAGGTCCATCCATCATTAACATTCAATTAATGTTAATGAACCGAGCTATTGGATCTACATATTTAATCCACATTCATTAATCCAAACCTCCTTTATATGCATTAAGCATTAGATCACTTAATTGAGGTTTAGATCCTTGATGGTAATTAGTTGTGTGTGTGTGTGTGTGTCAATCAAGTGTAAGCCCACGTTATGGAGACCAAGCTCACCCATGTGAACTTAATTGGATTAGGTCCACCCATGTGGACTTAATCCTACAATCTTCCACTTGGGCTATACTTGATTCTTTATACACCACACAACCTCTTAGTTGAGCTCAACATGTCAAAAACTTTATGGGTTAAATACCCCTTTAACAATCTGGTCATTTAAATCAATTAATACTGGACTAAAGAAGTCAGAGTTACTATAACTGTAACAAGACTCAACAGTAATCATAGTATTAATATCATTAATGACATAGATCAAATGTAGATGTGTAGTACAAGAATGACACAAAATGTGATCTATAAGTGTCCATTCTCAATAAGTCCTCCTTATGACCCAAATTGAGTCCAAATCATATTTACCAAAATCTTATGCTAATGGATAAGTAATGATTCATCCTTATGACTCATTCACAAAATCATATGCTAAACTGCAATAGTGAATAGAGTCTTACATCATATTTACAAAACCGTATGCAAAATCATAATAGTAAATCATGATGTTCTCATGTTCAGAGAGTCAAAACCAAATATACATGTAAGACTGTAGTACGTACAATACATGCGTTCATTTATATAGAGCATCACACAAAATACAGATTCGTATATAATGGGTACTTCATCAAAAGGAAGAACCCTCATATTTAGCATATGCTGATGAAACACCTTGGGCGGCAAACCCTTGATAAGTGGATCCTTTAACATAGAATCTGTCCTTATATGCTCTATCATTATTTGACCATTCTAAACTCTTTTTTTAATCCCCAAAAATTTTATGTCGATGTGTTTAGACTTCAACGAACTGTGGTTATTCTTGGAATATAATTCTGCAGCTTTATTATGACAGTTGATCCTCGATAGCCTGTCAATGCCCCCAATGATCTGTAACCCTGTGATAAGGTTCCGCAATCATATCCTGTGATTGGAAGCTTCATAGTAGGCTATAAACTCTGTCTTCATAGTAGAAGTAGCTATTAGCGTCTGTTTGACACTTTTTCATGATATAGCCCCTCCCGCCATCATGAAGACATAACCTGAGGTGACCCTCCTGCTATTTAAGCATCTAGTAAAATCGAAGTCTGAATATCCAATGATCTCCAGATGACCTGATCTCCGATACGTGAGCATATAATCCTTCATTTTTTGCAAATACCGCATAACCCTCTTTATAACTTTCCAATGCTCTGGTCCAGGGTTACTCAAATATTTGCCTAACATCCCCACAATGCACGCAAGATCCGAACGCGTACATACTTCAGCATACATTAAACTCCCTACTGTCGATGCATAGGGAAATTGCTGCATTTCCTTAATTTCAAGTTCATTTCGTGGACATTGTTGCAAGCTAAGTTTATCACCCTTTGACATGAGAGTGTCGCCAGGAGCACAATTCTACATGTCATACCGAATGATCACCTTTTCTATATAGGTTTTTTATGATAGTCCAAGTGTGCACCTTGAATGATCACGAACAATTTGTATGCCTAAGACAAAGGATGCATCACCAAGATCCTTTATTTCAAATTTACCTGATAGAAATGATTTGGTTTCTAGCAGCAGACTTCTATCATTGCTTGCCAATAATATATTATCCACATATAGAACAAGTATAATAAACTTGCTCTCACTGAACTTGATATACAAACATTGATCAACTGGATTCTCCTTGAAACCATATGAAGAAACCACTTGATGAAACTTTCGGTACCATTGACGGAATGTCTGCTTTAACCCATAAATGGACTTCCTTAGTTTACACACTAGGTGCTCTGAATCTCCCGATTCAAAGTTCTTCGGTTGCATCATGTATATAGTTTCTTCAATGTTTCCATTGAGAAACATAGTCTTTACCCATTTGGTGTAGCTCTAGGTCATAATGAGCCACAAATGCCATGATTACCCTAAGTGAGTCTTTCGTCGAAACCGACGAAAAGGTTTCCTTGTAATCAATGTCCTCCTTTTGAGTGAATCCCTTAGCGACTAGACATGCCTTATACTTTTCTACATTGTCATGTGAGTCCCATTTGATTTTAAATATCTATGAACAACTAATCGGTTTTACACCTTTAGTCAATTCGACAAGTTTCCAAACGTCGTTGTCCGCCATAGACTTCATCTCTTCTCTCATGGATTTGATCCATCTTTCCGGATGAGAATATTGTTTGACTTCTTGGAAAGATGTGGGATCATCTTTCAACCCTATGTCAAACTCATGCTCTTAGAGATATACATAATCACGAGACATCATGGATCTCCTTTCTCTAATGGATCTCCTTAATGATACTTGATCTTGAGATGGTTGGGAGTTATGCTCAATCATAGGAGAGAATATCTCTATTTGAGCCGATGTACCTTCCAATTGTATTGGAGATAACATAGAAATGTCGTTGTCAACTACCCCTTCCGGTTGTGCAGCTCCAACTGCATGTGGAATTGTGACTATTTCACTATCAGCTGCATCAATTACCACATTAGGATCATCAATGTTCTACTCAAATGATATTTTCCTAACTTTATCGTTCTCACAATCCTCAATAAATTTGGCATTACCTATCTCGAAAAATGATCTACTTAAGGGATTATAAAACTTGAAGACTCTTGAGTTTTCAGAGTATCCTACAAAATGACAGTTAACGGTTCTTAAGACCAATTTTCTTTCGTTAGGCCTATAGGGTCTAGCCTCAGCTGGACAACTCCAAACATGTAGATGCCTAAGACTAGACGCTCTACCTATCCACAACTCGTATGGAATTTTTGTTACTACCTTACTAGGAATTTTATTGAGTAAGTAAACCGTAGTCTTGAGTGTCTTACCTCACAAGGACTCCAGTAGAGAAGAAAATGCAATCATACTTCTCACCATGTCTTTAAGGGTCTGATTTCGTTGCTTTGCTATACTATTCATCTGAGGTGTCCCAGGCATAGTATATTGCGTCACGATTCTGCACTCCGCAAGGTAATACACAACTGTCCCAGGATGTTGTTCACTTGATTCGTCAAATATACTATAGTATTCATCATCACGGTTTGATCTTATGACCTTAATCTTCTTATCAAGTTGATTTTCAACTTCGCCTTTAAAGGTTTTGAGCATGTCTAAGAATTGCGACTTCTCGTAAATAAGATACAAGTATTCATATCGGGAATAGTCATCGATAAAGCTTATAAAGTATGTTTAACCGTTCCAAGAAGCCTTAAGGAATGGTTCACATATATTCGTATGTATAAGCTCTACGACTTCATTACTCTGCCTTGAACCCTTATTACTCTTGTTAGTCATTTTCCCCTTGATACACTCAATGTAGATTCCAAAATTTAACATATCGAGGGAATCAAAAATTTCTAATGACATTAACCTTTTTAGGCATTGTTTAGAGATATGTCATAAACACCTATGCCACAATATGGATGAATTCTCATTTGTCACACCATGCTTCACATCTAACATGGATGAATTCTTATTTGTCACACCACGCTTCACACATACATCATAACATTATCCGTATGAGTTCCAATATTCAATCTGTATAGTTTGTCAATCAAGGAACCAGTACCACACAAGATAAAATTTTAAAAAATACTAAAATTTCCATTTCCAAATAAACAAGTGTATCTAGATTTATCCAAACATGAAACATAAATTAAGTTCCGTCTAAATAATGACATTGTAAATGTATTTTTCAAATTCAAAAGTACATTGTTCCCTAAACAAACTCTAAAGACACTTATTGTCTCTACTTTTGCCTTCTTGTCAGTTCCCATATAGATGAATCTTTCAACATCAATTGACATTCGACTCTTGAGACAATTCTGCATAGTTACACTTATGTGAGTAGTTGCACAAGTATCTATCTACCAAGTGTTATTAGGTATAATAGCTACGTTGACTTCTGAACTGACAAAGCTGAGAAGTCTTTCTTGACACACTAGTTGACATATCTGGGGTAATCCTTCTTCAGATGACCTTTCTTTTTACAAAAAAAACAAGTTGGGTCCGGATCTTGTTGCTTTTGCACCTTATGCTCTGAAACCCCTGTAATTGCAAGTTGTTTGCCCTTACTCTTATTTTTATCTTTTCTCTTCTTCTTGTTCGAATACAGAGATGAGAATGCAAAGTGAGCATCGTCGGATGTATCACTCTTCAATCTCTCTTCTTTCTGTACACACTGAGTTATAAGCTCATTTAGTGTCCAATTTTCCTTTTGAGTATTATAACTAATCTTAAAAGGAATAAACTGTGTAGGCAGAGAGATTAGATTAGGTCCATAAGTACACTTTCAGACATTTTCAACTTTAGTATTCTTAGTCTTGTAACCAAGTTTGACATCTCCATGATGTACTCCCTAATTATACCCTTCCCGATATACCGCATGGATACTAACTTCGTGAGAAGTGTAGTAGTCTCAACCTTTTCGTTTGAGATGAATCAATTCGCTAATTCCTTAAGGAAGGTATTAGTATCCTCCTTCTCAGTTATTGAACCTCTAAGGAATTCCGGAATTGACATCCTCATGATCATTAGACTCATGCGATTTGATCGGTCCCACTTGTTAAAGATCACCTTTTGATCCACAGTAAAATCACTAGATAAAGGTGTAGGGCAATCATGTCTAAATGCAAAGTCTAGATCCATGCAGCCTAAAAATATTGTTATATGCTCTTTCCATTGTCCAAAGTTTGTGTCAGTAAGCATGAGGATGTTGTTTAGTTAGCAGACTTTGAGAGCACTGCATAAACAAAAACAAAGAACATAGCTCAATTTAACTGAATAAAGCATGTATCTTTATAGTTGTGCTTTAACAAAATATAACAAACAAACATGTAACTTTATGGGTATTAATTGAAATACCTAATTTAACATTGCATTAAGTCTTTGAACTAAATGCAACTTGCTAGTGGTACTCTTCAAATAACTCATAATTACCTTCATCTGCCACATAACTCGTCTTCCTTTGGGTCGACGCATTATGCGCATAATACTTTATTTATGAGATTTCTTAGTTAGCTTATGTTTTCAACACCACCCACAACACTTCTAATCGGCCACATAGTGTCCCTTCCTTTGGGCCGACATACTATGCGTATGACTTATAAGCCAAACTAGATTTGTAAGCTTCCTTAAACATACATCTGGCATAAAGAATGACTTTCCTTTAGGCCAATCATCTTTTGCATGGATATACATCCATTTACTCAAATACCCCTAGCCTCTCCAATATTTCTCGCTTTGGCAATAATATTAGCTTGACTAAATAGCAAGTACGAAGAAGAATCCAGGAAAAATTTGCTGAAACTGAGCTAAATTTAGTTATCAATCGATTGATATTAGTTATCAATTGATTGATATTAGTTATCAATTGATTGATACACTGCTTAATAGATTGACTTCAAACAACAATCGATTGACACGCTTTATGTACCAATTCCAAGTCACGCTAATCGTTTGCCCACCAATGACAATTGATTAAGAAGGCTTCTGTTCGCGAGTCCATCCACTCCAATCGATTGGCCCAATCGATTGGTGAACACCAATCGATCCATCGATCAATTCGGAAACCTTATGTGGACAACCCAAATAATTGTAATCGATTGGCTCAGTTGATTGGTGAACACCAATCAATCAACCGATCGATTCGTAAACCTTCTGTGGATAACCTCAAATTCAGTAATTGATTGGCTCCTTATGGTAATCGAATGATGAACACCAATCGATCACCCAATCAATTTGGAACCCTACTGTTCGTAAATTAGGTTCAATAATCGATTGGCTCCTTATAGTAATCGATCACCCAATCGATTTGGAACCCAACTGTTCGCAAATCAGGTTCAGTAATCGATTGGATCACTCAATCAATTTTGAACCTTACTATTCGCAAATCAGGTTCAGTAATCAATTGGTAATCGATTGATTCTAGCCCTTTTTATGCGCAATTCTGGGTATCCTAATCGATTGACCCTTATGACAATCATTAATACCAATCGATTACTCAATCGATTTGGAAGCTTTCTGTGCCCAAATTCGTAATTACCAATCAATTGGTGACCTTCACCAATCGATTGATATTAGAAAACCTGATTTTTTAACGTGATTTTTCATCTTGAAAAATCCTAAAATTTTGCCATAATTTGCTTTCTTCACGGATAATATGAAAAACTCAAAATTTAAGTTATATCCTAGGATTTTTCAATGTTATACTTATATTCGACGAATATACATAGATTTGCTCATCCATATGGAATCGAATGCAAAATCGATGTATATCACTAAATCATTGAAAATAATCCATTAAAAATTAATGATAAGCTAATCCTAAGCTCTGACCAACTGAAAGGACTTTTTGTATACATGAAACTTAATCAATATGCATCAATAATAATAAGATCTAGCTATCATCAATCATAAGGCAAAAAATTGAAAGTTGAATTCGATTCAACGGCAAATCAAATACTGACCTAAGTCCATAGCTAATGTCATTATATCTCCTACTTGTCGCCGGAGTTCTTGCAAGCACGGAATGACCTTCTATGGGAGTGAGCGACAATCTAAAATTCTTCTCAATGGGAAAGAGAGGAGGAAGATGAAGAAACTCTCACAATCTCAGATCCAAGATCTCAAGATGTCAAAGATGCCCAAATAAGTCAAACTTCTACCCTTATATATCTTGGGCTTATCCTATAGGGACCATCCACATAAAAAGTTCATCCATCATTAATAGCTTATTAATGTTAATGAATCAGACTATTAGATCTACACATTTAATTCACATCCATTATTTTAAATTCTTTTTATATACATTAAATATTACATTATTTAACTAAAATTTAGTTCCTTAATAATAAATAATTATATGTGTTAATCAAATATAAACTCATTTTATAAAAAATAAATTTATCTATGTAAATTTAATCGGATTAAATTCAATCACATGAACTTAATCCTTCAGATATGCTGCACGTGACAAGAGAAGCAAAAGCTTGAAACAGCACTCTTGTTTCAATTCCTTGTCGATGTTTTCTTGAACTGCAACATTGCAAGGTGTGTGAATACTTTGGATATAAATAGGGCAAAATAATTATTATTTTTTTAAAAAATAATGTTCGTTATTTTTGCTATAATGAAAAGAGCACTTAATGTTACGTTGAAAAAATATTAAAAGACTGGCTCAATCTAATTTTTTTTCTTAAATTACATTTTTTATTTGGCTAATCTAATATTATTCTAGTAATTTTAATAAAAACTACTCTAATGTAAAATAATTCCAATAAAAATTATTTCAACATTAATAAAAATTTACTATATATAATAACAATTTTAATCAAACTACTACATAATAGTTTAGAGCAACTTTAATTAAATCGGAGTAGTTTTAATCAATATTAAAATAATTTTGATCAGTATTAGAATAGTTTTAGATGATGATAAAATAATTCTAGCTTAAATTGTTACAAAAATATTGGATTAGTTTGACAAAAAAAAAGAATATTTTTGAATGAAAATGATGATAAAATATTTTTTAATATACCATACTGTTTTAATAATAATAAAAATTAGAGGTATTTTTTTTTTCTTATTATCCCTTTTGAGATCATGCAAGAGGTGATTTTTACGCCATGAACATTATCATAATAATAACAGATAGCAACATATTATCTCACACTCTCAAATTGAAAGCTACAGTTCAGAAACTCCCGGGCTATGGAGTAGTAGGATGTGTTTATGTAATCTCCTCTCAAATATTCAATGATTGTAAAGTATTTTTTCCGATGGAATTATAAATATGAAATATTAGACTGTTGGATTATTTGCTATGAGTATTTTTAAATTTTTTTATAAAATTGAATTAATTATCATATAATTAATCAATTTGAAGAATGATAATACTTAATGTTAATTAAAAAAAATTACAGTTCAGAAGGTTTTTATCACTGATTTGTCATGTCAAAGACGGTGAAAAGGTATGCAAGGAAAAATTAGGTGGAAAAAGTACATTATATTTTTGGTAAGAAAATTAGATAAGTTATATTGCAAAAAACAACGATCAAAATTAGAACGAATCGTAAGCATAAAATTAATGATCCCCAATTTATGATGCATTATTCATTGCTTTTTATCATATCCTTATTATCTAAGAATTTGGATCAAACAAATTAACATTGCTATTTCGCTTCAATCAGGTGAATAGGACTTGACTTGATTTGTCCTTGAGAAAATTCAAGAGGAGACTTAACCTATTTAGTGTGTGCAAACAGTTTTAAAAAAAAAAAAACTCCCGATACTAAAATGACTATAATTAACTTTTTAGTTAGATGTTTGCTCTTTAGGGTGCATGATGGCAAGCTGAGTTCTGTGAGGCCTCCACAAAGTTGACTATTTCCTGACACTGAAAATGTAGTAAATTTTTGGATAACCCCACTCACTGATACTTCCCCTTCAAAATAGTTGTTGGAGAGATTAAGAAAGACTGTGTTAAATAACGGTACGCGCCCAATTAATGTGTTGCTTGAAATGTCCAACGCTTGAAGGCATTTTAATCCACTGAATGACAATGGGATTGATCTCTGGAAAAAGGTTATTTTACATATAAAGAAACTGCAGAACTTGACATCCAAGGATTGTGCTAGGCAAGTCACCAGACAAACCGTTATTCATCCAGCCTTATTTTTTTTAACCTGTTTGATCCCATTTAAAATCGATGAAAAATGAACTATCGGTGAGTTGAAGGGAATATTAATCAAGTCATCGTGACCCGAAAAAAGAAGAGGATGAACTGTCTTCTAGATTGATTGAATCGCGAGACTTTAAGAAACAATCAGGCAACTTGGAAGTCTCCGGTCAACGTCACCTGCAAATCTGCTAAATGACATGAGAAGAAAAATAGTGTTAGATGGAATCTGAGTTACTCCGGCCTTCCACTCTAACGTTCAAGTCATATCTCCGACACAAGTAAATATATAAAGAAGAACAGTAAATACAATATGTAGATGAGAGTGATAGCCTCTCTGTACCTTAGCCCGCGGGGACGAAATTTTAGATTGCAAGAAATGGGATCTGGGTCGAGGCATCCGAACGACGAGACCGATAGGAAATGAATTGGATGTCCTATCGGGAAGCTAAGATCGGGAGTTGGGTGGACCGACTGAAGAGCTGAGCCGCAGGGCCAACTTGAGAGCTGAAGTCGGGTCGGGGGCCGGGACATAACAACGGCTCGTAAGCTGGAACATGACAGTAGCTTGCAGGTCGGAACATGACAGCGGCTCGAAGGCCGAAACACAATAACGACACGCAGTCCAGAACATGACAGTGGCTCGAAAGCCGAAACACGATCGCAGGCCAGAACACGTCAGTGATTTGTAGGCC
>JBBUKS010000085.1:2435031-2445964 GCA_038050645.1 Hedychium gardnerianum | reverse complement strand
GATTTTCTGCCTTTTGTCTGCCAAACCAAACTGCTGCTTCAAATTGCCATTCCATGAGGATGGGGTTTACTCAGATTTGGTGGCTACAAAGAGAACCTAAGGGCATTAAAAAATTTAGCTTCCGGAAATTCCAAAGTATAGTAAGTCAAACTGTTACAAATTAGTTGTGGTATCCAATGCTACATACTTCTGGACTTCAAATAGCATTTGAATTTACGTGTTCTCACTTTAACTTAATGCAGGGATATAATTGTGTTAATAATTTAATTAATTTACCAAAAGCCACATTGGTTCATTCTCTTTAAACTCCACATTTTGTCTTAGTTAAAGTTTTATTGTTATTTGACATGCGTGATACATACTTGTTTCTCGTACATGCCAAAATTGAGACCAATTATCATGGGTGGAAATTAATTATTTCTCCTACTGCCCTGTCATTCCTTGATTTTGCTTGTATACAGTGATAGGAATTCATACAATATGGAATCCAATTTAAGTTATTTAAGTTCAAATTAAACCAAATTTATATCAAATTCTAAATAATTTTGTTCACACAAACAATTTAGTTTGTTTTATTTTTTAGGTTTTTTTAAAGACTAATAACAATAGCTATATAACATTAACAATATAATATCAAGGTATTAACAGATAATTTTAGGCAGCAGGTGGTTTGCCTCATTGTGTAGTGCATAAGTAGTAGATAAGGGCCTAGATGGTATGTATTAAAATAAAATAAATTGATAACATAAACAATGATACACACACACATGTATGGATTTAACAAAATATATTAGGATCAAGTCAAATTTGCAATACTTTATATGTTTAATCAATGCGTAAATGCATAACAATAGTGAAACACATTTTATTTTGCATTGCATTTTGTAAGAAAACATGCAAGTCAACATAAGTAGATAACGAAAATTTAAATTGGTACTTCACAAGAAGATATATGACAATCAAGTCATAACTAATGTCATGATACACTATTAATTCAAAGCCTAGGCATCTGGAGTTTGAGTCTCAGCTATGATATATTATGGAGAATTTTTCTTTTAATGGATAGCAGACCTGAGAATGCCGGCTATCAGGATGAGTCTCCATGTGTACTTTTCTGATTTACCCTGGTGGCGGATGAGAAACTTTAATGGGGCCGAGCCGGTCATCCTAGGATTAATCGAGCCGAAGGCTTGGATACCTGGTGCCAGCTAAAAAAAATGCAATCTAAAATCTACTATTAATCAACAAATTAATTAGTCTAGTCCTCTCGAGGAGTGAAACTATAAAAAAAATTCCCCAATTACCTACACAGTGTAGGCAACCACCTTTTAACAATGTATAGTAAAATTATGTTACTATGTATATAACTATTGCAATAAGCTTTGTTACTTAGCTCTCTGTCTTACACCATTTTTACTCGTTTTACACCAACACTCGGATATCAACACTAGTGTTGAACACCAACACTCTTAGTAGATAGTTGATATTTCTATTGATCATTTATTAACATTTAAAGTTATATTTATATTTGACACTTTGATCCACACCTACCCAAGTCCGAGTAACATGGACATCAAATAGTTAAAAAAACATGAGAGCTTATTCTAAATCAATGTGGAATTCATCATGTTCAGGGTAGGGTCTTCTTGTTATGGTTCCATTACATTACATTATATGATATCATTCAAATCATAGGCTAGAGCTTGAGACCTACTTGTACCCAATCCTATTCTACCTATTCAATTCTAGTTATGCTACTCCAAACTTTTACTTAGAAATGAGATATATTGATGACTTGTGAATAATCAATTCAATTATGAACTCCTAGCTTAAATAGTAGTCCAAACATACTTCCTAATAGAATTATCCTTTAAAAAAATATATTATTTATTTAAATTTTAAAAATTCCTAAATAAATTTCATATATTCTTATCTATTTATTTTACATATTATTAATCTATTATTATTATTAATCAAATTATTATTATTATTATTAAATTCATTCTAAAAATAATTTTAAATGGTGAATTCTTTATACCATATATAACATTTTGTCCCACGAACAAAAATTTGATCATCAAATTTCCTACTTAGGTTATAACACGTCCTTCCATCCCAAAGTAGCTTCTTACGTTCCTTTCGATCAAGGATATGAACTAGAAATTTCTTGTGGATCACATCAATTGGAGTGGACCCTAAGGCATCCTCCACAATACGAGTAGAATACAATACATACTTTCATATTATAAAAATATGGAAATTGTAGTAATGTGTTCCTGCTATAATTAATTAAGGTTTCTTTGCCGCCTCTTATCTTTTGAACACCCAAGAACATGCCAATTCGATAAGTTCTAGTCTTTTTAATGCATATAGTATCGTTATGTATGAATCTTTTTCTTATATCCCCTATTCAAATAACTATAAAAAAAAATTTAGTTCAGTTAGAGAGTTACTATCATTGCCAATCTCAAAAATATGAATTTCAATATCAAAAGATATGAGTAATGATCATCATTACTATACTTTAACACACTAAAAAGTGTCGTCAGAGATTAAACTTCAAATATTCTTGATATCAAATACACTTTTGTAGCTGTTCAGGAATGAAGGGAATATTTTAAGGAAACTCATGGAATGCCTGAATACATACTTGTTGAGAGATGATCCGAATCTTGGCCATCAGGATTTGGAGATTCGTTCTGCTGTGAAGGTAATTATATTCAGTTGTTGGCTTACCACTCATGATCAAGGACTAAATTAAGGTTGCTTGCCATAATCTCTTGAACCTTTGTGGTTGCTGATTTTTGGAATTTAATTGATACACTTTGTACATGGAATATCTCTTCTCTTTGCAGTGTTCCTTTATTAACTATGCGAGGATTCAGCTAAACCTGATTCAAAGTTTATCATAAGGAGCTCCAATTATAGAACAATTTCTTGATGTTATCACCAGGAATTTGACCAGGGCATAAATGTTGCTAGAGTGGTTTTGGTAATTGTACTTCTTTGCTTAGTTAACCTTCTATTGCTTTCTTATACTAACATTGCCTTCAGGTACGATGTATCTAAAGATGATAAATCTGGATCTCTTTGTAGCATTCAACAAGGCCTCTTGGAGCTTGCAGCCATTATTTTTTTTATCAGGCAGTTGCCTCAAATGACTAGTTCTTTATGCTCTTTTTAAATTTATTTTCAATAATTTCATATTTTTGATCTTTGCAAAATCTTATTATCCTCCAGGCCTGTAGAATTAACTGCAGATCGACTTGTAATGAGAGTAATGAGAAACGATTGAAGATGGAGTATGCTGCTGGTCGTGTTAAGGATGGGATCATGAAAGCTTCTTGTCTATGGTAACTACTACCTCCAACAGAGAGATGCTTGTTAGCATCTGCTTTCAATACTCAACTTCTTATTCTATGAATTCCTTATAAGAATTCAGTCTCCATACAAAGTAGGAATTCTCATTTAATCCCTAGAATAACAAATCTGGTTTTGAATGTTCCATTATTAATTTATTATTGTTGAAGATGATTGGTTAATCACTTATTTGAAAACTTCAAGATTTAAGAAAGAACAATTTATCTATATGGACCATCACACTTGTCCACATGACACAAATGGGTGTGGAGCATCCTAGCTTCAACACTTCATCATGCCATCATGAGATATGAGCCTAACTATATGCATGTATATGATTGATGCGTAGGATACAAACTTAGGACGTTCTACTTTGTTACCATCTTAAAGTTAGCTAACCACCTATTCCAAAGCTTGAGTTGCGTAGAAAGAGACCAATTTATCTAATAGATCACCACATTTGTGTGATTAACAGTTGCACAATAGCCTAGTTTCGACAATTATCTTATTCTTCCTTGTTATAATTGAGGGTAAGAAATCTTTGGAGAATGATAGGATTATTAGTGCATATGTACATCCTTGTAAATTTACTAAAGGTCTTTCTTGTTGGTATGGCCTATATTTTTCTACTTTTTACATGAAGAGAAATTGTGTCCGTGCATAGATTGCCCAATTTTTTCAATTGGAACTTGTATAGTTGCAGTGCATGTACACATCATGTATATTTGCATTTGGTAGGTTCACCAAATCACGAAACATTTGCAGTAGCTTGTATACTAAAATTTTCCGAAATTCTTCAATTTTTAGTAGTCGTTTGAGTAAATTTGAGTAATTTTTTTGCTGATTTATATTATTGATCTGCATTGTTTAAGTCACCAACTAATCATAATCTTTATGTTCCTATTCTAGTGGAAATTCTGCTTCTCATATGCTTCTCCTATTACATAGATAAATCAGAATGTCTAATTTTATGGTTACAATTTGTGGTAATCTAACCAAAACTGCTTTCTTACAGATTGATTCTACAATTATTTGGTGATATAATTTTTGCCAATACTACACTTATGATTGTGTTCTTAGAGTATCATTTTGACTAAACTATCTTCTATCACGTCTAATATCTTATCTCTGTTGCTTATTAAGCTAATTTTTGCTGAGAATCTTAACTTCAAATTTGTCATTCTGATATATCTTTCATCTTGTATTTCAGGAATCGGGTATTTTCTTTTCTTTTTAATAATTATGGACTTTGACTCGATAAGACCTTATTAATCTATTGGTTTGAAGGTGCTATTGAAGATTTCTATATGTTTGCTTTGACTAGATTTTTGAGTTATATTTTTTGAAATGAATTTTTGGATATTACTCTCATTTATTTTTTATCTTTCAAGATCAAGTTAGTGAAATTGCAATTCCTCTAGATATTTGGGATTTGAGGACATTTAAGCACATGCTTATAGAGTATGTGTTTCGATGTAACTTAACCTTCATATTGCATTGCAACACAGTTTGTTGACGTTTGGAATCCATTTTTTTTTTGAATTTTTCTATCCAATTTAATTAAAATCTTTGAGATGAAAATATTTCTTTTTAAAATTAAAATCTGGTTTTGGCATATCTTGATAAGAAGAAGGTTCTCAAAGAGATGAAAATTATAAATCTTGTTTGGAAAATAAACTCTCACTTTTTATACTCATTTTTTAAGGGAAAAGAAATTCAAATATGTTTGATTTGAAACGTTTTCATAGTAAAAATAATTTTAGTAATTGAAAATCTTATCCTATTTATTATTATGCAAATATATCAATAAACTTCAAATTAAAATTATATTCAAGCAATTAATAGATTTACAAGATAATAAATTATATTAAGTGGATAAATATCCTTATAAATAAAATTGTCTTTATTATTAAATAATTTAGTAATAAGACATATGGACTTAAATTATCAACGAAATGCAAAGTGTAGTTTTCTATGAAAAATATATAAGAGTGAAATAAAGGCAAACAAATCTTAGGTAAAAAATTTTAGTTTTAAAATATGCGAGTGGTGTAAAATTTTTAACTTTTAAATATAAAAAATTAGAGCTTTGCATCAAAATGAGATTAATTCTATCTTCGTTGAGGTTGTATGTTAACTCTTCTTATAATTAGGGTTTTGCATCATCAAATCTATTATTGTCATAATATTATTGCTTTAGTGCTTATCTTTATCACGTTCCTTAAGGAGTTTTGCTTTTTATTTTGTATAATACAATCGACATCAATCAATTTTTGCCACAATTGAAACAATGTTGCATCAAGAACACTACTACAGATGGTCATATTAGATTACTTGGTATTCTTTTTATATAGGCTTTTGTTCACATTATGCATTGTTTGAGTAGTATGTCTCATCAAGCACTAAATCTTTGAGCTTCCTTTTGAAAAAAAAAATATTTCTTTGTGAATGAACAATGGTTGGAATTGGCAACTGTAGGTCTACACTGTACTTCATTAGTTGTTATTTTTCACGAGGAGGTGCTAAGGTTTGTGTTTCTTTATTTTGTATTTTCCTAGCAGGATGTGAGGTGCAAGGTATGTGTTTAAATTGTGTTTCTTCATTTTGTATTTTCTTAGGTACATTTTTCGATTGCTTTTATTTTTTCGTGGTTGTAAGATTCAAGATTAATGTTTCTTCCATGACCCAAATATAATGTGGTAAGTTGTAGTGTAGCCAAATCATGTCATGTAGTCTAGATATCAGTTTCTTCTTGGCGGCATAAAACAACATGCTTTGTTGGTTATATAATTTTGTTGTATGACTTGGATGTACTTGTTACTCCTAAAAAATTCTGTAGCTTAAGAAATATCCTTGTATTAGTATTTTTCTCTGCTTTTCTTTCAAGAAAGTGTTGTACTTGTGTATTCTTCTTTTTACTGATTTATGTTCCAAATTTATTTTTGTTTGTGTTATCAATTGTCAAATTTATTCTTCAAGCTGTAGCTATGCAATGCAGGGTGATGTTTTGTATCTTATAAAAGATTTGCTCTGAGTAGTTCTGAAGACATTTGAGAAGAAGGTATGTTCCTTGTATTTTATCTTAGAGGATCACTTTTGCCATACTAGTTGATCTCAAGCATATTGACATGTTTTAACATTTAGACATTTGATCATTTGTGATTAAAATAATTCTCAAGCATATAGACATGTTTTAACATCATATAGGTCATATATTTCTAAACATAACTTTACACTTAACGTGTGATAGGTGGTATTTACTTGTAGCTCCTTATTTATCAGTACATGGTCTAATAATAACTATCAGTACATGGTCTTTCTAAACATCAAAGAGATTGCTGTTGGTATTAACTAAAAAAGAGAGTTCCGTTACAATCTAATAATAACTATCAGTACATGGTCTCCTTGGTTGTAGAGGACAAGAATACCTTAAAACAGAATTATTCTATTTAATATAGCAAGATAAAAAGTACATATTGCTTTTGATACTCAAACTGAGCCAAGACTTTGGAATTTCCCCTCCTGCAGCTTGTCAATTTACTGTAATTAGGCTAATAAACAGGTCAAAAGGGCATTATATATGGACATTTCAGATTTCACATGCACGTATGACTCAAATTCATTGATGTTCTCATTTGGTGATCCAAAGAATCAATTTACATTAGAACAAACCTTGTTGCCACAGTGCATTCATAGAGTTGTGTTTGTGTCAATTCACATTGCAAACCTACTTTGTTGTGATGGTGTACATTCATTCAAAATTGGTCCTCTCCATGTTACATTCAAATCAAAGCACAAAAGGAGAGGTAATTCCTTTAGTTAATACGAGCTGTTTCCATTTGCATATTGAACTAATTTCAATAAAATGATTTTCATTTAATATAATCCATTGTAGCATGTGAAAATCCGTTGTAGGTGTTGCAACATTCAGTATAATAAATCCAGTCTCACAGAGCACTCATGAAAGCACATAATCATGGAAATTACTCAATTAGTCAATTTTTAATATGTATTAGAAAATTGCATATCTTTGTTGCTAATAGGAAATTGTTATTTGAGATAAAAAGAATTTATTCACTTTATTGAAGAGCAAGACATCTATATACAAGCTAGAGATCTATTTTAGAAAATTATAATTAGGATAATTATCAATTAGCCTAATTGACATATATATATATTAACTAATATATACCGATAATATGAGATTTTGTTAATACCGGGATAATAACACGTATAATCTTTCTGAAAACGAGAATAACCAAGGAAGATACACTTCAAAAACTTGAGATTTAATTTAGTAACATATGGATGAACATCCTGAACAAAACAAAGTGCTACCAAATATCCTTGGGTTAACAGGAAATAATGACTTATTGAGAAAAAGGATTTTGTAAGGGATCTCACCGTGAAGAATTGTAACATGCGGTTAATGAGAAAACATGTTGTAGAAACTGCATCGACCCAAAAAGGTTTGGGAACATTCATTTGAAATAAAAGGTTTTGTGCAATTTCAAGAAGATGTGTATTTTTACGTTTAGCCACATCATTTTGGGATGAAGTATCAACACAAGAGGTTTCATTAAGCATGTCATTTTGACTTATATAAGTTTGGAATAGACCAGATGTATATTCCTTGGCATTATCACTTCGCAAAATATGGATGAACGCGTTAAACTGAGTTTTAATCTCTGCACAAAAGACACAATAGAAAAAATAATTCAGAATGATTTTTCATTAAAAATAATCAAGTTACACGAGAGTAATCATCCACAAAAGTAACAAAATATCTAAAATCAGGTTTAGACAAAATAGGACAAGAACCCTAATATCAGAATGAACTAATTCAAAAGGAATAATAGTATGTTTATTTACTCTAGGACTTGAACTAAGACGGTGAAGTTTTGCAAACTAACATGATTCACAATCTAACGAAGACACCTTACCATACTGTGGACAAAGTTTTTTGAGCAAAGAGAGAGATGGATGTTCCAACCTACAATGAGCCTCGAAAGGAGAAGTGACACTTGAGCTAGCAAAAGAATTTGGGAGCGGTGTGTCAAGAATGTAGAGGCCTCTAGACTCATGTCCTTTACCAATAATCTTCTTCGTCAAAAAATCCTAAAATAAGCAATGATCAGGAAAAAATGAGATGCAACAATTAAGATTACAAATTAGTTGACTAACAAAGAGCTAATTAAAGGATAAATTAGGTAAATGTAAGATAGAGAAAGCAAAGAGGTAGGATTGATAATCTCAGACCTATGAACATAAGATAGAGCAACTAAAGTAACGGTAGGAGTATTAGCTTTGGACTGAAAAGTAGAAAAGAGACTAGAATTACTTGTCATATGATTTGTGACACCAGAATCAATGACCCATTTTGAGGATGAGGAAATAAGATATGCGCTTTGTTTACCTGAATCAGCAATAGCAGTGACAAACGGAGATGAAGGCTTGAGTGATTCTTGATATTTTGAGAACTTGGCAAATTCATCTACAGAGATAAAGACTGATTTATCAGAGGCATCATTAGTGGATGCAATATGGGCCAAGTGTTTTTGCTAATTTTTATATTGAAGCTTTCTACACTCAAACTTCGTATGAGCTAGCTTAAGATAGTAGTTGCACAATACCACCCGAATTCGGCGTTCGAGTTTCAAAGTCCTATGAGCCACCTCTTTTGTTTTCATTGTGACTAGTTGATCTTCCAGGCCCATAATTAGTATTGAGATTCACCAAAACACCACTAAGCGAAATAGGTGTAGTACTTTCTGTACGAAGAATACGACTAAATACATCTTGTAAAGAGAAGACCTCAGAACCAGAGAGAACTTGTGGCTTAGCAGACTCAAATTCAGTAGATAGACCAACGAGGAAGCTCATGATAGTCATCTGCTCTCGTTGTTGAACCTTCACATCAGGGCTAAAGGGCAGCAACATATTAAACTCTTCATATATTTTCTGGAATGCCATAAAATAATTGATCAGAGGCGCTGATCTTATTTATCCACACGGTTAAATGCTTTGCAAACCTCATACATGCGGGAGAGATTTCTTTTTCCAGAGTATAAAAATTTCAAGTAATCCATTAGTTCTTTAACAAATTCATTGATAAAATCAATTATTTCACCATCAATACAATTCCAAATATGAAGGAACAAGCGAGCATCCTCTCTAAGCTATGTCTGCTTCGAATCATCTTAAGGGTCATTAGTCAAATGATCATCTTTGTCAATACTTCGTAGATAAAGATGAATAGTTTTACTCCAATCCAAATAGTTCGAACTATTTAGCTTATAGTCTGTGATCTTAGACATCACAGGCACCCCATCCGTTACAATCTTATTTTCAGTCATAAGACTTTATCCCAAAGGAACTCAAATAAAAGAAGAATCCGAAAGAAGATCCAAACCAACAAGGTGGCTGCTCAGCGACCAGAATCTGAGATGACGGTGTCGTGGAAGGAGAGCCTGATGGGTCAGCACAAGCGCAACCACGTGCGTTGTGTAGGGAAAGGGGAGGCGCAACGACGATGAACAGTAGCCGACTGATCTGGTGGTTTTGGTAGCAGCAGCTCCGGTGGTTTTGGCAGATCTGGATCTGCTCGATCTGGCAGCTTTGGCAAAGACTCGAAGAAGGATGAAGGCGTATGATGTGCTGCTGCTGCTAGAAGACGTACGATTTGACGCGGCTGCTGTTCGCTTCGATTGGGAAGCAACACAGATGGATCAGAATGCTCTTAATTTTCTGCTAGTAACAAACAAACCGAGGGGGATGTCGCTGTCTGCACCGAAGGGGAAAAGGAAGCTTCTGCTAGAGAACATGATGGCTAGGGAAGGGATCGACAGCGCTCGGAGTCGCAATGGCAGCCTCAACTCGAGATCTGATGCGCTTGTGCTGTGCAGGTCTATCAAGGTTGGAGAGGGCTTGCTCAAGGGAACTCTAGAGGGGAGAAGATGAGACGAGGACTTCACGAGGAGAGGCCGACACGCCTTGCAGAGAGAAACGAGAAGAGTGGGCGGTGGATGGCGGTCTGCTTGTGGCTCTAATTTCAATCAATGAACAAATTGAACTTTGAAATCATGTCTTATGATGTAGCTTTAGATTACTCCAAATAATACTCTAAATCCAACGATAACGGATATTGCAATCTTGAATTTATTGAAAAAGGAGATCAAGTTTTGGTACAACAGAATAATACTATCATAGCGTTATTATCTTCACTTCACTACAGGACTTCCTTGGTAGAAAACAAGTTGTTAGCTTTAGAAAACTTTTAAAACCTACCCAGGCCATTGAGTGGAAAACAACTCTAGATAATATTAATAAAGACTTAGGCAAGTCATCTTTAGGAAAACCAATCCACAAAAAGCCTCAAGAGACTTACAAATTCTTAACATACCATGAGTTTCACAAGAATTCAAACTGAACCTTTTATTGGTTCTTCACAAATCATAAGGAGATAAACAGAGAGCAACACTTCTTGGCTAGACACCATGCTTACAAGAAGAAACAATTTTTCTAATACTTCAAACCTTAGGTTAGAAGAACTCATAGATATTGAACAAGATCT
>JBBUKS010000085.1:2414499-2427541 GCA_038050645.1 Hedychium gardnerianum | reverse complement strand
TTTTGTTAGGAATTTTTTTTTTTTAAGAAGTGGAGAAATCTCGTATAATTGCGAACACGTGCAATACAATAAGAAATAAAAGCAATACAATGAATATAAAATTTTATAATGAATAATTTTTGCTTTTAATCTTTTGTTGTTTGGGGAATTTCTCTTGTAAATTTGGAAATGCAACAACACTTTTTTAAATCTCCTAGAACTTTTTGGTTAAGAGTCGTGTTTCAATTTTTGTGAAAATATTTTTTATCGCACTGACCTAGGATTTTCAATCGATTGGGCGATTGTCACGTCAGATTCAGTTATTTAAACTTGCAAAACGTTTTTTTTCTTCAAATATTTAATCGATTTGTGAGTCATATCAATCGATTGGTTAGCCTTTAATTGATTGTCCAATCGATTCAGAAACCTTCTGTTTAGTCGAGAATCAGGCTGAATCGATTTTAATCGATTCACAAGGTTTTTATTCACTCAACAAACATCTCCCAATTGATTACCCTACTCGATTGATAACGTCACAATCGATTAGTCAATCAATTCCAGCATCCACTGTGCTCTTGCGATAATTGTTTCCCAATCGATTAGTCAATCAATTAACATGTACTGAATTAATTGACCAATCGATTCAGTCACTTATTGTGCTCTCATGATTTTTCTTCTCCTAATCGATTGGGAAGTGCCCCAATCAATTGGGGATACCTGAATTGATTACCCAATCGATTTTGACTCCTACTGTTCTCGCAATAATAGTTTTAATCGATTGACATACCTAATCAATCGATTAACACTCTGCCCAATTAATTTGCATGTTGCACAGTCACCTAACTCGTGCCAAGTATTTAATTCTCAGCTGGTCCAACTTGGATTTGACCTAATTTTTAACTAGGTTTGTCTAATCCTACTAGGACTTCATTCGTGTCAAGTGTTTAGCTCACAACTAACCCACCTTGAGCGTAACTTAATTTCCAACTAGGTTTGTCTATTCACACTAGAATTTCACTTGTGTCAAGTGTTTGGTTCATAGATAACTCACCTTAGATTTAACCTAATTTCCCATTAGGTTTGCCTAGTCTCACTAGGACTTCACTTGTGTCAAGTGTTTAGTTCTCAACTAATACATCTTGGACGTAACCTAGTTCTCAACTAAGTTTGTCTAGTCCTACTAGGACTTTATTTGTGTCAAGTGTTTAGCTCCCAGCTAAGTCACCTTGGACTTAACCTAATTCCCAACTAGATTTGTCTAGTCCCACTATGACTCCACTTGTGTCAAGTGTTTAGCTCCCAATTAATCATCTTAGACTTAACTTAGTTCCTGACTAGATTTGTCTAGTCCTACTAGAATTTTTACTGTTTAATTCTCAATTAAGTCTTTTATTTGCTTAGTCTTACTAAATTTTTTTTTCTTGTCTAATATTAGTTAGGACTTTTCCTTTGTCTAACTTTCAATTATGATTTATACCATTTTTAAATCTCTGATCAATCATTGACGTACTTGATTTTATTTAATATATTAATCAAATATCTAAATTTAAACGTGAGTCATTTCGAACTTAATCAACCTGATTATTCTTTGATCCAGAAATAATTGCACTAGTATCGATGATTCAAATAAGTGGAGTTTGGTATGATAATATAGATGTTTTCTCTTTTATATTCTCAAATTATCCTTTTGGTTATTGAGATACTTTTTCGAGCTATCGTTGTACATGTCTTAATCACGTCGAAAATATTATTATCTCTTTGGATGAGAATTATAAGGTTGATGTGAAGATTATACTTTCTTTATTGCTAGGTGCTTATGGTTGAATTGATAAACAATGTAATGACCTGCGATTTGAAATTTAAAAAAAACTTTAAATTTTGAGTTTAGCTAACTTTTTTAAAGAGGAGAGGGAGAGAAAAAGAACTCATAAGTATAATTTAACAATTGATAATTGTGTTGAAAAAAAAAATCATAGGTTTCGAAGGATTGCATGGTGACCCATTAATTAAATCAATTAATTGTTTTCTTAATTTTGCAGCCTATGCATATCAATTTAATTAATTAATTGGTAACTAAACAATCTCTTTTATAATGGTTGAACAGCTCAGGGCAATGATATAACGAAAGGATGCGAAGTTATTATTTAAGAATTTATGATTGAATTTTTAGTTGAGATATTTGTAAAGTTTTTTTTTTTAAATAGGACGTGTAATCATGGTATATTGGGCTTTTGGGTCGTTCGTCACAAATATTTTTTGATTTATCTTAATGATCGATGAAAAAATTTTATAAGACTAAATTGATCATCTCAAATTCGATATTATCTTATTCATTATTTTTTTATAACAGTTAAATATACTAAACATCAATTAATCTTTTTAATTAATTAATATATTAACTATTTTTTAATGATTAATTGAAATTTTTTTCTAAATTCATTTTACACTAAAATTTATTTCGAACAATAGGCTCTTGGTTTTTATTGATTCTCTGTTGTGTTCGTTTTTGCCACAGACAATTCATGAGTACTCAAAATTTTGAAGTGATTTTTACTTCGCACTTATATATAGATGACCTCCTATTAAAAAGTATCCTACAATAACCTATTATATCCTTTATTGTATATAAAAACTATTAAGAATCTATGCGCATTCAATATCCATTCTGTATGTCATACATTTTTATCCCCAAAATGAATTGGAGTAATTACTTTTACCATAATCTTGAGATTTTCAGTCAATATAGTTGGATTATCACTATTCAATTTATTTTTTGAGTTTTCACTCATTCCCTTATGGGTGGGGCTATCCACACCCCACTATTTGCTAAACACATCCTAAGTTTTTCTCAAAAATATCTTTAGGTAAAAAGTCTAAAATACCCTTTTAATAAAATTTTTAAAATATCTCCCTCCTCTCTTTCTCCCTCCCATCTCCTTCCCCTTCTCTTTTCTCTCTTTTTCTCGCTATCTATTTTGTCTCTACAACCTAATATAATCTCTCAAAATTTAAAGATTGTGCTAACAAATCAATAATAGATCATGAAGATTCAATTCCCACGAACAAGATAAGCTTTTTTTTTAAATTTTTTTCACACAATATGATTGTATATTTGTATTCTCGCAATTGAATTGTAACCGTCCGAAAGTGATTCAAACGCACAGTGTTCGGTCATATCAGGCTGAACACGTTGAGCAACGTTCGGTTATTAGAAACCGAACATAATAAAATATGCTCGACATGTAAGAGCTGAACGCTTGCATTAATGTTTGATTGATCTCGATCGAACATAACTGAATAGGTTCGGCATGTTAGTGTTGAACACTTGCCGAGGGTGCGACGAGACCTTCTTGAGCAGATCACACATTTCAAAATATTATATGAATGTATATTCAATAAAGATGGTCGTGTTGAAAAAGTAAAACACATGTTGAATTATTTTGATGAAGCAACGTCACTCTTACATTAGATAACTTTGTTAGAAATTGAGTACCTTGTTGCATCGAGATATAATGCTGCCCTGGTTAGTTTGTCTACTCAATTATGTTATACATTTCTATCTCTGAGGACTCTCATTGTTGAGCTTCCAAAGTATATCTGTATTGCACATGTGAATGGAAATCATTTTATTTAGGTACATTTAATTTTAGTTCAATAATATATATTTCTTAATTTATAATTTGTTGCATTGCTAATTATTCATTTTTTATGTATAAGTTTTTTTTGCATGAGAGTCATCCATTACCACCCGTTGTTCACAAGTGATATGGATGCCGTTTTCCATGCATAGCAGGATGAGATTTTTTGTATACTCAACAACTTACACTATATAATCATATTTAGGAAATAGTAGCATAGTTCATAGCATAGATACTGTTCATTTGGAAGATGATTGAGATTGTTAATGTACTCATATTTACAAAATCTCGTCCGACAAACATATTTATATTTACAAAATCTAAATAACAATTCTTTGCAACATTGTGCTTGTTGTTTTGGTTTGTCTCTTATTGACTCGAAAATGCAGCAGCAATGTCAACGCAACTCCTCGATGAAGTATAGCAACAATGAGATCTTGCTTATACATGCAATACATGAAAATCACCATCTTCTCGCCTGACGCCTCGATAAAGTAGGTTGTTCATTTTTGTTTTCGTATAATGTCAGCCCTTGTAATGCAGCATATGCTTGTTGCACCGTTGGCATCACCTGATCTAGCGTTAGACTCTCATCGTCGGAATCCCTTCATTGCACTATCAGCTCAAGAAAATTGCGTGCAATCATGACTCGCTCCCAAGGTTAAATATCATACGCACCTACCATCCTGTGAACATAGGTCGATCGACATTGTGGGTTCTGCACAATTGGATGAGAGTACTTGTTGTACCATTGCATATACGTCATGGAACACTCCCATGCAAGGTCATCCAATCTACCACGACGACATCTGACAAGATATGACAGTCCCAAGCTACAAAGTACTCTCCAAGAACTCCCCACAAGACATTGTAATGGACATTCATATTACCTCTTCTTGTCGTAACAGGAACAAGAGGATCTAGTGGAATTGTCTGTACATGTCCAAATTTCCTGAGCACGCGATAAGGATGGTATGACTCCATAATTTTCAATGATCTTATGCAGTCATAATAAAAAGTAACTTTAGGATGTGGAAAGATATGTCTCATATCAACATATGGATTTCAAATGACCTGCAACGTATTCAAATTATATGACATTAAGTCAAACAGTTGAATAAGTATATAAAACAAAAATAAATAAATAAAATAAGTTAAATACTCACATCATTCGGATTAAGCAATCAAACCACTCTCTATATGCTTGTACATCTTCTAAAGATGCTCCAGCATGTGCCTGTTGTGACCATCTCCTCGCAAGTGGTTCTCCAACATTATATTGCAGGTTGTGAGGAGGCTTAGTTATTAGGAAGTGTTCATATATTCATGCCTACATGTGAGATAACATATTAAATTCAAGGTAATTAAATAACAAAACAAATATGCATATAGAATGTCTATTACCTCCAACAAGATCAAATATCCAGAAACATGTTTCACCCCTATCCTAGATGCAAGCCCTAACTATTGATATAGCTGAGCTAAAGTAGTAGCTCCCTTTGCATACCTATGTACCATACCTATATCCTCCAAAAAAATCCAAGAGGCTATTGAGACCCAAGCACCAGTTTTGTCAGAAAAAAGAGTGCAACCCATAACGTATAGCAAATACGCTCTCGCTGAATATGTTAGAGTGTTATCATCAGAATTGTTAGTAATTTTATGACTAAAGTTCTTACGCAGCCACTCTAACTTCATAGACAAACCCCTCACACCCTCCAAGGACTTATTAACTTTATCCAACGTGACACCGAATAATCGACTAATCTATTGACGAATGTAAGGTTTGTTGTTGCTTGTAGGTTGCAATGGAATCCCTATCACCGGTAGATCAAGAAGATAATACACATCGTCTAAAGTGATTATCATCTATCCAAATGACATATGAAAGGTATTGGTCTCCGGTTGCCAACGTTCCACAAAAGCAACAAACAAATTTCTATTCAGTTTCTGGTACAACATCTCCCTCACTTGATCAAGATGGTAGTCCCTAAAGAGACTCCTCCACGTTTGGATTGCTCCTGCATCGAAGTCTCATTGTAGTAATTTAGTTGTGTGACATATACATTTGAGCATGTCTCACTCTTCACCAAACTAAATTTTTGATGTTATGTGCATTTTAAACCCCATAACAATGATGGATCATGTGGACCACCTGAAAATGGTTCACGCAATATTTCATCATTTTCATTGTTCCCTCTAACGTGAGTTTGCTCTCCTTCACCCTCATTCATTCCTAAAGATAAATTTTCTTGTGGAGGTACCTCTTCATGCACATTTTCTTGTTGTGTACTTATGATGGTACCTCTTCTTGGGGTACTTGTGATGGTACCCTCGTGCAAGTCTCTCTTCTTAGCGCTTTCTATCATCGTTGGTCTATTGCTCCTTGAAAATGTCTTCAACATTTTTATTGCACATAAGAAACAAGTGAATTAGATATTGAATTAGATATCCAACGAACACATATAAATGAAAGGAAATGGAGTTGTTCGACCCTTCAAAATCGAACAAAACACAATGTGTTCGACAACACACAACCGAACCAAACCGTTGCATTCGATCAACAGTGGTTGAACACATTGAGTCGCGTTCGGTTGGCAACGACCGAACACATTTGGTTACATTCGATGGACTATGACTGAACAAATCCTAGTGTGTTCGGTCGATGGTAACCGAATAGGCAACAATGTGTTTGATGGACCAGGCCCGAGCGACGTGCAACTGAAATCATATCTATGTCATATTCAACAACCTAACACAATCGTAAAGTCATTGTCATGTAAAAAAAATATCATATTCAAGTAAGTTTCTACAATCATAAATGAAAACTAAACACAAATCTAACCAAAAAAAAATTACCTATGTAATGATAATGTAGAACCAAATGAAAGGTCGAACGAGCACTAACCTATATAATTTGAGCACCGTTGTTTGATGGGGTTGCTAGAAATTGAGTTCCTCAAGTCCGATTGATGTTCGGCCTATGTGTGCTAAAGAGACGAGAGAGAGAAGAAGATGAGGGAGGCAAAGTTGGAGATGAGTGCAGATTTTAAGGTTACCATCGGCCTATGTGTGTAGATTTATTAAAAGGGTAAAATAGGAATATTATGGGGTGTATTTAAAAAAATTTATGATAAAAAATTTTATTGGTGAGTATATTTAGAAAATGGGGTGTGTTTAGTGAAAGTGGGGGTGTGGATAGCCTCTTCCTTCCCTTATATATACATATTTGATCTCTTGATAATCTTTTTTTTTAATTAGAGATTCATAAGATTCTCTATATTTAATAAAAATCTCACCACTAGCCATTTATTGCTTTAATGGTGTTAATAAACCTTCAATAAATATTTCAAAACTTAGTGTTTCATACTAGTGTCATTCTCGTAGCTTCTTAGCTACCACAGTGTATCATAACTTTAGACACTTATCGATGCATTATTTTTATGCAATCAATTTGTTTGGCATCAAATTAGGTATTTATATTTGTACAAATCCTCACATTTATTGGTTCCTATAACTCTATAGGAAGGTTTAGGGTTTAGGGAGTCATGACCTTTTTATGACTCATACAGAGTTTTTATCTTTATCTCAATGGGGTTTATGGTTTGTCATAAGAACAACTCCCTCCATAATTTATAGGATAACTATAAATTATAACATAACATTTATCATTTTCTTGATATACACAGTTCGCGTGTACCGCAACATCATTGAATTTAGATGAGTAGGATATAATTGATTTTTGAATGTTATTCTACTTGGAGAACATTCTTCAAAGAATATCTTGCATTCTCCTCCTCAATTGCTATAAATGATTTTGCTTAGTTGAGTTTTTCCAATTACATTTTTCATATTTTGAAACACTTCACGGGTCTTAATCTCATTGCTCAACAAGTATCCATATCAAGGCAAGAGAGGATGCTATCACTTGTAGAGCACATAAACTAGAATGAGTTAATTACTTTGTGAGCGTGAGAGCCGAGATTGAACAATTTTCCATTTGACCCAATGCCACAAATGTGCCCTTTGACCCGATGCCACAAGCATGTGCCCTTTGGTTACGATTGAAATGGTGCAAGTAATAAATCCTTTTGGCTTGGCATAACAAAAGTTAGACTCAATCTCATAGTCAATTGCAATATGTGTGACATAATCTTCTAACGCATTCATTTTGACCTACACACTATTCTTGTTTCATCTTGACTCAGACTCAAGTTTGGCTTTTAGCTAAGTGGGCTTAAATCATCATTTTTTTCGATATTTTATAAATCATCATCCTTAGCTTTGTGATTTTAGTCTATCGACCCACGCAAAGCTTTCATTATCATTGTTACATTATGCCTGTCATATAGTTTTATTGTATAGCCCATTTAGGGCATGATTCTTGTATAAGAAATCTCTATTTTTCGTTGCGGTTAACTCTTCCTTCAATTAAGTCTTATCTTCAAATACATCTTTTGATAGTGACTTGAAGAGGTATAATTTTATCAAGTAATATAATGTCTCTTACTACCACCGCTTAAAGATGGTTTAGAAGAATTTCTCAGGTTTCTCTCTAGTAGGAGTGGAATCTATGATCACTATAACCATGAATATTGTGTTAAGATTGTTATTGAAAATTGTAGATAATTATCCAACAACTCAGGTTTGACCAGTCAGCTCGACAATAAGTCAACAGCTCGAACCAATGGAGCTCACTAAGGTGACGTGGATCTTATCCCTTTTATATTCTCGATATACCTTTCTGATTATCGAGACACCCCTTCGTGTTACATACATATCCTTCTTAGTATTGTCATCACTCACTTAATCTTATCAGTCATTGAGTTATGTCTTTGGATATCGACACACTCCTTCGGAAAACTTATTTTTTCAGATAAGAGTTTTAAGGTCAAGGCAAAGGCTAAACCTTATTTTTATAAGATGATATTGTCTTGCCTAGATGCTTATTGTTGATTGACAATCGCCTCTCAAAATACAATGGCCTATAATTCAAAATATGAGCACTATAAATTTCAAGTCCTAGTAAACTTTCGAATCCTTGGAACTCTTTAGAGAGGAGAGGGAGAGACGAGAATTTAAGAGGAGAATAAGAATTGAGTATGTTAAGCAAGAGGTATCAATTTATAGGTTTTGAAGGGTATTAGAATCAGTAGGGCATGTTGCATGGACATCATTTTTACATGAAGAGCATTAGGGTGTTGTCTATCGAACAACACCTTCATTTGTTTTCCATATTTCACTGAGCCATTACCTGATCCATTTTTTAATCTCACTATACAGATACCATGTAACCATAATTCTTTTATGGTTATCGTCCACCCTCCCTTACCTAGTTTAGTACAATTTGTTGGGACCGATGACATCACTAGAAAAGGGGTGAATAGTGATTCACTTCGATTGTGTTAGTCATTTGTGTGTGCTTGTCTATAAGAGATTAGTATGCAACAAAATATAAACACATCAATAAAACACAAGCACAACATGTTGGTACAATCAAGCCCCGAATGAGAAGTTTCAATGAATGATAATTATTTAATTTTAGGTTAATACGTTGGATCTCACTTGAGTTACGAGTGTGCAGGATAAGAGAAGTCCAAGAAGGTCGAGGTCGGATTCTTGACAAGAAGAAGCCCATGAAGATCGAAAGACCGGATGTAAGGCAAGGAAGTTTAATAAGGTCGAGGGGCGGGTTCTTGGCAAGATCGAAAGACTGGATGCAAGGCAAAGAAAGTCCAAGAAGGTCAAGGACCGGATTCTTGACAAAAGGTGGAACCCGAGCAGATCGCGAGATCGGATGCAAGGGTAGATGAAGACCCGGAGATAAGGAAACTCCAGGCACAAAGTCCAGGGAATAGGAGGTTCATCTGACTTAAGGTAATTGGGATCGCTTGATACATTGAAGGAAAGTGTGTGCTTGAGGGTTTAGGGATGAAAAACTCTATTTTAGGGTTCACCACTCGATTGGTGTGTTATATCAATCGATTGGTGAGCTAAAGCCCTAAAACCTAAACCTCAATTCTGGGTTTTTGCAACACCAATCGATTGGCTCAATTGATTGGTGCAAACCCGAAATTCCGGATTTAGGAAAGTGGTGTATCAATTGATTGGCAAGGATTTCCAATCTATTGGTAACTAATTCCGAGCACACAGAAGCTTCCCGAATCGATTAGCCATATCGATTGGGCGTTGTCAATCGATTGGTGCAATCGATTGATAGAGGTTTCTTGAGCAAACAGAAGTCTGCCAATCAATTAACCAATCGATTTAGTGTTGCTAATCGATTGGTGCAATTGATTGGCAAAGGTTTCTTGAGTGAACAGAAGTTTACCAAATCAATTCAGCATTGTCAATCGATTGAGCATTACCAATCGATTGGTGATGCATATCAATCTATTGGGATTCAAAATGGAATAATCTCAGCTATCGATCTAGAGTCAGTTATCGCTCAATGGATAGTCAAACGACCAGCAAGCGATTGATATGTTTCTACCAATCGATTGGTGGCGAAAAAAAGTAGAGAAATGACTCGATTATGAGGTGTTTAAAAGGGGGCTTAGGGCACGAGAAGAGACTATTGTTCCATTGCGATTCTTCTACTCATCTTCAATGTCAAGATCCCATCTGCAAGATCTTCAAGCAATCAAGAAAAGGAGAACTAAGCCAAAAACTTATAATCTCTTCCTTACTTCTCTCTTGTTGCTATTTCATTATAATCTTGCTGTAAGAAGATTTCTCCGCCTTAAGTTTTTGGTCCATGAAGGAGAAGGTTTTGTGGAAGTGATCAGTGAGGAGTGGACCTTTGGATTAGTCACCTCAAGGAGGCGGATACCATGTAAAATCATCCGAGTTAGCATTGTGTGTGCCTTGCTTGTTTAGCTTGAAAGTTTTCGCTGCCTAATCTCAACCAATAAGCGATTTGAGTTATTCAAGCCCCCTTCTAGCTCGGAAGACCCTAACAAGTGGTATCAGAGCTCGATCGCTTCGAAGGACTCACATTCAAAGAAGTCAAGCTTAGAACAACAAGATGTCTTTGAAGGATGGTCACAGAACTACACGACCACCATACTTCGAAGGAGACAACTTTGCTTATTGGAAGAGCCGCATGGAGTATTATCTTAAAACTGAAGTCGATATGTGGTTCTCCATAACTGAGGGCTTCTCTGAGCCAATAGATGAAGGTGACAAAGTATTAGAGTCCACAAAATCGTCCACAAATAAAAAATGGAAATCGCAAGCAAATGACCAAGTGGTCATTATACGACACTGTGGACTAAGCTCAGAACAATTAATCAAAGTCGGTCCATTCAACAGTGCCAAAGAGCTATGGGATAAGTTGATTGATCTCAATGAAGACACCAAGGACTCTAAAATTGCAAAGAGAGATCTTCTCATGAACTAAGTGCAAAATTTTGTGATGAGAGAAGGTGAAACCGTGAGTCAACTTCACGGAAGGTTCAAGAAGTTGTTGAATGTACTTCACGCTATTGGGGAAAAGGTAGAAAATAGAGATATTATCAAGCATGTGCTTAAATCTTTCCCAAGAAACTCACTATGGTCATCAATGGTTGATGTCTATAAGGTTTCAAGGGATTTGTCAATTGTTAAGCTAGACGAATTATTTCATGAATTAGAATTGCATGAACAAGCTAATGCAAGCCATAAGAAAAAAGGTATAGCCTTGGTTGTAGGTGAAAAGAGAAAGAATAAAAACAAAGAAAAAAAGAAGGAGAAGAAGAAAGAGTCCTCCGAATCTGAACAAGATAGTGATAGTGACGAGGAGCTATCATCCAATGAGATAACAAAGTTTGTTCGAAAGATCATAAGACACTCTAGAAATTTCAACAAGAAGGATATTAAGAAGTTGTTCAGCGACAACAAAAGAATGGGTGAGTCTCCAATAAGAACATAACTCAAATCTGATGCAATTTGTTATGAGTGCAATAGGAAAGGGCACTACAAAGCTAATTGTCCGGAGCTGAATAAACAAGATGATAAGTCAAAGAAAAAGAAAGCGTCGAAGGCTATGTGGAATAACTCATCTTCTAGCTCATCGGAAGAAGAAAATGAGAGAAAGACTTCAAGACACTTAGCACTCATGACATTGGACAATATTGAGAGTAGCAGGGACGAAGAAGAAACTCATGGAGAAAATGTGGAGTCCTCAAACGAGTCATCATCTGATGATGACGAGGTAACCTCTCCAAAATTAGATAAGTTATATTTTATCATTGCATGCTTAACAGATGCATTATCTAAATCAAAAGGTATAGTTAAAGTGCTACAAAATGAATTGAAGTCATTTAAAGTTGAACATGAGTTAAAGAGCTAAACATGAATTTTCTACCCCTAGGACACCTTAACAAAATGACGTTGTTGAAAGGAAGAATAGAGTTTTACAACAGGACGCTAGGAGCATGTTGAATGAATATTCACTTCATAGCTACCTATGGTTCGAAGCAATAAATAAGGCATGTTATGTGCAAAATCGGACCATAATGCATAGATTTTTGGACAAAACACCACATGAATTATTGTTTGGAAAACCACCCACAATTAAACATCTTGGAGTGTTTTGATGTAAAATATACATTCTAAACACCAAAAATCAGTTAGGAAAATTCTCCACTAAGACAGATGAGGGTATTCTTGTAGGGTACTCTAATCATATTAAACCCTATAGAGTTTATAATAAATATCCAAAATAGTTGAAAATCTCTAAATTTTGTTTTTGAAGAAAATTCATCTTTGAATTCCACTAAAAAAACTGATGTTGAATAACAATTTGAATTAGAAAAATTAATGTTAAATGAGGGAAATGATCAAGGGGAAGAAAAACCAAGAGAGTGAGAGTGAAAGAATAGAAAAGTCACCACTTGAGAATATAATCACCACAACTCAATAACTAAGATCCACTAGGTTAAATGTTAATCATCCCTTATATCAAGTCATGGGAGATATTACATAAGAAGTGAGAACTAGATCATATTTTCGAAATGAAGGAAGTCAAATAGTATTGATTTCCCAAATTGAACAAAAATAATTGATGATACCTTGCTTGATCTAGACTAGATTTTAGCAATGCAAGATGAATTAGCTCAATTTGAGAGAAGTCAAGTTTGAGATTTAATTCCTAGATTCGAAGAAAACACAATTATTGAGACAAAGTGGGTTTTTCAGAACAAATTTGCTGATAATAGAGTAGTTGTGAGAAACAAAGCTGCATTGGTTGTCAAGGGCTTTAATCAAGTAGAATGCTTAGATTATGATAAACATATGCACCCGTAGCTCGATTTGAGTCCATTAGGATGATGTTAGCATTCACTGCTCACAAATAGTTTAATATGTATCAAATGGATGTGAAATTTATATTTTTAAATGGTTTCATTAAGGAAGAAGTCTATGTTGAGCAACCTCCGGGGTTT
>JBBUKS010000085.1:2377260-2404427 GCA_038050645.1 Hedychium gardnerianum | reverse complement strand
AAATAAAATAAAATTTTAAATGCATATAAATGAACTCTTTATGAGATACCAAATACAACATTATATTTTACTCTGTGACTAAAATATAATTTGTTAGCGTTACTCTCTAATATAATTCAAACTTTAATTGGTCACATAATGAGTCTTCCTTTGAGCCGACCCATTATGCGCATAATTTGACACTTATATGAGTTATAAATTGGTTCATAGCTTACAACAACTTTAATCTACCACACAATATGTCTTCCTTTGGGTCAATATATTTTGTGCATAATCTGAATAAAATAAATTTTGTTCTATAGTTGTAGGTTACCTTGAGCATATATCTGGCATAAAAATAACCTTCCTTTGGGTCGATTACTCATAGCATAGATATACATCTACCAACACAAAATGCACTAAACCTACCTAAAGTGTCTTCCTTTGGACCGACACAATAGTTCAACTTAGTAGCACGCTGTGTAGATAGACCCAAGAAAATCCTAGGAACTTTAATCGAACAAATAACCACTTAATCATCCTTGATAACCCAAAATTATGCTTATTAATCGATTGATATCATATGAAAATCAATTAGTTTTACCCAATCGATTACCATAATCGATTTGAAAGCCTATTGTATGCGACTACATGATTATATATAGAACTCACCCTTAAGAAGCTAAGCTTCCTTGAAGTTCTATAATTAAATCATTATTTAATACCAATTAATTATCATTCTCATGTAATTGTTCAATCCTTTTAATGTATTCTTATTTATGAAAACAACAATGTTTCACATGGAAAGAAAACTTTTAATCGAGTAGAAACCATTCTAATAGATTAAAAATAATTTTAATTGATTAGAAACAATTCTAATTGATTGATTATTAATCGTATTGCAATTTAAGGCTATTAATCGATTGAATATCAATCCTAATCGATTGATAGTATCAATCGATTAGATTGATCGATTCCAACCAATTTATCACGATTTCCTTCTGTTAATTAATTGGATAATATTCTCAATCAATCAATCGATTGGGTTAATCTATTCCAATTGATTTGTCGTGATTTTAAGGCTCCAATTCATTGGTAGCAACAAATCGATCGTCCTAATCGATTAAAAATTGATCTCGTATTCGATCCAGTCATTCTAATCGATTAGCGAAATTCATGAATCGATTAATGTCAATTGAATCGATTGGATAATCGATTTGGCTTAGTTTTATTCATAATTTTAGACTTGGTAATTGATTGGATGAACAAGCCAATCGATTGAGCCATCGCAATTTGACCTAAAATTAGGTTAAATGTGGTAGTTCTTCCCAAAGACGAAGGCGGTTCTTCCCGAAGACGACGGTGGTTCACCACTATTTTTTGTGTTTTTCTTGAAATTCACGAACAACATGGAAGATCAAGCCTTTTCTAGGTTTTATATGCAAAAGATTTTGATGATCAAACATGGTTCATACAAAGAAAACTTTATCTAGCATGAGAACAATAGATCGACAAAAACTCATACTGTATTGCCATGAACACATGAAGAAACAGAGCATTGGCTCTGATACTAATTGATAGCTATGTTGTAAAACCTAAGCCGCATGGATTCTAAAACTTGAATAAGAATTTAAATAGGAATACAAGCATGGATCTTTTGTTTTCTTCTAATCATGGCATAACAAAATAAAGGCATAAACCAAATACGACAAAGAACTTGATTGTAGAGTCATGCCCTTGTCCTGAAGCGTCGTTTGAGCGATCTTGAGGAAGAAGAAGGAGCGAAAGAAAAACGAAGGGATCTTCCAAGAAGCTTAGGGTTGATGGCGCCGAATCATCTTGGTCTAATGGAGAACTAAGAGACGTCTCAAGATAATCTCCTAAATCCTTAGGGACCTCCCCTTATATAGGCAATTAATTCGTTATCAGTCCATAAATGATAACTGATTGGGCTAAAGGGTTCTACATATTCAACCAACATCTGATAACCCAAAATCAAATAAATTTAAGTTAGATCACTTTATATCGGTTTGGTTTGTATTCATATATACAACTTACAATTAAGTCCACCAATTAGAGATAATAACCATACGAATCTTGAGTCATTGAACTGCCAACTTAGTCGCACCAAGTCAATACTCTAGAGCTACTCCACAACCCTAATGCTTATGTCTTGCGGTCCCTCTATTGTCTCCTACCATCCTTCCTAATCTTTATAGACCTCTAAGCATTAAGCACGCTATCTTGGTCATGTCAAGTCATTATCTATATCATCACTCAATCTCGTTGAGCACGAGCTCTCAAAGTTTCATATGTATTTCTACAAATTCTTGTATATTTAAACACACATATTAAATCATAAGACAATGACTAACTTAAATCTTTTATCAAACTATTAAAATCCAAGATCGTATTGGACAATTTGAACCAAAACCCAAGGTCTGATGCCTATTTCCAATCTTCTTTTCTTTTTATTGTGCCCTTTCAATATATCTTCTTCTATTCTAGAAAATCTTTTTTATGTCTTTAGTCCTCGTATATCAATTTTTCCCTATCATTCATTTTGCCATGTAGGCCATCTCATTGGTCTTGTCACATGTGTGACATGATTAATTAGAATATATATATATATATATATATATATCATTTGAGATGTTTTTTTATGCTTTAGCTTTTCTGTTTGTTTTTCATGAATGTTATTCCTTTTTTTTCTCCTTCTATTAGCGTACTTGCCTTTAAAAAGTGGTAAGCATGTCTTTTAGAGGGTTCTACTAATGATGCTCATTGAATGGTTGTTGAGAAGCCATTGAGAGAATATTGAATTTAATCTCTATCGGAGAGTAATTCTACAGTAGCTACCAATTAATTTACTCTTTGTATCTTTTGTGCATTTACACCACAATTTAGTTAGCCTCGACCACGGGCTGGGTCCAAACCAAACTCAGCTCGGACTTGTAATTGGCGAGTTAGTTACTCGTTGACCATATTAGATGGGCAAGAACAATAAGCGACCTATCTAGGGATAGGATAGTTCCAGTTTTGGCTCAAAAATAATCGTGAATCGACAATTTAAACTATCGGTTCAAGTAAAAAAAAATTGTCGTCGGAACCATCAATTAATCGGTGGTCAGAACTGTATTTTTGACCATTGTAGATTTTTTTTAATAGTTGACTACTTTTTTTATCAATGACTATAATTGACTGTTATTCCTACAAACTATATAAATAGATTACTCATTTCATTATTTTTTACATCAACTTTTTTACTTTTATCTCTCAATTCTGAAATCTCAATTGTTTGTAACTTTAATTCTTCAATTCAAATGGTAGGAAGTTCATCTCAATCTTGAAAGGGCAAGGAAATAACAATTCCGAATTCATATCTTGATGATATTGAATTTACTAATGATGAACTAGAGCAACCTTGGACAACTGAGCCAGAAGAAAATATTAAAACTTCTAAGGTTAGGGATACTCGATATTTAAAATCGTGTATTTTTATTGAATACTTAGAGAAAATTACTCTTGTGTCCGAAGAAATACATGCAAAATATAAATATTGCAAGACCTCTTATAAATTTCAATCGAGTGGTAGTTATGAGTTATTAAAACGATACGCTGAAATGAAGCACCCAACTGAGTTTGGAGTAGAACGATCTCAAACATAATTGTTCATATTTTCATCAACTCTTGTATTCTAATATTAAATTATAAGAATCATTAGCTAGATTTATTTATGTTGAATATTTTTCTTTTAATTTTGAGTCTAAATGTAGATTTAAGGATTTTTGTCAAGAATCACTTAACTTAAATGTTAAACATTTTCCTCGAATCACACTCACTCATACAATTTTTTAAAAAATAGTGAGTGATCTAAAAAGGCTGAACGTGGAGCATTTTCAACACATATCACAAAGGGCAATGATTGCACATAACTATTTGGAGGATACTCAGATAAGGGGCTACAAAATGGTGTTATGATAGATACATACAAGTCCCTCCAATATGATGCATCAAAATTGAGTGACGTCGAACATAACTTTTGTATGCAATGGGCGAAGGTGGACTATTTCAAACAAGTTGACCAAAACTCTTCTTTCATGCTCTTGTGAAGCGAACCAATCGAAGGAATGATATTATAGTTGTAGAGAAGTCAGATGAGTAGCTCACCACATCATTTGCAAAAGTTATGACAGCTTTTATGAATTACTTCCAATCGCAACTTGGCACAGTGGTGGACAGATCTGAATTTTCACGTGTGTATCCAGAATGAGCAAATGGTAGAGCCTAATCAACATGACCATTTTGTGCATATTCCCTCCATTGAAGAAATCAAACATATGGTTCTAGGCTCTCCAAGCACACATGGGATACAATCTGATCGATTTTTGTGGCTGATGTACAAGAGTTTTTCCACACTAAGAAACTGTTACGAAGATCGAACCATACCTTGATTGCACTTGTTCCTAAGTCAGCACATGCTAATACAATATCTAATTATTATCCTATATCTTGTTGTATGATTTTCTATAAAATTATTTCTAAGATATTGACAAGTGATATCTCAAACATCATGGATCAAATTCTTCAACAATCTTAGGCAGGCATTTGAGAAGGGCAAGTTTATCACTAACAATATGCATTTGTCCTAGAGACTTTTCAAAAGATATAGTAGGAAGAGAATATCACCCAAATGCATCATGAAGATTGACCTCCAAAAGGCATTCGATTCTACGAATTGGAACTTCTTGCGAGATGTTTTGATGGGGCTAAATTTTTCATTGTAGTTTGCGTTATGGATCATGGAGTGTGAAACTATAATCTCATTCTCACTAGCTATCAATGGTTGGGCCTTTGAACACTTTAGAGGTGCTAGAGGACTAAGATAGGGAGATTCGTTATCACCTCATCTTTTTGGCATTTGTATTGAGATATTTGGGAGGTAGCTACAGAGGTATACCACAAGAGCGGAATTCAATTATCATCCTCGGCATGGTCATCTCAGACTAGCCCATTTTGCCTATGCACACGATTTTCTTCTATTTAGCCGAGCTAATGTAGCTTCTATTTGTATCGTTACAAATTGTTTACTAGATTTTAGTGCAGTAGCATGACTTCAGGTTAATAAGCTGAAGTCAAATATCTTCTTGGTTCGAGATGCAGACTCAACACGTCAACAACTACTTACCATCACATGTTTTCAGGAGGAGATTATGCCTTTCAGATATCTGGGGATTCCACTGGTAGTGGTGGGTCTTCGACTCTCTGACTACAGCCCACTAATTGACTTCCTGGCCTGACAGATCAATGTTTGACCATGAAAGACTTTATCTTACGCTGGCAAGGCACATCTGATCATGTCTGTTTTACAAGGGGTTGAGTGTTTTTGGCTTTTGATTCTTCCTATTCCCATGAGCACATTCTGCAAAAGGTGAAATCCATCACCCTAGCACCACCCCCTATGACTTCCCCACACCATTAGGAGGGAGTAAATCTTGTACCGAGTAGGCCCCATGTGGGAGGGTATTTCCACGGTTTCGCTGACATCTGCGGGTCTTTTATGTGGACATCAAAACATCCATCAGTGTCATGGGTGGATATGTGCAGACCTAAAGATGAGGGTGGATTGGGATTCCGCGACTTACGAACTTAGAACCTTGCCCTTCTAGCTAAGGTGCTTTGGCGAATACATGACAAAGAGGATGCCCTTTGGATCAAGTGAGTGCATCATACCTATTTGAGGAGAGTGGATGTATGGACTTGAGAGGCAATGCACTCGGATTCCCCATCAATTAAGTGGCTACTACAGATCTGCAATCTCATCCTTTCGGCTGTTGGGTCGCAGTGAATGCTACTAAGAGGATGGCGGGTTGGTTTGAGTAGGATGGTGGAGTGGACAAGGCGTATGACTTCTTCAGGCATGCTGGTCCTAAAAAATCCTGGGTGAGGACGATGTAGAAGTCATACATTCAGCCCAGTCATGTAGTTACGCTTTGGATGTTGGCATAAAAGCTTCTTCCAACTAGAGACAAGCAAGACTATTTGGAGGATCGACAATGTAATTTTTGTAAACAGGTGCTAGAGACGCAGGAGCATCTATTCTTTAGATGTCCACCTATCATGAATTTATGGAGGAGAATCAGAGATTGGCTACACATGGGACAGAAGATGTTCACTTATCGGCGGATGCTTCGGGTTTATGGACAGTACTATAGAGGTGGACGAATACTAACAAAGGAGAGACATCTTGCTTTGTCTTCTTTGATCAACCTTGTATAGATGATAAGTAATTGTGAGAGAATTTATAGGAGTGTACAGATTCATGTATATAGGACATTGGAAGTGTATTCAGATATAATACTTTATCAAACATGAATCGCTTCTAGCACATGATTATTATATACTCTTGGACTTATGATATATACATTTTTTAGATTATCCAAAAAAAATAGTGAGATAGAAAAAATACTTAATTGGAAATTTTAGTAAATTAAATAATAAAATATATTTATGTTTTATATTTGGAGTGATTATTAACGAACTCATTTATATTTGAGTGTTACTTGTCATTAAATTCACAACTCTTGGTCAATTCAAATATATTTATTAGTTTATCGAGTTTTTAACGAAGTGCACACTGCTTACAACATATCTCAATTGAAGTGCTTGATTTTAAAAGAATATGGATCAATTTTAAAATATTTTCAATATTATTTGATAATGCTACTTCTAATATTACAAGTATTGAAAAACTTAAATTCTATGTTATAGTGGTGATTTATTTTTTCATATTCGATGTGTATATCATGTTTTAAATTTATACGTCTAAGATGAATTAAAAACTTTATAAAATCAAATTAGACCAATCAAAATTATTATTTCTTATATGTGGTCACATCTTAGTATAATGAAATATTGTGCTTGATTTTATAAAATTAATGAAATGAGACCTTAAAATAATTTCAAATGATGTAGTAGCACGTTGAAATTCAACATATAAATTATTATAGAATTCATTTCAATATAAAGAATTATTATGTTCATTTTTATACAAGATGCAAATAAAAGCAATGTATATCTAATTTTATACCAATGGAATATATATAGTAGTACTTGTGAAATTTTAAAAATATTTAATGATATAACTACACAAACTGAACAACTATAATAACAATAATCAAGTTTTATCCCATTAGGTAGGATTGACTATATTCATTGAACATTTACCTGAAAGTCCATGCTGGTTGAAAACCTAACGTGCAACTCTCGTCTTTTCTCAATCAAGCTTGGGACCGACTATGACATAGTTAAACAAACTGAACAACTATCGAATGTTTATTATTCTACTTCTCATTTAATTATAATAAATGTCTATAATATAGCTTTAATTTTAAATAAATATATTATGAATTTCTATCTCCCTGTATATTAGCAGGCAAAATGAAAATATATATATATTTTTTTATTATATTTTTAATATTTATCTTGTTGCATTTACCTTAGATAATCTAAGACTAAAATTAAATAATTTTTTAATGAAATATTAGTTATGTATTATATACTTTAATTCCATTAAAAAAAATTCTTCCAATCCTTTTTTAATGTATAAAATACTAGAAATAATTTATACAAATTTATAAAGATTATAATTTATAATATGGATTAAAAGGTGATGTGCCGAAAGCATAGAATATTAGTAATACTAGCCTCGATGGGTTGACGCAATTAGTACCTGCATGGATGGTTGCTCCAATAGGTCTTGGGGTTAAATCTTAGCGGATGTAAAATATCTTGTTAGGTGTCTAACCTCCCTCATGCAAAGGGCCACTGCGTTAGGACAAATATCCCTCTTAATTTATCCTCTTGTAGAGAGTACGTGGCTACCTTGGAAAGACTGCTAAGATGTTAGTTTCATCTTTTGCTCCAATTAATAATACTAGTAATTTAAAATTTGAAAACACAATTTTTATTTATGAGAACGGGTGAAACATCTACGAAAATTTTTAAGTTCTAGATAGAAACTTGAGAATTATTTTACGACTTCTTTTGTTTTCAGTGAAACAGATAAGGATGTGAATTTTAATATTTTATGATGATGATCGCAAAAAACTTAGTTATCCCATTCTTATGACTTCATAGTAAAGAAGATTCTAACTCCTCCAATATCAATAGTTATTGTAGAATAGACATTTAATTCTAGAGATAATATATTAGATGAAAGGTAATCTATTTTGTCTCTTAACTTTTTAAAAACATAAACATTACTTGATGATCGAACAAAAGCTACGAAAAGAAAAAAAAAAAGAAATATACCTTTCAAAGGACAAGGCAGAAGATTTTGATATGAAATAAACTATTACTATGGAACAAAAAATAAAAATGAATAATCACACCACTTTCTAATATAACAAAAGTAAAAAAAAGTAAGTGAATTATATGAACTTTGATTTCTCTATATTCTAAGGAGATATATAGATAATTTAAATAAGTTTAAGCTCTTATTTTTTTATTTTTTAAAATAAAATAAAATATTTTTTAAAATAATATTCTTAAACTATTGTGAATTGTTAATCGATGATGCCAAACAATGAACTATTCACCTTTTGAAAGTTAAGATTAAAGGTTGACATTTTTCAAACTGTTGAATCAACTATTTGAACCGTAATCAAGCCTATATTTAGTCATCCTTTATTTTATTTTTTTTGGGATAAGATAAATATATTAATGCATCATGAGAATGTAAAATTGTTAGGATTTCTTAGATCTAGACATGTGTTTGGATCTTAATGAGCATCCCATCAAGATTTGACACTTCACCCTCAAAATTATAATAATTTCTGATTTCTCATATGAGATACACCATGCAAGATATAGTCAAATACCCTTGCCTTAATAACCATATCATTTCCTTTGAACTCAGCTTGAAGACTAGCAGCATCCTTTATATTGAATATAGTCATCTATGCATTTAATAAGTCTCACTTTACAAGCTTAAACTCCAAAGATGCTTCATGCAATTCAAAAAGCTTTAGCATCTTTGTATTTATTCTTCCTTGGATAGAGTACATTGAAGGGCATACATGGCTCTTCCATCTGTCTATCTTGTACTTCAATTCATTTTGTTTCCATTTACATCTGAAGGTTCATCCAAGCTTGCTCAAGTGCAATTATCATTTGAAATTGTGTTAAAAAAAAGTGTACATCTTATCTACCAATGATTTGCATCAAAGTATGATATTCATGAGATAGAAATTCTATAAAAATAACTTCTCTATGAGATGCAAGAACAATGAAACAAATAAAAATCACACAAACATGAACTACTCATTGTTATCACCTCACTGCGGATCCCAGTCCGGGAGGGGAAAAAAGAGAAGGCAATATAGTGGGAAAAAAACAGTAGTGAAATGGTGAAATTTAACCTTATATTATTGTTTCGACATGGCAAACAGAGGGATTATCACTAATAAGGTATCATTTGGGCAATTAGATTAAATTTTTCTATAGGCTAATTCATGTGTTGGTTCAACTATCACATATCCAATTACAATTTGAGAAGGACAATTGAGATTGCATTTTCATAGCATGTATCGAGCTCACTCTCCCTCCACCTCCAACACAAGATTAACCAATCTATGTGATACATCATCGAGAGGCCTTGAAACAAGACGGCCACTTTGGCCAAGGATTTTCATCACAAAACAGTAGCAGATGTCGTCCGGAGCTAGTATCCAAGCCAAGTGGAGGGGATCGGCTGGAAACTGGCCTTGGCACATGCTAGAACATCATAGTAATCTGTGGGGTTTAAGCAGTCGCGGAAGTCGGTGAAAAGCTTCTCAAATACCATCCATAACACCTTGTAAGATCTTGAGTAGGGAAACGGAAGAAAGAACTGCGTGAAAGAAAGAACAAGTTTTGTACTTAGTTGCCTACTTAATGAATGAAATAAAAGCATTGACTATAGCTCATATTTACGGGACAAATTACCTGGACTTCACCAAATTAACTTTATCATCTGATGAAGTATTATTGTTTGATGTGCTTTGTAGATTAAGCATTCATTAAAAAGGTTTGATGAAGAGATAAGGAGATGCTAATTGTGGCATTGATGCTAGACTGTGTAAATGTTAATCTTATTTTCCTAGCATCCAGTACACTAAAACATGATCCTACTGTACCGTTAATGGAATGAAAGAACAATAACCACCAAGACACTATTAGTGCTTCCTCACACCACAATTATTCCATCTACAGAGATAAAGTACCTCCAAACTCTATTGTTGGAGTCTCAACTTGAACATTCCTTAAGTAGAATAGTTCTTTTATACCTGTAATCCACAAATAAACTACCATCTACCTATCACTATGACTATGAACCATGAATAGACCAAAATCTAATAGAATGAAAAATAACTATGTGATAAGAAAATTTACTTCGCCTTCTTGTGCAAGGCGTTTTAGCAGCAAAAATGTTCGCTTGTTCTCTTCAAGATTATTGATGACTGCGAGCCAAACCTCTGAAGAAAGCTCATGGGCCTTGTCTATCGACTTCCCACAGGCAATAAATTGATCTGAAAGGAGAAGAGGAACTTTGTGATTAGGCACATGACCTTAAAAAAGATGACACAGATTAGGCAGTGCCATTATTTGATGAGGAAGGAGATAAAGGTTAGCAAGAGGAAAGAGGCTCAACAGGATAAGCTCTAGTAGTTCAACAATATGTGGATTTGTTCACTGGCAATGTGTAGTAGAAAGTAGAAACTACAAATGAAAGTTAATTTTGTAAATTTCATGAAATTAAGTATTGAATGTATCAAATACACTTCCAAGTTCAATTAAATTAGTTAAGTACTTGAGATGCTTATATATGACAGGGAGATTTTTTGCCCTCCTTTGAACACTTAGGATTTTCAGCTACAAAGCAAAATCCTATGTAGCAATGACCAAACTGTGAAGATAACACATGAGCATCTGCAAGGCCATCAAATAACAATAAACAAATAAAATTCATCAAATAATCACTTAAGACATAAGACATTACAGTTGCTAATTTTGCATGAAGAAGAAGTTTATATCCTTCCCTCTTAGTTTAGGAAGATGGACTTGAAAATTCATATATTATTGATGGATATTGGATAGGATGAACCCTTCTTGCCTTTTCTGATATAGTAATATTATATGGTGGTTTATGTGATTAGTATATCAACAAGCCACAAATCATATCTGACGCTTTCATTCTACTGAGTTTATTGATAACATATACTGGCTCAATTAAGATCCATCAACTATTTCTTAGCATGTACATTAACTAGTTCCAAGTCCATTAATTTTGCATTAATAGCAAAGCTGGAAACTAAGGAAAAGTATCTTACATTATCAAAGTCACAATGGATATGAAGCAAGGATCCATGACTAAGAACAACCTCAGCAATTTAAGATCTTCTTATCATATGCAAAAGAATTTCTTATTGTCAAACTAACATGAGAGAAGAAAGCAGATGAAAAGACTATTCAATCAACTAAAGACATCTTATCTCTCGATAAAGGACAAAATCTTATGCCCCTTTAACTCTTTTGAAGCCATTATCCCAATTGACAAATCATTTTTTGGAAGCTCAGTTAGTCAACAAGTATTATGAAGAGTATTAAACAAAGACACTAGATCCAGAACCCACCAATCATGGTTCCATGAAGTATGCTTGAAGGAGGTGGCATCATTGATAGCTCAAGCTGCTCCTTCAAATACAAATAAGTGTGACCTAATAGTTCATCTACTTCACCATTAGAGGAAATGAAGTGTTTGCTTGCATACAATGCTTCATACCTCCTGTTTAATCAAGAAGAAAGGACAAAATAGTAAATTTTGTTAGAGTAAATGCAAATAATATTTTATTCTTGTAGTCTAGAAAGGACGGACAACAGAATTACATCTACAAGCACAAATACCTCTTTAAGAAGATAGAATAAAATTATAATATTGCTGCACCTAAATTACTAGAAAAGATTTCAAAACTAAACGAAATATTTCTTCACTTTTAAAACTTTCAGCAAATTATCTAAGCCAATGTACCTTTCTGTTCCTGATTTAAATTTTAGTTTTCTACTATCTATATAAATTGGCTACTGGAATTGCTTCAAATGAACAAAATATGTACCGCCCATTCTTTATGTTACTAAACCAAGATGATTGATGCAGCTATCACTGCCTTCACAGATGATGTAATCAACAGGATGCAGAGTCAATCTTCCGGTAAATAGGTCTTGGCAATGATGACTAAAAAATCTAACTCACTTAAGATAAAAAATTAATTTTTTTGTAGGTAAAAAAATATCATATAAGAAAATAAGTATTCCATAATGAATACAAAACTAACAGAAGATTTTAGATACCACTTCTTCAATGAATGGGTATACTACCTACTTCACTTATGCTCCATGAGCAAATTGGATACACAATTCTTTCATTGGTAAGAAACTTAGAAATGATTAAAAATATTGTCCGATTGACCTGTCAATTTTCCAATAGGTGCATTGAATTAATCTTCTGGATGGAATCAATTGTAACAATTACATAAGTTCATGTTAATGATTGCAATAAAAAATGTTAGTGCATCCAATTGCCGCTATTTATGGAATAGGTTAAATCACATCTATTTGTCCAATTTTGTAGATTTATGGAGAGACCAAAATAATCATGACTAATGTTCAGAAATTAGCTATGATTAAGTAAAATTGAACTAAAAATCATATGTTTCAAGAAGATGAAAAAACATCTTACTATTCAAACTTGTTAATAATAGAGAACACAGGCGTAGTCATGTAAAGAACCTTTTTATAGGTATTCTACTGAACGTCCAATATATAGATTTTGAGGTCTTGTCAAGTCTAAATGCCCTTGAACATTTTATCACATGTACAGAAGTCTAAATTGTATCATAGCTTGGCCTCTAGTGATGCAGCTCAACTATAGTGGTCTAGCACATAGATGTATCTAGGTTCTCAGATCTTTCTTGAGGTGAATCTGTGAACTACAATGTGGCATGCCAAGGGAGACATCCAAGTTTTTTGCAAGATGTGTGGCCAGAAGCAAGCAAGGATCCTATGTCAAAATTTGTCTTGAAGTCCTTTTTCGTATACGTGGGAGTGAGCTTCACTCATATGTAATTCCTTGGTCCTTTTGGAGTGAATGAACCATCAGCATGACTATCTATGATAGTGGTATCAAGGCCTAGGCCGATCTATAGTGATGAAACAAGAGTCAATTCTACAAGCACAGGTTGTGCTTGCTATATGTGCCAAAGGAGAAGAAGGCTTCCCTAATCTCTTATTACTATGTCACAAATCCTTGACGATCCTTATATGCAAGAGTGAGCCTTAAATGTGATAATTTATTGAGATACAACCAAGATTTTACAATGTACAACAACCAAGATCCTTATCAATTTATCTAATAATTAGAATGATCTTGTTTGAGCAAAGCTAAAAAATGTGCTACTATAATGAAATTAAAAAAAACTCAGTCTAGAATGAGTTTATTATTTTGTTCTTAGGAATTAACAGTATCATGAACATTAAGAGCTAATGGGGAAGAAATTGTAGACAAATTGGACCAATAATTCTCCTACACGAGAAACAAATCATGAGTATATATACAAATAGAAACCATTAGTTTCTTTGAAGAACTGACCTTCTACTGGAACCACGAGGAATAGGTCCAGGCCATCGTTTCCTCTGGCAAGCAAAAGGCCAGGTCTTGATGATCGCGGTTTGCCACAAGCTCTCCCCCCTAAAAATTGCAGCCCAGTGCTTGCTGACACATGAAATCCGAGACCACTCGCAGAGAGGTATGCGGACAAAAATTTCTATGAGGAGATGATCAGGAAGCTTCCCAAACTCATGACCGCAGTGCGTCATAAGAGTCACGCTCTCTCTTTCTGCAAATTCCTTCCAATGAACCTTTTGCTCTATAAACGTATGACACAGAATATATTATTTTCCAAAGAACTAGGTGAAGATATTAAGGCAGTAGAACTCCAGCACAAACCAAACCCTTCGCCAACCCTCTCATAATAAAGAAAAACTCAATATTGCACGTAATCACGCCTCATCAAAGGCCAAAATTTTTGCATGCTTCAGCGAAAACTTCTCGGCGAAACCAAAATAAAATAAAATAAAAAACTCCATTTTTTTCATGAATATAAGTGCAATCCAACGAGCGTTTCAGGTTCTATGCAACTTGTATAAACTCTATTCTTCCGTCTTACCCAGACTCAAAAACGCCCAATTAGCCACCGAAAACCAATCTCTATATGCTGGGAAAAAAAAACAAAAAGTAAATCAAAAGATTCTCTGCGCTATCACACTTCCCGATATCAAATGGAAATTTTGCAACCATCGACAGCATGACAAAGATTAAAATCATGTGGGACGAATGAGAATCTCGCATAATACTATATCACTGAAACATTAAAAAAAAAGGAAAAGGAAAGAGAAACCGATACCCGTGAGCTCCGAGGCGGAGGCGGCACGAAGGGGAGAGATGAAACCGAGGAAGCTCAGATTACAATGGTAAGCGGAGAGAGTAAGGGGGGTTTGGAGATAGAGCAAAGCTGTGGACTGCCTTGGGTGGGATCGATAGTTGGCAACTTTTTTTAACTTTTATTGGAAATAAAGATGGAGCGGTTATTCCGTCATGTCTCCGTTTACATCATCAGTCTGTTGACGTGCCGTCTGCCAAATTAAAAAAAAAACAAAGAATAAAAATTAAAAGATTATCTATTTTAATAGAATTGTCAAAGGTGTCTTTCTTATTATTATAGAAACTTAAATTACTCTAAATTTATATATAAATACTCTTATTTGTTTTCTATGTTAATATAAAAAAATAATTAATTAAATCAAATAATATCAAATCTGAAATGATTAATCTGATTTTACAAAAAAAGATTTATCGATCGCTAGATAAATCAAGAAGCGCTAATAAAATTTTATTTAAATGATCAATATTTTTATATATATTTTTTATTAAAGGAAAAATCTTTTATAATATATCACAATTAAAATTTAAATCTTATCTATTTGAGTTATCCATTAAAGAACCTAATAATTAGATCATTATCCCAAAACTTCTATGTTAACGTAGCTAAACAGTTTGAGAGGTGAATAACACTTGATATACAAATGAAAATTTATATTCTTGCCTTGCAAGGTCAATCAAGCATGATTATAAATGGAGAAAATAAAATATATGCAAGACAATATTAACAATAACATATAAGATGGTTTGAAATTACCGTAGACTTATTCTAGGATTTATGACTTCTCATTGAGTCATTTTTGAATCTTTATTATGCTTTTTTCTTCTCAGATATCTTCACAAAAAAAAAAATCTTACAAATCTCTTATATGAAGATAGAAGAAGTAAAGACAAGGAAGAACAATAATGAAATTATGTTATGGATACAATAAGGATGCATCAGCCCTCAAGGGCTCCCCTTGGTCTTCCTTTTGTAGCCTTCAAATTATCTGCAACATTTATTATTTTGTTCTACCATCTATTAATTTACTTCTTGCATCTTATGTTGGATATTATCTTTGTTCCTGTCTGAGAACTACCATAATGGAAGAGTCACCGGCGAGCTGAAAGGCTTCATTGATCAATCCTCTGCTTACTCCAAAGGAAGCTGTCACCTCTCGGAGGAGTGATCCACCGATTCTGTTTAAGAGGAAGATGAACTCTATGGGTTAGAAGGACAACCGAGGGATTCCGACATTGTCCCTCCAATCCTCAAGTCAATCACATGTTTCTTTTCTCAATAGACAGGAAGGAGATCTCTACCTCTAGGAAGTGGTATCTTTTCTAGAACTTGTTCTTACCTCATTTTCTATAGAGGGTATTTTTATACTCTCCTTTCAATATATTAATGGCTGATGGGACGTTCACTATACACCGGTAAGAAAAACGTCCTATCGCTTCTTACTGTATCGGGAGGTAGGATATACCCCATACTGTCTTTCATATTCTGTCACCAGCAGTGAGGTGGTGTCTTATCAGCACCGCTCCATCACCAGGCGTGGTGTATTTGGATCGCAACTAGAGTTGGACTTAGTTGATGTGGTGCTCCAAGCTGGGGATAGACTTACCGGATCCCGGTTAGAGGAGGACTCCCATCTCCCAATTGGTGAAGGACTTCCCGAATCATGATTGACGGAGGATTCCCTAGATCCCGGTTGGCGGAAGACTCCTAGCTCTCGATTGGTGAAGGACTCCCTCGGTTCCCGGTTAATGGACTTTTCCTTGACTAATGACACGTGGCAGAGTAATCAGGGACTTCTCCTATTAGCGTGTGGCCCCCACAGGATTTTTCCTCCTACCCTGATCACAAGCCTCCCTCATAAGTCTAGTTGAGGGAGGCCAAGGTCCGACTGACTGCACTATTATAGCCGAGCCATCAGCGTTTTGGGGCTTAACTATTTGTGCTAGGGCCCGGCGACCTGGATCTTAGAAAATCTTATCATAAATGCCCCTTTAATTCTCTGGCTGCGGGTCATGTGCTATCCATCTCGATTTTTACAAAAGCTCTTGCGGTCGTATGTTTTCAAGGTAATGTCCATTAATGGGATGTGATGGGTCGAGAGTATTGAAGCGTCACTCACATCTATTAATGATTGCGTGGTGGGCCCTAGTGGCTGTTTGACTTAATTTGATGGCTAACAATCTCGTCCCTCCTTTTTCATCCTCTTGCGCTTGCACAATCCTTGATAATCCTCAGAGGGTATATAAGGTTTTGCTAAAAACCCTAATATCTTCGTATGACTTTTTCACTTTTTCTTCCTCGCGAGTTTTACCATCATCTTCCAGCGTCTTGCTCATCCAGCCGTGTCAATGTCCGTTTCTTTCATCGGTTGATCTTTCCCTTGTGTTAGGTTCCTTTTATGGCGGCAGAAATGACAGCCTCTCTCTAGTACGCTTCCCAGGAGTCTGACTTCAATGGGGGGGATCTGGACCAAATTAGATCATCGTACCGCATTCCGGTCGACCATCGTACCTTCTTCAGGGGTCATTTGACCAACAGACTTCATTTCTCGCTCCCCTCCTTTTTCTCAGATGTCTCCCAGTATTTTCGCATTCCCTTGTCCCAACTGGCCCCTAACTCCTTTCGGTTGCTATGTGGGGTAGTAATATTTTTTCGCTTGCACCATAACCCCTTAGTCCCCCCAAGTCTTTCATTATTTTTTTTATCCAAAGAAAATGGAGGATAGGGTGTTTTACTTTATGACTTGATTGGGGTATAGTTTTTTGAAGAACTTGCCTTCCTCACATAAGGGATGAAAATCTCAGTTCTTCTTTATCCGGCCTCCTACACTCGTGCTTTGGCCTACCGAGTGGAATGTCGAATTGCCCCTGTGCCCTCAACAAAGAATTTCAAGGTGGAACTAGCTTATCTAGATTCCCTACACAGGGCTAGGGGTCTTAAATACGACAATCGAGCACTGCTACAGGAGGGGATACTATATCAATTCGGGTTGAGCCCAGTAGCTGCCGCCCTGGGGGCTCCTTTTGGTAAGGTACTTCTCTCCCTTGGTCCGATTAATTCTAACTGAGAGTTTTCTTGTGTGAGCAGCGAAGACCATGTTGAAGGTGACTCTTAACAATATGGAAAAGATTTGGAGGAGGAGCTAGAGGTTCGTGGCAATGAACTGAGCCTTGAGTTGGTTACACCCATCGAGGCGCCCATTGCACTTGTTGCCGAATGGATCCCCGCGGGATTTCCTATAGTACATGCTGAGTCGACCCCTTCAAAGGAGTCGGGGGCGCCTTTGAGAGGAAGACGAAGGAGGCGCGGTTCCTCCAAAACTTCTCTTGCACCGGTGGTTGAGCCAGCTCAAGAGATGCTTCCCGAGAGGACGACTGAATCTTGCTCTTCGGAGGATTCAGAGGTGCCCCTGATCATAAAGCGAGCGAGAATCGGATCCTCCGGGACCCCGACTGAAACTATCCAAGCCCTGACTGGAACTAATCAGGCCTTGGCTGGACCCCGCCAGACTCTGGCACCTACAATAGTTCTTCCCGCTGGTTTAGAGGGCCCTAGGTCATGTCCAGCGCACCACCGGTTCCTTCGTGGGGAGTTGGCCTAACAGAATCCCTTGCAGGACTGGCAAGGGATCTGCGAGCCAGTTAGGTCATCGCTCACGGGAAACTGGGGACACCTCTCCTATTCCTGAAGCAGGCGGTATTGAGAGGCGGCCAGTTCATCTCACCCTACATGACTCTTTGGCTGAGCTATGGTCTGACACTAAGGACAGGGCGGAACGTAAGACTCTTTCCTTCCTGAATGATTCTATAGTGTCATACGTCACTAGGGTAGGATTGCTTCTTTCCTTATGCTTTTTCATTTTCTTTATTTCTCTTTCTCATATCTGGATTAGAGGAATCTTGACCTTGAACTAGTTTTGTAGGTGTGGTCAGAGATAATAGTACTTGGGGGGTCGGCTTAAGGAGTTTTTCCATCACCATTGAGCCATGTCATCTCAGTTAGCAGAGTTGGAAACTCAGGACGCTCCTCTAGAACAAATTAGCACTGCACCGGGGATCATCTTGCTACCCGGTCCCAACACCTGCCCCTCTGACGGTGGGGTCCTTTTTAGCCGAGGCTGATCACCTTCGCAAGTCGGCAACTGATGCTAATGAAATACGTCAATTGCGACTTGACTTGATTACGGCGCAAAATGAAGTCAAAAAGCTTACCGCCCAATTGGCCGAGTCCCATAGAAAGTATAAATCAGAGAGGAAACGTAAACACAAGGCGTTGGTTGTCGTGCGTCACTCCAAAGCCTATGCGGACGAACAACAAGCAAAGTTGGGGGTAGCACAAACGATAGTGGAAATGAAGGAAGCCTCCTGTGAGGTTGTGTGGGAGATGCTGGAGTCCCTTTAGGAGGATTTGCAAGAAGAGAAGGAGGCCGGTAGTAGGGAGCGAAAAACTGCCCAACTGGAGCTAAAGGGGGCCCGCACTAAATTAGCTACCCTAGAGGCCTAGAAGGAGATGCTATAAGTGGCCTTGGAGAACCAGCAACATCAATTGGAAAGTAAGGAAACCAAGTTCAAGGAGCACGTAACTCGGGAAAAAGCTCGCTAGGGTGAAAGAAAGAAGGAATTCCTCAGCTCCCAAGAATTTTACTCGATGCTTGGCAGCCACATGATAAACATGATTAAGCATGGTATGAATGGCGCCCTGGAGCAACTTCACGAGACGAGAGTCCTTTCCTCAGATGTTCCTTTGCCAGCCTTACTAAGATCACTGATGGGCTCCCGGAGAAAGACATAGTCGATTTAGCTTAGGCTTTCTATTTGTTTTTATCTTTTGTAATGACTTATCTTTAATTAAAAAAATTTGTTTCAAGCCTTCTACGTTGTGGTTGTTTCTGACCCTTACTTTGACTATAATTTGAATGGGAGATTTTGACCAATCAACATGCTTATAACTGTCAGGGGTGAATTCGTAGTCTGGGACCGGGATTAATAAGGATCTCAACCCTTACTACGTCCGAGTATGGGAGAGTTTGGATCGAGGAGCCGGTATAGTTGGGGGAGAATCCGCGATCCGAGACTGGGATTAATAAGGATCTCGACCCCTACTACGTCCGAGTACGGGGGAGTTTGGACTGGGGAACCGGTATAGTCGGGGGAGAGTTCGCAGTTCAAGATCGGGATTAATAAAGATCTCGACCCCTACTACATCTGAGTACGAGGGAGAATTCGCGGTTCAGGACCGAGATTAATAAGGATCTTGACCCCTACTACGTCTGAGTATAGGGGAGTTTGGACCGGGAAGCTGGTATAGTCAGGAGAGAATCCGCAGTCCGGGATCGGGATTAATAAGGATCTCGACCCCTACTACGTCCGAGTACGGGAGAGTTTAGACCTGAAAGCTGGTATAGTCGGGGGAGAATCCGCGGTCCAGGACTAGGATTAATAAGGATCTCGACCTTTATTACATCCGGGGGAGTTCGAACTAGGGAGCTAGTATAGTCGGGGGAAAATCCGTGGTCCGGGATCGAGATTAATAAGGATCTCGACCCCTACTACATCTGAGTACGGGAAAGTTTGGACCAGGTAGCCGGTATAGTCAAGGGAGAATCCACGGTCCGGGATCAGAATTAATATGGATCTCGACCCCTACTATGTCCGAGTACGGGACAATTTGGATCGGAGAGCCGGTATAGTCAAGGGAGAATCCACGGTCAAGGATCGGGATTAATAAGGATCTCAACCCCTACTACGTCCGAGTACGGGAAAGTTTGGACCGGGGAGCCAGTATAGTCGGGGAAGAACATCTCAACCCCTACTACATCCGAGTGCGAGAGAGTTTGGATCGGGGAGCCAGTATAGTCGGGGGGAGAATCCGCGATCCGGGATCGGGATTAATGTGGATCTCAACCCCTACTACGTTCGAGTATGGGAGAGCTTGGATCTGGTAGCCGGTATAGTCGGGAGAGAATCCGCGGTCCAGGACTGGGATTAATATGTATCTCGACCCCTGCTACGTCCGAGTACGAGGGAGTTTGGACCAGAGACCCGGTATAGTCGGGAGAGAATCCGTGGTCCGAGACTAGGATTAATAAGGATCTTGACCCCTATTATGTCCGAGTACGAGGGAGTTTGGATCGGGGAGCCGGTATAGTCGGGGGAGAATCCGCAGTCTGGGACCGAGATTAATAAGGATCTTGACCCCTACTACGTCCGAGTATGGGTGAATTTGGACCAGGAAGCCGATATAGTCGGGGGAGAATCCGCGCTCCGGGACCGGGATTAATAAGGATCTCAACCCCTACTACGTCCGAGTACAGGGGAGTTTGGACCGGGGAGCCGGTATAGTCGAGACAGAATCAACGATCCAGAATCGGGATTAATAAGATGCACAGGACCGCCATGTTCCTGAGATGTATTTTAGTTTGTCATTAACAGCTAGAATATATACAAAATGATTTACATAAAAGGATACAGCCATAGGCCGGTCGTATTTTTAAATGTGATATGACCTCAAATAGTTAGCAGTCCACGACCAATACAGCTCTTTCCCGCTAGCGTCTTTTAGGTAGTAAGCCCCCGAGTTGAGTTTGCGTCGGATAGTGTACGGTCCTCCCCATTATGGTTCTAGTTTGTTGACATCTCCAACGAGCTTAATTCATCGCCAAACGAGGTCCCCGACCTGGAAGGAGTGGGGAATTACTCTCTTGTTGTATGTGTGGCGCATCCTCTGGCAATAGGCTAGGAGTTGAGAAACTGTCTTTTCCATAGTCTCAGATATCAAATCGAGGTCCAAAATTCGCTCGCCCGGGTCATCATGATCATAAGTCTTCCTTCGGGTAGACTCTTCTCCAACTTTGACCGATACCACTGCCTCTCCTCCATAAACAAGGTGAAAATGGGTCATACTTGTACTTTCTCAGGGAGTAGTCTGATATGCCCACAAGATGCTAGGCAATTCATCTACCCAACTGCCTTTTACGTGATCCAACTTAATTTTGAGCCCCCGTACGATTTCTTGATTAACCACCTCGGTCTGTCCATTGCTTTGAGGATATGTCCTTGTTGGATGTCATGCTCCTCACACTATTCCCGGAGTTTACAACCCTGAAATTGTCTCCCGTTGTCAGAGACGAGTTTGTGAGGTAACCCGAATTGGCAAACAATGTTCTTCCATAAAAATTTCATGACTGCAACTTCTGTTATGCGAGATAGAGCCTCCACTTCCACCCACTTGAAGAAATAATCCACAGCGATCAGAAGAAACTTCTTTTGCTGGGTTCCAATTGGAAAATGTCCCACAATGTTCATCCCCCATTGGTCGAAAGGCCACGAAACTGTAGAGGTCTTGAGCAGCTCTATCGGGCGGTGTGAGAGGTGTTGATGTTTCTGGCAAGGGATGCATTTGGCGATGAATCGAGCGACATCAATTTGTAAAGTTGGCCAGAAATATCCAACCAGTAGCACCTTTCGGGCGAGCGTACGACTCCCCATATGATTCCCGCAGATACATTCGTGGATTTCTTTCAGGACATACTCAGCATCTTCCTGATTGAGGCACTTGAGAAGGGGACATGAGAACAATCGCCGATATAAGTTCTCCCCAATCAGGGTGAATTGGGTCGCTCGCCTTTTCTTCGCTCGGGCTTGTTCATTGTCGCTGAGTAAAGTTCCATGTTCAAGAAAGTTAAGACAGGAGTTCTCCAATCGATGAGTTCCTCCACACAAAGCGCTCGATCAACTTGTGACACCAAAGAAGTTTGGACTACCAGCTCCTCTAAAGTCCAGGTTGTCAATGCGCTAGCCAGTTTAGCTAGTTCATCCGCCTTTTGATTCTCGGCTCGGGGGATCTTTTGGAGGGGTTACTTCCTAGAAATCTGTCTTTAACTCTTCAAAGATTGCGGCATATTTCTGCAACCTTTCATTCTTGATTTTGAATCTCTCATCCAGCTGCTGAGCAACCAATTGGGAGTCAGAGTGTATGATTACCCGCGCTGCACCCATCCTCTTTGCTGCTTGAAGGCTCGCCAAGAGAGCCTCATATTTAGCTTTATTGTTAGAGGCTTTGAAATTGAATCGGACAGTAAGCTGTAGAATATCTTCCCTGGACGAAATTAATACTATGCTTGCACCGCTACCCTACTTGGTAGACGAACCATCTACATAAATCCTCCACGTTTCCTCTGCTTGCTGGCCAGGTGTTTCGGCTAGAAAGTCTGCCAAGGCCTGTGCTTTGACAGTGGGCCTTGGCTAATATTGTATGTCATATTCGATCAGCTCGGTGGTCCATTTGATCAGTCTTCCTGAGGCTTCAGGATTAGTCAGCACCCGATCGAGTGTATTATTGGTGAGCACCACAATTCGATGGGATAAAAAATATGGTCTCAGCTAACGGGCAGTGAGCACTAAGTCCAAGGACAACTTCTTGAGTATGGTATATCGTCTCTCCGCATCTTTCAGTAAATGGCTCGAGAAATAAATAGGATGTTGTACATTGCCCTCCTACCGAATGAGAATCGAGTTAATGACTCCTTTAGCTGCAGACAGATATACCCATAGGATTTCCCCGATTATGAATTTGGATAACAACGGTAGCCGGGACAGGTATTCTTTGAATTTGGTGAAGACCTTGTCACAACCTTCATTCCATTCGAACTTCGAGGCCTTCCTTAGCACCTTGAAGAATGGTGAACTCCTGTCGGCCAACTAGAAAATAAATCGAGAAAGAGCAGTGATTTGCCCGACTAGCCTCTGAGTTTCTCTGAGGTTGCGGAGGGGGGGGCATGTCCTGGAGCGCTTTCACTTTTTCGGGGTTGACTTCAATACCTCGCTCAGTGACAATATACCCAAGAAATTTCTCATTCTTGACTTCGAACAGACACTTACTTGGGTCAAGCTTCAGTCCATACTTTCGAAGAGTGGCGCATGTTTCCTCTATGTCGGGAATCAAGTTCTCAGCTCGGGTGATTTTGATAAGGATATCATCCACATAAACCTCAATATTTCTCCCGGCTTGATTTCTAAAGACCCAATCCATAAGTCTTTGATAGGTAGCCCCTATGTTCTTCAACCCGAACAACATAACATTATAACAGAAGGTTCCCTCGGAGGCGATGAAACTGACCTTGTCTTGATCTTCGGACGCCAAGGGGATTTGATGATAGCCTTGGTAGGCATCCAACATGCACATGAACTCGCACCCCGAAGTAGAATCTATCAATTGGTCGATACGAGATAGAGGATAGCAATCCTTAGGGCATACTTTGTTGAGGTCCCGGAAGTCAACACAGACACGTCACTTGCCTTCGGGTTTAGTTACCAGGACTACATTGGTCAGCCAAGTCGGGAATTGAATCTCCCGAATGTATCATGCTTCTAACAACTTACTGATCTCTTCATGAATTATTCGATTCTATTCGAGCCTGAAGTGACACTTTTTTTATCGAATCGGGCGGACTTCAAGGACTATGTTGCGTTGGGGATACTCCGATCACTTCTTTAGGCGACCAAGCGAAAACATCTCGATTGAGTGAAAGGCACGCAATCAAGTCGCCTTTGTCTTTGGGAGAGAGGTCGGAGGCCACCCTGGTAGTCTCGTCCGATCGATCGGGATAGATTTGTACTTCTTCTTGGCCCTCAGTTGGTCGAGTAGGAGGAGCCTCTTAGAGGATTTGCACCGAGGTTCCCTGCCTTCTTCGAGCCTTACGATAACCCGTTTGAACAATGTCAACATAGCATATTCGAGCGGCCACCTGATCACCTTTTACTTCTCCCACTTGATCTTGAACGGAAAATTTCATTTTCTAGTGGAAGGTAGAGATGACCACCTGAAACACGCTAAGCACCGGTCTCCCCAGGATGACATTATAAGTAAAGGAGGTGTCTACTATGAGAAAGAAGGTGCGACAAGTTCTCCTCAAAGGTTCCTCCCCCAGAGAGATGGAGAGATTAGTTTGGCCGAGCAGTTGTACCTCGTGACCAGTAAAATCTAATAACAAAGTAGTCATCGATTGGAACTTTTCTTCCTCAAGCTGGATTTAGTCGAAGGCCTTTTTGAAAATGATATTGACTGAACTACATGTATCTACGAATGCTCTCTTCACATTATAGTTAGTGATGAAAGCGTATTACCAAAGCGTCATCATGAGCGGTTTATACTCCTTCCAAATCTAGGGGCCCAAAACTGATGGATGGGCCCTCTAATTTTTCGTGGCTCATGTCAACCTCATAGCTTTCCAACCTCCGACTGTGTGCCTTTCGGGTCCGGTGAGAATTTCCATTAGTGGGTCCCCCAGATATCATGTTTATTATTCCCCGGGGGGAAGTTTCACGCTTCTTTTCGCCCGTGCCCTGATCCGTCGCTCTACGAGGTCGGGACAGCCTCCTCTCTTCTGGGGATGATGAGCGGGCCCGTCAATCGGTTTGACGGCCCATATAATTCTTTTGGTTCGCTGGATGAGGAGAGCGTGGAAGAGGCTCAGGCGATGCTCTTCGTCAGAGTGCCCGTTGCTAGCAACTTGCCTCAATTCTCACGCGTACTGCTCACATTCCCCCATGTCGTGCCCTACCGATTGATGGAAAGCACAAAACTTCTTTAGCACTCGGGGCGGTCGCCATCCTGGATGAGAATTCGGGGTCGGGGAAGCTTGCACTGTGTCTTTTGTTCTCTATGTTTGTTGGTGGTTGGGTCGAGCATCCCTGCTCCTCGGCGGAGGCAGGGCAGCTCTCTTTTCTGGTTGAGTACCAAAGCAGCTTGGGAGAGGATTTTCTCTTTTTCTTGACATATGAACTTCCTCCACCTAAACATACTTCACCGCCCGACCTAATAGGCCGTCAAAGTCCGTCGGAGGTTTCTTGATGAGAGATTTGAAGAAATCTCCTTCCATCAATCCTCCGGAGAAGACATTTATGACGTCCGAAGTGGTCACAGGGATGTATTCGGCTACCCGTTTAAACCTCCAGATATAGTCTTTCAACACTTCTTTTGACACTTGCCGAAAAGATAGTAAGTTCAACGGAGTTTTGTGGTATCTCCGACTGCTGGCGAAGTGTTGCAGGAAGATGACTTTGAAATCCTTAAAGGATAGAATGGAGGCCGAAGGAAGTCTATTGAACCACCTCTGGGCGGGGCCTGAGAGGATGGTCAAGAATACATGGCATTTGATGTTGTCCATGTATTGGTGCAGGAGTACTGCATTTTCAAATTTGCATATGTGGTCTTCAGGATCTATAGCTCATGTGTACTCGACCATCTGCAACGGTCAAAAATGACGAGGTAACGCATCATCCAGGATGTTTTTTGCGAACGAGATAGACAAGATGTCTACCACTTCTTCAATAACTGCTTCAACAACCGGCGCCTTCCCTCGTTTGGGATTCCAAGGGGGCGTTTAAGCCACTGAGGACTCTGCCGGTAACTCTCAACGAACTGTCACTCCCATCGAGGTCACCGCTGGGGTTGGGAAGAGTTCCGCAGGCCACAACAACTTACGGACAGGAACCGGAGATACCTCTACAGAGGCTGCCGGTAACTTCAGGGGCGAGGGATTTACCGATAGTTATTTTTGAACCTCTTCATGGACTTTAGCTGCTACTAGTTGATCAAAATCTTCACACATCATGGTGACCATCTGGGTCCTGCCGGTATCGTCCATCTTGACGTCTCAGTTCAGGTATCAAATTTCTCACAGACGACATTAATTTATTATTGTCTGAGAATTACCGTAATGGAGGAGCCACCGGCGAGGTGGAGGGCTTCGTTGATCAGTCCTTTGCTTACTCCAAAGAAAGATGCCACCTCCTGGAGGAGTGATCCACTGACCCTATTTAAGAGGAAGATGAACTCTATAGGTTAGAAGGACAACCGGGGGGGGGGGGTTTCGACATTGTCCCTCCAATGCTCAAGTCAATTACTTGTTTCTTTTCTCAACAGAAAGGAAGGAGATCTCTACATTCAAGAAGTGGTATCTTTTCTAGAATTTGTTCTCACCTCTTTTTTTTCTAGAGGAACCTCTTTATACTCTCTTTTTAGCATATTAATGGCTGATTGATTGTTCACCATACACTGGTAAGAAAAGTATCCTATCATTTCTTATCATATCTGGAGGTAGGATATACCCCATATTGTCTTCCATATTTCGTCACCAGCAGTGAGGTGGTGTCTTATCAACACCGCTCCATCATCAGGCATGGTGTATTTGGGTCGTAGCTAGCATTGGACTCAATAGATGTGGTGCTCCAGGCGGGGGATGGACTTACTTCATTCCGGTTGACAGAGGACTCTCAACTCTCGATTGGTGAAGGACTCTCTGAATCTCGATTGGCGGAGGACTCCCCGGATCCCGGTTGGCGGGGGACTCTTAGCTCCCGATTAGTGAAGGACTTCCCTAATTCCCGGTTGATGAATTTTTTTCTTGACTTATGACACGTGCTAGAGTGTTCAGGAATTTTTCCTATTAGGTAAGACTTTTCCCCCTATCCGGATCACTAGAAAAATAAATTTATATTTGACACTTGATTCCTTGTTGAAATCTTATATACATAGGAACAACCTCAACAAGATAATGATTGAAATCTCATACATTGTTATGGTAAAATTTGTTGTCTCCATGTAAAGGACAAGTCAATAAGTAGTCAAATGGTGTTGTTGATTTTGTCT
>JBBUKS010000085.1:2354419-2377160 GCA_038050645.1 Hedychium gardnerianum | reverse complement strand
TCTTCCAGTGTCCGGTCTCACCGCAGTGGAAGCAGGTAGCATCCTTGGCAACTCCTCCTTTAGGCTTCAGTGCCTTGCCTTTGCCCTTGGCTTGGGACTTTCCCTTACCTTTGGGCTTGCCCTTGCCTTTGCCCTTGTTCACCATCAGAATGGAGTTGGGCTTGACCTTCTTAAGGTTGAGCTCAGCAGTTAACAAGACTTTCCCTTACAACGAGTTCATACAACAATCATCATATGATTGATTCTAGGGCTCTCACTAACACCTTTTCATAGCATACTTAGCAAGTGCATCTTTAAAATGTTTTTGCATTGTGTAAACCTATAACAAGAATTGATATATATTTATGTTAGTACTACTTAAATTGAGTTGGGTTAACATTATGAAAGTTACAAAAATACATTACCTGACTAACACAAAATTCCTCAACAGAGTCATCTGGTTCTTCCATTTGCAATGAAACAAACCTTGTGTTTATTACATATGCATCTTCAGCTAATGGAAACTGCTCTTCAAAGTCTCTATATTCGTTAGTATTGACTGGCTCATCTAGTAAATACTACATATCATTTTCTAAGAATTCATTCTTGAAGACATCCATTTCAATTTCTGCTTCCATTCTATTATCGTTATATTCTTGTTCAGTCCACATATCCTCAAAAAGATCTTCCAATCCTGTACTCGTATGTACTGGGTCATCCTCAAAATTAGGAGTTTGTTCGTTCAAATTAAAGCTATAATTAATAGTCTCTATAGTATTAACCACAACACTAGAGAAAGTTGAAGGTGTCATATTACTGATACTCATATTTATATTTGGAGTAACGGATACGTTTGAGTTCTCTAATTGTAATTCTATAGTTTGCATCATAACTGAGAGTGCATCGTAAAAAATTGGATCCTTCCTACATTGATACAATCAGAAATTAACCATATTGCGAAATAAAAATTCTATTAAGATTGTGAATTTTTCAAAAATACACTAGCCGAGTGGAGGAAGTCGAAAGATCATAAAATGTGTATCTTCCTAAACACAATATGGAGGAACTACTTTTTAGGATTTATCCTTTTAGAAACAATTAACTTTTAGAACATAAGCACACTTAGGTTTTTTATTTAAAGTGTTAACACCGGTAAAATAAAAACATCTATAAAATTGACAATGTTAATTTTCCTACAAATTTATGAGGCTAATCTATAAATAAGAAAAAAGACATCAAAAAATGAGTAGAAGAAAACATACATGTCTTTGATCAGAGTGAAAAGCATCGTCCTCGATAGGATTTTAGAAGTCGCCGATGCTTTGGAAATTTTCTAGAATGCTTAGAATTTTGGAATAGTTTTTTTGTGTTGAGAGTTTTGGAGCTACCAGAATAGTGGTTTACACCAAACCAAAGTGCAACACTTCGGTTATAAGGATGCTTGGCTCGACCGGAAGATTTGAGCGCTAACCGAAAAAAGAACAGAGCTGAGTTACGCCCAACCGATGCAGTCAAAGTTGGCCAGGAGGAACGTTGTATTTCACCAATTAGGACTTCGATGGTCAGGAGGGGAGGGTAGTTTGTCTTTGTTGAGTTTCCGCAACATGCTACAAACCATCGGAAACATGTCATCGGTCGTTTTAAGATGGCTAGATTAAGGTTTTTCCTATTCAACTTTTTGACGAAGAAGGTGCACCATTGTCAGCCGTCAATTTTGATTTGGACACACTTCCCAAAGAAAAATCATACGTGATTTGAATTTCTCTTTCGGTTTGAATGCACACGACGGCCACGAGGGATAATGTGGAGGATAAAATGGATATCATATACGTGGTTCGATAATTTACAAATTCATGTACGTGATTTAGATAATAGACAAATTTACCTACGCGAATTGATAATTTGCTGATTTAAAAAGGCTGAAAATATGCGTCTTAAGAAGTGGATCTACATAAGGTACTCAGTAAATCCGAACATGTACTCATATTATACCTTACTAGTAATCCAAATAGCTTACGTAAAATTCATAGCCTAAACATGGATCACATGCCACCAGTCGAATTCTATGATCAAAATTTGATATTGTAACTCCCATATATAATGAAAACGATCCAAGGAAATTAACAAAATGGAAATTGCAACACATCTAAAATTCAACTTATATTTTCATTTGATTATTATAGTGTAACGCTGCTTGCAATCCTTCTTTCTTCAAATATACAAGTTTGAATTCTTCATAGTTTAAGATACCACAATGAGAGCTCTTGTACATTAAACCCATGTTTGGCCAATTCCCATATGCATTCACACGGGCATCATGTTGACCATCATGTTTGGCTGACATTTCTTTCTTCTTCTAAACACAATGTGTAGGCAACCAAGCCCACAACCGGAATGAATCCTAGATTTCCTATGGTGCTCAAGTTGCTTTTCTTTACATTTTGGAGGTTCTCACCTATCAGCCATGGCTGGAATATGGAATACAGGCATATATCCCACAAGAAGGCATAAGCAAGCCTCTCTTCTCCAATATACTTGACAAAAAAGTTCCATCGGTCCACAATACCTCCAAATTCAATGTCAGGGCGCCCCCAAAAGGCCCAAACTACTGATACTAAACAAACTATTCCACCTATTATGCCAACACTTGATGAACCTTTTGTCATCAACAATCCTAACTGAGACAACTTGCTGTTGGAATGCTTCACATCCATGTCATTGAGTCGGATGGCCATGTAGGGTATCAAAAAAGCTGAGTGAATCATTCAGAAAAATTGTTAGCAATGATATGGTAGAAATTTAGCATCAGTTGATAACATACGTACTATTTGTGAGGAACATCTGAAAGCCCCATAAGACATCTAATGACCCCTTGTATCTGTCTCGGTGGCAATCTGTATATAGCAGCGGAGCAAACAACAGCGTCCACCCAATTACGAAGTTGAATAAACCTTCAGCTACCTAGAAGAGATCCTTTAATTAGGACAAAATGATGAAAAAGGAGCATAGTGACTCTATATGGAGAAAGGATAAGGCAATGTCACTGGATAGTTCCTTACAGGATGTAACACTGGAGCTTCAAGCACATGAAGGCCAACTATACTGCCAACAGATGTGCGTGATTAGCAAACCATTGATTTAAGACAGATTCTTATTGAACAAGTAAGAGCATGATGAAGTCATATAATCATATCACATGTTATGGGTGGATATAGAATAGCAGTTGGAAGGTTGATAGTATATCACAGATTTTGTGCTGGCAATTATCAATTATCAATCTGACAATATTGAAACCACAAGTGACTATAGTTGCCAATTTTATGTCTAGGAAGATTATCACAATAATATTTACTTCACACGTCGTTTTAAAGCCAACCACAACATTCATACTGATGATGAAATTTTAGGAAATCCATCATCAAACATGAATAGCAATTTTAGAAATAGAAATGTACAGAAGTGCAGGCTAGGCTAGATAGAGCAATGTTTGGACTTTTCCATTTTAATAGCAACTATAGATAGTCATAGATGAAAAGATCACTTGTTTTACTGAGAAACAGTGTGAAGTTTGGATATGTATTTAATGTAAAGTGTACCAGGGCTATAGTGCTCATCAGATAAATAATATACCTTTGTGGGGTGTGTCAGGTGAGAGCAACATGATAATTATGCAGATTGACATAAAATTTGTTTCTAATTCAGCCAACCAAGCAACTATTAGCAAGCAAGCTCTCCCTCATAGACATAGTAGAAGCTTAGTGGGCAACATTTACCATTGAGGAAAACAAAGTGTTGCAAGACTAGCAGTTGGCCTTAGAAATCTTTCCACTATTTCATCTATATATAATATTGATTTCATGATCGTAATTGACAACATTAACAGTTATTCTCCTTTTACAATGGTCTTTTCTCCTCTTTTTTTTCTCAATTTGGTTTCCCCTAGCTCCTTGTAAACTATAAATTTCACTATAACTTGAGTACCTTCTGCTTAATTTTTAACTTACCTTTCCATTTTCCAAACTCATTTTTCATTAACATTTATTTCCATACTCATCAAGTTAGGTATTTTCCACATTGCTTTAACCTAAATATTAAATTTTAATAAGTTGTAAGGAATTCTTAGTCAACATGTTACTCAATAACAACATTAATTTTTTTTACTCCAACATTAAATTGCAAAGAAAGGCATTGACCTAGTTCCATAATGTATTTCAGTACTTATTTCATAACTGAAAGCAACTTCCTCATCTCTTTTCATGTTTTACAAAAGAGCAAACAATTTAATCACGAGCAATTTACCATATTACATACTACTTTTGAAAAATATCTCAAACAAACACCTAACTTTCATATTTACCAAATGACTCACTTATTTCCTAAAATACTTTTCATTTCTCCTAGTAAAAAATAAAAGCGTGAAAAAAAAACTCAAGAGAACCATTTTGAGACCACGAACATTCGCAGCAGCAAGATCATGACAGAGCTCACAACTACTATGAAATCACAACTAGGTCTAAGTGATTGCGAGTGGCTGATAAATCACAGCTAATATAGGTAGTGATTGACCACGAAATTGCAAACAGGTCGCAACTGGTTATGAAATCATTGTCGCCTAGCCACAAGTTGGAGGTTGCCTAGTCGCGATTTCACTATTGATCAGTGTCTAGCCACAATTTCACAGTTACTTGATCATTAGGAGACAATAAAATTACAACCACACACCAGTGAAATTGGGGCTAGGTGGATATGAAATCAAGGCTAGGCGGCAGTAAAATCGCAATCAGGCAGCAGTAAAATCGCAACCAAGCGACAGTGAAATCATGGCTAAGCGATCATGAAATCATAGCCAAGCAATAGTGATTTCAGGATTTCATGACGGCTGCAAGCTTCACCATGAGCATGTGGTCATAAATACTTGTGGTCTCTTTAGAGTTTCTTGAGCTTTTTTTTACAATTTTATTTTTTTGTCATTTTTTCGCAAGAGGGAAAAGAGTATTTTAGGAAATAAATGCATCTTTTGGTAAAAATATAAAAGTTAAGTGTATGTTAAGGGTATTTTTCAAAGTTGGGTATGTGATATGGTAAATTGCCAGTTGAATCATTAGATGCAAAAATGTGCAAATATTAATCAAGTCATGCAATATGAATTTATCTTAAATCATAGAATGTGTAACACTTGATTCATTCATATTCAGAAAAGAATACAACAATAACAACCAAGTCTTATCCCACTATGTGAGGTCGGCTAATTCAAAAAAGAATAAACAAAATATACTAATTTCAATGTAAGAAAATAATACTTGCTCAATATGTCATTTTTTCATGTTTTTTCATAATGATAGAGAAGGCAGTTGAATTAGGAAATAGGTTGAATTCTATTCTTAAGATTCATGAGATTGTTCTCCAAATTAGTTAACCAAGAATTAATTATAAAATATAGACTGTATTATAGAAAAGTCGAAATAAGAAAAAACGTTCATATGATACAGTACTCAAAGAGAGAATTCACACACACACACACACACAAAGAAAAAAAGAAAAGAAAAGATTGGCTTATGACCATTGCTTCTAAAAAAGGAAAGCTAGACTTGACTACCTAGATATGTAAACAAAACAGTAATAAATGACATGAGAAGAGGATTAAAAATACCAGCATTCATCAAGGGTAGAATAAAGAAGAAATTGAGAGACAATCCCAGAAGTTCATCGACTGTTGTTGACTTTATAGCCCATACTGGGTCACCCTGGAAATAAGATAGTAGCTAAACAATCGGATAGATAAAATTGTAGTCACTTTAATTTTTTAATTATGAGATGAAAAAAAAAATCAAAGGTGTGGATATTCAACTAGGTATTCTTTTGACCTACATAATAGATTAATAGGTATGTTTTTTCTCTCATAACATTATAAAAATATTTTTCCTTCCAAAATCACGTGTTACCCTTAGAGAACACTAACACGGGCTTAGGGATCAAGAACACTCATTAAAACCTTAGCACTATAAATGATGAGCGCGGACCAAAAAGAAAATGCAAGAAATAAGCCAAAAGTTATGGCGGTTTAACCAATTAACATAAGAGAGAGGATACTTATCAAAATTGTAGATTGTTTGAGCCGACTGTTGCAACATCCGGCAATCAGAACTCAATCCGATGTCGTTTAGAAAAGAGAGAGAGAAAATAGAAAAGATCAATCATAATGCTGACAATTACGAGAAAAACAATACCGGAGCATAAGGGAGGAGAAAAAGCCAAAGGATGTAAGCTGCCTCAGCGGCCCACAAGGCTGCCTGCTGCAGCTGCCGCAGAGACCGGCCGTCTTCCGTGCCTCGCTGCTCCTCCTGGGGCGTGCCGCGTTGCTGTCTGGCTTGGCAAGCAAGTAGTGTGTCAGATCGGAGATGGTGGCTTCTTTCGTATGCTATGTGTCGATTTGGAAACGGAAGCCCTCTTTCCTTGGCAGCTGGCGTTGATACTGAGCTCTGTAAAGGGCGAGAGTAAAGAAATGGTGGGTGAAGGCAGCTGCTGAGAACGAGTCTCCATGCCATCCTCTCCTTCCTCAACCCCCAATCGGTGAATTTACCGGCGGCGGTATGGCACGGGTGGCCTGGGCGAACTGGGTTTATCCGATTTCACCAAGCAAGATGAGAGGCCCCTGCAGTCCGGCTAGGCAATGGGACCAGTTGTGTACCTGTCGAGCTAGCCCAATTGTTCAGCTAATAGAGTTGGTCAAGCTAACTCATTCACGATAAGTACACTATATGGGTTAAGCGGGCAAAAGAACTAATAAAACAAAACAAATCAATTAAATTGGCAAGATACGTCCAATCATTTTGAATGAATCAAATAGATTGGATTAATCAAACAACTCGAATTATCAACTGATATAACCAAGAGGAGAGGTAAGTGTATTCAATATATTAGTTAAATATTTCATTTTAGATAAACAAGACGCCATGCCGATGTGGCTTTACTAGTTTAGTACTCTTATCAATACATATAAAAAAATATAAACATCTGAGATAATTTATTTGATTTTATAAAAAAAATTCATGAGTCATAAAATAAATCGAAAAATACTCGTAACGAGTGACTTAGAAGCTTAATATCTCATAGTTGTGTGTTTCATTTAAATAATTTTTTTTTTTACAAATACGTCGTAGCGAGGGATCGAATTACGAATATGTAAATGATAACTTAACACCCTTCAACTGTACTATAGTCCCGGGGCAAGAGGGAAAGAGAACAAGATTCTCAATCATAAGATATATATTAGGGATGAGCTCTCCAATCTCTCCACACTAATGCTTTGAGCTCGCCCCGCTCTTTGTATCGGAGTCGATCATGTTAGGATCAAAAGAATTAAGATATCTCTAGAATAATATGATATTATCTATTTTAGCCTAAACTCTTACAATACTAACAATCCCTCCTCAAACGAAGGACCACAAGGCCCCCTCAAGCGGAAAGTCTATCCATTTGACATCCGATCCTCGACCCACCATGTCTTCCTGCCCCTCGGTCCAACCGACCTACTAGGTCTTCCTGCTTCTCGGTCCACCCGACCTACTAGCACTTTCTTGCCTAGCAACAACTAGGACTTCTCTACCTTGCTGTCCATCAGGATTTCTTGTCTAGTATCTAATCCTCTTGATTCGGACATAAGAGTCCTCACTTCCTATATTCGAGGTTAAATTCTACTTACATGGCGTGATTAGACCATAACTTTTGTGCACAGTCGGCGGTTGGACATTCTGGCAGTCCGAGCTCTGATATCAATTGTTAGAACCAAAAGAATTAAGATATCTCCATAATAATATGATATTGTCCATTTTTAGCCTAAGCCCTCATGGATTTATTTTTGGACCCTAACCAAAGTGTCTCATACTAATGGAGATATTTATCCCTTATAAGTCTATGATTTTTCTCATATATTTTCAATATGAAACTTTGTTTGTAACCTTGTAACCCCAACAGATCCCTCATACTCTACATTTTGCTTGCACCCTAATTATAGCAACCCTTGCAATTACAGACTCATAGTCGTACATTGTCCCTTTCTTATAGCAAAAAATGATTATGTTCATCCCAAACATTCCTAACAGTCCGTCCCTAAGTTATATGTAGGGAGGTAAATTACGGGATGAGCTTATAGTCGACCTCTGAGTGGCTAGGGGTGGGAGGAGTTTTTTTTTTCAAGGGCATACACCCGTCGAGAATTAACCACTGCCCTATTGTAATAAATCTATCACTCACTAGTCAACTAGACACTCCCATAAAAACTAACATTATCCCTCTATGATTTCATACTTCTGCAACTCGGATCCTTCAGGCTAACTGTCTTAGGGTTTGATTTGAAAAACAAATCTCCTATTAATACTAAAGTTGGTAGAATATACACAATCTGATCTTAATTTTAATTTCTCTCTATTGAACATTCTCATTTTATATCATTATTTCATTAGGTGCAATCATCCTCGATCAAGGTTGATCAAGTTGATTAAGATCGGATTGACTCGAGCTTGAGTTTCAATGTTTGACAATATGTGTGAGAGAAGTTAAGTAGGTCAAAGGAGGACCAGATAATTGACTTCAAAAGTCCTAACTGGAGGTTAGGCAGGTGAGAAGTCTACCGAGTGACTAGCCCTAGGTTAGGCAAAGGAAAGTCCTAACTGAGGTTAGGCAAGGGAAGTCCTAATTGAGGTTAGACAAGAGGAAAGACCTAGTGGGACTAGGCAGCGGAAGACCTAATTGGAAACTAGACAATTGAAGTCCTAGTGAGACTAGGTAGTAGAAGACTTAATTGAGAACTAGGCAATTGAAGTCCTAGCGGAGCTAAGCGGTGGAAGACCTAGTTGGGAACTAGGCAATTAAAGTCTTAGTGGAGCTAGATAGTAGAAGACCTAGTTGGGAACTAGGCAAACCTAGTTGGAAACTAGGTGAAATTCAAGTGCGTCAAAGGTTGACAGGACACTTAGTGATCGGAAGTCCAACGGAAAGTTGGCACAGGAAAGTCCAAGTCGATAAAAGAGAACTTGATACTTGGTGAAGAAGCTCTGCCAAGTCAAGAGTGACCTGATACTAGGCAACGGGAAGTTCTAATAAGTCACGGATGACTAGATGTTGGGCAGAGAAAGTCCTAGTAGGTTGAAGTCAACCAGATACAAGGCAAGACCTGAATTCAGGCTTGAAAAAGTTGAATTTAAGGTTACCAATCGATTGGCAGGGAATGTCAATCGATTAGTAAACCCTAAACCTAGAATCCAAGTTTTAGGTTTGGGCAATCGATTGGCGGCCTAAGCCAATCAATTGGCTTGAGCCACTAATCGATGGATAACAAGTTTTCTTGAGTGAATAGAAGGTCTCCGAATTGATTGGGGCAATCAATTGAAGACTAAGCAATCGATTGAGATCATTTTCTCGAGTGAATAGAATATCTCCGAATCGATTGGGGGAAATTGATTGGAGACTAAGAGCAATCAATTGAGCTGGTTTCTCAAGTGAATAGAAGCTTCTAAATTGATTGGCTCAATCGATTGGAAGTTGGCAATCAATTGGTATGACTCACCAATCAATTGGACGGGCGAAAATAGTCATTCTGCAAGTTTTAAACGGTCGATCTTGTTGGTTGTCTCTATGCGCATTTTAAAATTTGTTTCACAAAACAAGTAGCATAAGCATAATAATAAACTAAATTATTACATCACACACATACATGATACACACATGTGTAGACATAATCGTAGAAATAAATTGCATAAATAAAGTATACCTGCTGGATGATGTGAAGCGGAAATGACATCAACTAGCAACCTTTGAAAAGATTGCCTATATCAATATCCACGCCGAGATATCGTCGAGATGACTTCATAAGTCATGAGTTTTTCATCTCTGATTTGGTACTAGCCAAACAAGGGTGATGATGGATCCGAGAGGGAGTCCTGGCTCAACTTTGTACCTGGTGGCAAGGGCAACCCAACGACACAAAGAGAGGAAGACATGCAACGAAGAAGTTGTTGTTCGTGCAAAGAGGCTGCTGTCCGGAGCTTTTCGCTGTCGGTGAGGGACGACGTACCCCGAGGCGTCAGGGTTTCGGCAGCAATAATTGCTCGTCTAAACTGGGCTCGGGGAGGCCAGAACAGGGTTGGGCAGCGGCGAACAACAAGTGTTCCACCGGCTACTTTCGACGTGGGCGACGACTCTTGGCGGAGGGCATTGCTCCATTATCCTGCTGGCCGGGGGGGGGGTGCTGGTTGACTGGAGGCGGCTGGCTGACAGTGATTGTAGACAACACAAGGAGAACAATTCTCCTTGTGGTCTGTGGCAAGAAGAGAGGAGGAGAGAAGGGAGATCAAAAACCTAACACTTAGGTTTAATCCAAGAGTTGTGTATTTTTTTTTCTCTCCAACCTAGATCTATATATAGATCTCTTAACAGGTTTGATTAGAGATTTCAAACTTGTATCCGCTAACCCAAAATTCAAACCATTATCCTTAAGTTTGGTTCAAGATTAAATCATATTGGTTCAAAACCAAACCACCTTGGTTCAATAACCAAACCTTTTTTAATTAAAATCAAACCAATTTGGTTTATAATTAAACCAAAGAGGGTCCATCTTATCTTCAAAAGACGTGGTCCATCCGTACTTCCATTCCGACAAATATCTTTCCATATTTGTCATTCGTCTAGTCCAAACAAACTTAGTCTCTCTCAATATGAGAATTCAATTCTCAAACTCATTTTAAGTCTTTCGAATATACTCATAGTACATGCGATTCAATAAGTTCCTGATTTATGTTGGTCATCCATAATTAACAATTAATTATGGATCGATCATAAGTGACACCTAATAGTACATCATGATCCATAATTAACTGGAAATCACAATTAATCCAAGAATAATTCTGAACCCTTCAGCAGCTACAGTTATTCGTGCGTCTGTTCCTTTCACTCATCTTGTACCCGCTTAGTTTAGGATATGGTCTATGTGTCAGTCCCCACTAGGCTGACTACGACACACCTAGCCCAAGTTGGCTGACTATGACACACCTAGCTCAAGCTATAGTTCCTTGTCCTACGGATTCGAATTACTCAAACACTTGTCCAAGAAGACTATCTTCTTGACGTATTTTTGTTTTAACCAAAGACTTACAAGTAATAATCCTGACAAATAGTCATAGGGTATACATCTCCTTATCAAAGGAATAGTGAATCCTCTATAGGCTATTCAAACACCTTCGGGCATTTTAACTTATACTCAATAATCCTGAAGCCACACCTCCAAGGAGATGCTTGCTTAAGATGTCAAAGTATAGGTCTCTATGACCAAGATGACTTGAATACCTCAAGTCAAAGGAAACTTGCACTTGAGCTACAATGAGATCTTCATAGACATGTATAGAACCACATGAAGTATCATGTCAAGTCACATCCGTTGAATTATTTACCTTTAACCAACATTCATATGTTAACTCTCAACATCCTAATATTTTTAGCCAGTTAGGATCGGCTACTTGGTTAAACCAAGGAGTCTAACATATGCTAGTTTTATAAAATTGATGATGTCTAGTCTTAGCCGACCCCACATAGTGGGATAAGGCTCGGTTGTTGTTGATGATGTCTAGTCTATCAATTCATCGACTAGGAAATATTTTAATACATACATAATTACACATGAAGAGATACCCAATAATTGTGATACAATCATAATTTCTCTTATGCTATACATTGTATTTTGGACTTCATTAATTGAGTTTAAGATTTAATCAGATACATAGAGAATATACACTCGAATAATAATTTTATTTATCCAATAAATAGTACATTATCTAAGGCGACTTCCTTAGGACACCTCTCAAATCTAACATACCACTTGGCCTAATATCAATTGCCTTGGTATCTAATATCACAGGCCTCTACATGACTCTCAAACTTATTTTAAGGTAGAGGTTTTGTCAAGGAATCTGCTAGATTCTTTTCTATGGGAATTCTCTCAATTTGTATTTTTTTCCCACTAATGATCTCCCTGATCAAGTGATAGCGGCGAAGCACATGTTTATATCGCTAATGAGATCTAGGTTCCTTGGCCTGAGCAATAACCACATTGTTGTTGTAGTAAACTGGTAACATTTCAACAATACTCGGAATTACACCAAGTTCAGTGATAAACTTTTTGATCGAAACTGTTTCTTTTGCTGCTTCAGAAGCTACAATGTATTCCACCTTAATGGTAGAATCAACAATATTTTCTTGCTTGAAATTTTTCCAACTTATTGCGCCTCCATTTAAGGTGAATACATATCTAGACTAGGACTTGAAATCATTCTTGCCCGTTTGGAAACTGGCATTAGTATACCCACGTATAATCATATCACCCCCTCCATATACCAAGAACAAATCCTTAGTTCTTCTTAAGTACTTAAGGATTGTCTTGACAACCATCCAATGATCCATGCTCGGATCCGACTAGTATCTGCTCATGACACTCAGAGTGTACGATACATCGAGCCTAGTGTTATATTTGAGAGGTGTCCTGAGGCAATCACCTTATGATGTGTATTATTTATTGGATAAATAAATGATTCACTACTTAAGTGCACATTCTTTATATGTATGATTGGATCTTAAACTCACTTACTCAATGTCTACAATACAATTCATAGCATGAAAAAACTTGTGATTGGATCACAACTAGTGGGCATCTCTACATGTGTAATTATGAATGTATTGAAACCTTCCCTAGTCAATGAATTGATGAGTTCAAACATCATTGATTATGTAAGACTAACACGTGTTATTATCGTTCCTTTAACCAAGCAGTCGTTCATCACTAACTGGAGATATTGGGATGTCGAGAGTTAAACATGGATGCTAGTTAAAGGTAACTTGTTTATTGGAGTGACCCGCCATGAGACTTTATATGGTTTTTTTACATATATGGATATGTCAATGAAGATATCATTGTAGCTTAAATGTAAGTTTCCTTCGACTTGAGGTATTCAAGTCATCTTGGATATGGAGACTTATGCTTTGACATCCTTAGCAAGCATCTTCTCGGAGGTGTGGACCCAAGATGATTGGGGTATAAGTTTGAAGTGCTCGAAGGTGTTCAAATAGCCCATAGAGGATTCATCGCTCCTTATATAAGGAGACATATACCCTATGACTACTTGTCAGGATTATTACTTGTAAGTCTTTGGCCAAAGAAGAACATGTCAAGAGAATGGTCTTCTTGGACAATGTGTTTGAGTAATTCGAATTCGTAGGATAAGGAACTACTACTTGGGCTAGGTGTGACATAGTCAGCCTAGTAGGGATTGACACATAGTCCATGTCCTAAACTAAATGGGTATAAGATGAGTGAAAGAAATGAGGCATGACTCATTGTAGCTGCTGAAGCATTCAGAAGTGGTTATGAAATCAATTGTTGACTTTCCGATTAATTGGAGGTCATGATGTATTACTAGGTGTCACTCATGATCTATTCATAATTAATAGTTAATTATGAATGATCAACATAATCGGGAACCTATAAGGTCACACGCACTACGAGTTTATCCAAAAGACTTAAAACGAGTTTGAGAATTAAATTCTCAGTTCGAGAGAGAGACAAAGTCTGGTTGGACTGGATGAAAGACAAATATGGAAGATATTTAGTCGGAGCAAAAGTGCAGATGAGTCACGTCTTTTGAAGATAAATTGGACCCTTTTTGATTTAATTATAAACCAAATGGTTTGATTTAGCTATTGAACCAAGTGATTTGGTTTTGAACCAATATGATTTAGTCTTGAACCAAACCATGGCTTAATGATGTTGGATTGGGTTGCTATTGGACTTTGGACTTGGGAGATGACTTGCTCTCCAAGTCATGATGGAGAGGTTTATAAATACCCCTCCATAGGGAGAGAAAGAATTAATTCAATTAATCCTAAGTGTAAGGGTTTAATTGTTTTGTCTTCTCCTCTCCTCTCCTCTCCTCTCTTAGTCGCCGACCATAAGGGGAGGATTTCCCCTTGCTCTACCGCCACCTTCGTCGAAAAGCTTCCACCCCAGCAGCCCTCCGGCCACCCTCTAGCCACCAGGAACCTGTTGTCGTCTAGCCGTCGACGGGCCAACAAGAATAGTAGCAAAGAGTTGTTGTTCCCGCATGCGCAACTAGCTCCCGGCCACCGTCGGCACTCTTCGAGCACTGCTGACCAACCGTCTTCCCTTCCTCGGCCATCCACCGACCAGAGAACATCTTTGTGTGGCTTATAGCCACTGGCAGCAGTCAAAGGGATGCCGAACAACAACCTTGTATTAGTTGTTCGCCATTCAATTTGTGTCGTCTTGGTTGTTTCGGCCGCCAGACACGAATTGAGCCAAGATCCCTCTCTCAGATCATTTTTGTCTCCCCACTTTTCCTAGTACCAAAGCAGAGACACGGCTTAGACTTAGCGAAGTCGTCTTGAGGAGTTCTCGACATGAATATGAATAGAGGCAAGGCTCGATAGCATTGCTTGATTGATGCCCTTTCCACTACATGTTATCCGTCAGGTATAACTAGATTAAATTTAGTTTTGTAAAATTTTATATTATGATTATGTCTGCATAAATGTATCATGTATATGTGTGGTGCGTGTAATGTAATAATTAGGTTATTATGTCTTTTATTTGTACTTCCGCTGCGTGTTTATGAAACATATTTTAGCACGCACCCGCATCGGGCTACCCAACACTAACATAGCATACATGATTTATCCTATAGTTGACGCATATGGGATCTAACTCATGTGAATCCTCTCATCTTGTGTGCTCGAGCACATAGACTTTGAAATATGAATCTCATGTCTCATGGGAATAAAACCTTTCTTGGACTCTTCTATGCTAAACCATTTTAGCACTTTATAGATATATGTAGATTGTGAAAGACCAAGCAATCTTTTCAATCTATTTTTATAAATCTTAATCCCAAGGATGTAGGTTGCTTCTCCCATGTCTTTCATGGAGAATGTTTTTGACAACCAATCTTTAACAGACTGTAGAACGGACACATCATTTCCTATAAGTAATATGTCATCAACATATAGTATTAGGAATACAACCGCACTCCCACTAACCTTCATGAACACGCAAGGTTCATCTGAATTTTGTGAGAAATCAAACTCTTTGATTACCTCATCAAAATGGATATTCTAACTCCCAGATGCTTGCTTTAGTCTATAAATGGACTGTTAAAGCTTGCATACTTTATTTTTTTAATAGGTGTGAAATGTTAGGATCGAAGAAATTTAGATATCTTCACAATTGTATGATATTGTCCACTTTGGGCCTAAGCCCTCATGATTTTATTTTTGGGCTCTACCCAAAATACCTCATACTAATGGAGATATCTTTTCCTTATAAGTCCATGATCTTTCCCATGTATTTTCAAAGTGAGATTTTATTTGTAACCTTACAACCCCAACAATCTCTCCCTCAAACGAAGGACCACAAGGACCCCCGTCCGATCCTCGACCCACCAGGTCTTCCTACCCCTCAGTCCACCCGACCTACTATGACTTCCTTGCCTAGCCGCAACTAAGCCTTCTTGCCTGGTGTCTAGTCCTCTTGATTCAGACACAGGAGCCTCTACTTCTTTTGTTTGAGGTCAATACTCTACTCACATGGTTCGATTAGACCATAGCTCTTGTGTATAGTTGGCGGTTAGACCTTTTGGCAGTCCGGGCTCTGATACCAATTGTTAGGACCGAAGGAACTTAGATGTCTCCTCAATGATATGATATTGTTCACTATGGGCCTAAGCGCTAATGGTTTTGTTTTTGGGCTCTACCCAAAATACCTCATACCAATAGAGATATCTTTTCCTTATAAGTTCATGATCTTTCTTATGTGTTTTTAATGTGGGACTTTATTTGCAACCTTGCAACCCCAACATGAAACCCTTGGGGTTGTATCATGTACACATCCTCAAACATATTCCTGTTAAGAAAAGTTATTTTCACATTCATCTGTCATATCTCATAATCGTAATGAGCTACTATGGCTAGGAATATCCGAATGAATTTAAGTATAGCCACTAGTGAGAAGATCTCGTCATAGTTAATACTATGATTTTGACGATAGCCTTTCGCCACCAATCTTGCTTTGTGGGTAATCAAATTACCATCCATGTTGGTTTTATTCTTGAAAACTCATTTGCACCCTATATATGTTATACCTTCAGGTGGGTCCACCAAGTTCCAAACCTGATTTTCATACATGGAATTTATTTCAGATTTCATGGCTTTCAACCATGAGTTTCTTTCTGAACTTTTCAGAACTTCTTTATAATTAGTAGGCTCCTCATCCTCAATGAGTAATACGTCTCTCAATTCACTTATGAGAAATCAATATCTCTCAGGAATTAGACGTGCTCTACAAGATCTACGGAGTAGCGATGTATCAACAAGTTTAGCCATTATCTCATCCCTATGAGCATTAGGTTGTGGGTCTAGATTATGCATCTCTTCTATGTCTATTGGAGTCTCTTGAACTACCCTTAGTTCAACCTGACTCCCACTATTTTCCTGCAAGAGAAACTCTTTCTCTAGAAATACAACATGCCTTAAAACAAACACCTTTTGTTCTAAGGGATGATAGAATTAGTAACCCCTAGTTTCCTTAGGGTAACCAATAAATAGACACTTATCTAATATAATTCTCTTCACATAAGAAAGACAACCCCATATCTTCAAATAAGATAAATGAGATTTTTTATCATTTCATATCTCATATGGAATACTAGAGACTGCCTTAGTCGAGACTCTGTTTAGTAAGTAAATAGTTGTCTCAAGTGTGTAACCCCAAAAGGATTTGGGAAGACTTGCATGATTCATCATCGACCTAATCATGTTCAACAAGGTTCCATTTTTCCTTTCTGACAAACCATTATGTTGTGGCATGTAAGGCGGAGTTCATTGAGACAATATCTCATTGTCTCTGAGATAATCTTGAAACTCTTAGCTTAAGTATTTACCACCTCGATCCGATTGAAGTATTTTAATATTATTGCCAAGTTATTTCTCTATTTTATGTCTAAGTTCTTTAAACTTTTCAACACCTTTAGACTTGTATCTCAATAGATACATATACCCAAATCATGAGTGATCATCGATGAAGGTGATGAAGTAGCTATAATTTCCTCATGCATGAGTTGACATGGGTCAACATACATCTGTATGTATAAGGTCCAATATGTCATTCTCTCATTCACCTTTTTTCTTAAAAGGTAACTTAGTTATCTTACCTTTTAAGCATGAAGCACATGTATCAAATGAATCTAATTCAAAAGATTCCAAAATTCCAAACTTGTGCAATTTGGACATGCGTTTCTTGCTTATATGGCCAAGACAACAATGCTATGTGTAGGATATTAGTTGATCATCTCTTCGAGCTCATTTGTTCCTCGTTTCGATATTGAATACGTTATTGGATATATCTAACGTGTAGATACCAATACATAATGTCCAGTTCCATAAAGAATATCATTCAAAGTTATATAACAACAATTGTTATTAAAAGTCAAATGAAAACCCTTTATATTTAGAAAAAAAAATGTTCTTTATTAAAATAGGAACATAATAACAATTATCTAGTTCCAAGATAAGTCCATTAGGGAGTTTCAGCAAGTTCCTATGGCTTTAGCTGCAACCTTTGCTCCATTGCCAACTCACAAATTTGAATCTCCCTTGACCAATCTACTATTCCTTAACCCTTGTATGTCATTACATATATGCGAGTCACACCCAGTATCCAATACCCAAGTGTTAGAAGAAATAGTATGATATTCAATAATGAAGATACCTGAAGTAGATGAGGCATCAGATGTCGTCTTCTTCTTCACACACCCAAGATAAATCTTGTAGTTTCTTCACTAGTGCCCCATCTTGCTACAATGGTGACATGATCCCTTTGGTGTTGGTTCTTCTTTCTTAGCCTTTTTTTTTCTTCTCCTTATCTTGTGCTTTTGACTTTCTCTTCTTAGAACCTTTCTTTGAAGTATCAAACAACATCACAACTTTCTATTCTTTCTTAATAAATGGCTTCACTATCTAAAGCATGTTGATAAACTCTGGACTTGTGGATTCAAGATGGTTCATCTAATAGTTTATCACAAACTGCGAATAACTATCAGGAAAATTGTGTAGAATCAAGTCAATACTTAATTCATAATCCATTACACATCCAAGTGATCCCAACCGCTCAATGTAGTCATTCATCTTTAGTACATACCGCACCGCAAATGAACCCTCCTACATCTTTAAGCGAAAGAGAAGCTTCGTGACCTTGAAACGTTTGGATCTAGCTTACTCGTCAAACAGCTCACGAAGATGATAAACAATCGTATAAGCATACATATGCTCATGTTATTTTTGTAGTTCAAGAGACATTGAGGCTAGCATGATGCAACTAGTAAGCACAAAATCAATCGTATGTTTTTGATGGGCCAACATTTGGTCCGATGTAGCATCATCAACTAGACTTGAGGGAAGAGGCTCTTCGAGGATATAGACAATCTTCTCAACCTTGAGAACAATTCTCATGTTTCGAATCAGTCCAAGAAGTTCGGCCTAGTCAGTTTATTATTATCCAAAATTGAGCGCAAATTTAAAGATGGCATTCTGATTCTATTAACTTAGAACTACAAAATTGAGCAAATATAAGAGAGATGAATTTACTATGTAATGCAAATAATTTACATACATAAAAGGAAGTCTCACTTGCTTATCGAATTCAAGATCCTTTTGAATTCGGGAGATGGTAAGTTTTCTCCAAGTGGGTTGATATCCACTATAGATAAGGACAACCTTGGAGAGAGTCCAACAAGTCATTCTTAATTTTAGTGGTAGATATCAAGTATACCAATTATATATCGTGTATATATAACTATCACATTATGTTATCAACTTATTAATATTTACATAAACGTCGAGTTGTCAACTCATTGACATATATATATCATATGTATATCACCCAATTTTACCCAAATCCACATTAACTTTGGAGAGAGTCCAACAAGTCAATGCTTCAAGTTAAAGTCGATCCATTAATCATGAAATCATATCTCAATGGTCGGAACATGTCTAATTTTAAGTTAGGCTTGGAGAGAGTCCAATAACCCATGCTTAAATATTAAACTCTAATTCAAGACTATATTAATGAAAGGTGTAAACTTTAAAATTAAATAAGGTTTTTTTTAAAATTTTATTTGATCTCATCAATCACATGCAAAATAGGTAAACTATCTACATACTTCTACATGACATAATTATGGCATACATATCATGACATTAAACATGACATCTAACATGACATTAATCATGCATATGTTAGGGTATAAATTATGGCATAAGTCATGTCATTTTGTCATAAATTAATTTAGAAAATAAATATGTTAAATAATTTAATTTTACAAATCATAATTCCTTAATTAGATTAGGAAATAATTTCCAAATCTAATTCCATATTTTAATAGGAAATAATTCCAAATTAGAAAATATTTTTCAAGATTTGGATTTTTCTAACAAATTAAGAAATAATTTTCAAATCAAAAAATTCTTAATTAAATTAGGAAACAATTTTCCAAATTGGTTTTTCCTAATCATATTAGGAAATAATTTTCAAAATTAGATTTCCTAACAAATTAGGAAATATTTTCATAATTAGAAATTTCTTATATCGGATTAGGAAACAATTTCCTTATCCAAAATTTCATAAATTTACAAAAATAACTTTAGACAACCTACAACACGCTAAACACAGATCCACGATCTATGTCAAAACACACGGTGACTCTAATATCACTGTTGGGTGTCTCTATGTGTGTTTTAAAATTTATTTCGCAAAACAAGTAGTGAAAGCATAATAATAAACTAAATTATTATAGCACGCGCATCACACACATACAGGATACATACATGTGTAGACATAATCATAGAAATAAATTGCATAAATAAATTATATCTGCTGGATGACGTGAAGCAAAAACGATATCAACTAGCAACCTTTGGAAATATTACCTCTATCGATATTCATGCCAAGATATCGTCGAGACGACTTCGCTAAGCCACAAGTTTTTCGTCTCCGATTTGGTACTAGCCAAACAAGGGAGATGATGGGTCCGAGAGGAAGTCCCGACTCAACTTTGTACCTGACGGCTAGGGCAACCCAATGACACAAAGAGAGGAAGACAAGCAACAAAGAAGCTATTGTTCGACCGGTAAAGAGGTTGCTGTCCGGTGCTTTTCATCATTGTTCAACGTCCATGAGATTATTGCCGGTGAGGGATAGCATACCTGAGGCGTTGGGGTTTTGGAAGCAACAATTGCTCACCGAAACTAGGCTCGAGGAGGACGGAATGGGGCTGAGCGGTGAAGGACAGCAAGTTGTCCGCTGACTCTTTCGACATGGGAGGTGGCTCTTTGCCAGAGGGCATTGTTCTCGTGTCCTGTTGGCCGCCAGGGGGGGGGGCTACTAGTCGGCAGGAGGTGGCTGGCCGGCGATGATTGGGCGGTGGCGGCACAAGGAGAAAAATTCTCCTTGTGGTTGGTGGCAAGAAGAGAGGAGGAGAGAAGGGGGATCGAAAACCAAACACTTAGGTTTAATCCAAGAGTTGTGTATTTTTTTTCTCTCAAACCTAGATCTATATATAGATCTCAAGTAATAAAAATATATCGATCCCACAGGGATTGTGGACTAAACACTAGTGATTTGGTGAAGGAAGTTAGCTTGACAAATCGAATTGTGAGCTTGTGAATCTTAAGAGAGAGAAAGTGTGAGAGAGTGAGAGAGAGAGAGAGAGAGAGAGTTGAGAGGTCTAGGTCCAAGTGAGGTGTGAGGATTGGTTTGGGGAGTGATTCTAGGCTTTCAGTTTTACTATAATCGAATTGTGAATCTTAATCATGTTATAAGAACATTATCTAACATTATCATCTAGTAATTCTCAACATTACTCCTATGAACTGGGGTAAATTCCTATGTCAAGGTCTTTTAACTCTAGAAAGTAGAATATGTATCGGTGTCCTCTGTCACTAGGGGCACAAGTATTCAGTTGAGTGAGAATCTTTTGTCACTAAGGATCTCCCGATTATCCAGTCTAGTAGCAACCCTAACATAGAAGTAAAATCCTAGATCTACATGCATTATTTTCATACACATTTTGTCAAACATATACAATGCATAATACACATAGCACAAAAGATAACATTTCATAGAAATGGAAAATTGACATATCCATAGTTCATACATCATCAATTACATCATAGTTACTCCCTAACCCTAGAATACACGAGTTCTACTCCATAGAAAGGGGAAGAAAATACAAAGACATGAAGATAAACATTCAAGTCCTAATCTAGAAGAAGGAGGGAAAGAATGCTTAGCCGGTAGTAGTCTTGGTCTTTGAGAATCCTCTCCTTCCTTAGATGATGATAGATCGAAGAAATCCACCTCGAATCGCCAGAGAATCTAGAAGATGAAGTGTGAAGGACTTAGGTTTCTCCCAAGAAGGGAAGAACCACCCCCCTCACAAAGGGGCAAAACCCCCCTTTTATACATGTGAGGCATGACCTAGGTCACTCCTGGCACATGGCCGTATCTCTGAGACATGGATGTGTCTTGAGGCTCTGATGGTTGGAGGCATGGTCGTGTTTATGAGACACGACCTAGGATTGAGGAAGAGCTGCATGTGGGACACGACCATGTTTGGGAGACATGGCCGTGCCTTGAGTCTGCCCAAGATAGTCACATGGTTGTGTCTGGGAGACATGACCATGCCTTGACCTAGTGCACAGATGTCACACGACCGTGTCTAGCAGACATAGCCATGCCTTGAGCTTGTACTGTTCTTGAGGCACACCCTAAATCTGGCCGTGTCTGGGGATACAGCCTGAACTCTAGCCATGTCTGGGAGACATGGCCATGGTTTTTCCTAGCTTCTTGGCTTCCTATTTTTCTTTGTGATATATTTTTCTACTTTGCACTCCGTGGAAGTTTCGTTTCGCTCCGAAACACATCCTGTAAATGAAAACACAAGAAGAGCAGATCTCCGAACAATATGAAGTAAAAAGCATGATAACATAATAAAATAAGGTGTGATAGTGTAAATCATGTCAATAAAATATAAGAAGATGTGAGTCAAATAATGCATAAAATGATATGTAATCTATGTACATCAAGTACTATTCGCAAGTTGACAATTTTTGAGATAAGTTGGAAGTAGTTGAAAATAACCTGTGGTGATTTTCCTTGAGCATTGCTTGTTTTAGTCATAATGTTATAGAATTTATATGATGATTCTATTATATTTGAGAGGTATCTTAACATAATCCCCTTATGATATGTATTATTTATTAGATAAATAAATGATTCCCTACTTGAGTGCACATTCTTTATGTGTTGATTGGATCTAAAACTCACTTACTAAATGTCTATAATACAATTCATAGTAAGAGAGAACTTGTGATTGGATCACAATTAGTGAGCATCTCTACATGTGTAATTATGAATGTATTGAAATCTTTCTTAGTTGATGAATTGATGAGTTCAGACATCATCGATTCTGTAAGACTAGCACGTGTTATACTCCTTAGTTTCTTCAAGCAGCTGCTCCTCACTGCTAAGACATTGGGATGTTAAGAGTTAAACGTGGATGCTAGTTAAAGATAACTACTGTTAGGACCGAAGGAATTTAGATATCTCCACAATGGTATGATATTGTCCACTTTGGGCCTAGGCCCTCATGGT
>JBBUKS010000085.1:2344129-2354319 GCA_038050645.1 Hedychium gardnerianum | reverse complement strand
TAGTGTACATCAAACTACCAATGACACTGACATATGATTTTTTCTTCATTTCGACTATTTCTTCAGGAGTCTTGGGATACATTCTCTTACTCAGAATAGTACCTTTCGCTGCAGGTGTTTGTTCAATGTTACAATCTGTAATATTAAAGTGTAGTAGCATCTTAGTGATATAAGCCTTTTGAGATAAATCCAACAACCTTTTTGATCGATCTCTAATGATCTTCACTCCTAAGATGTACTCATATTCTCCCATATTTATTATGTCAAATTATGATGAAAGTCATGATTTGACTTCTATCACAAACTTTATGTCACTTCTAGCTATTAATATATCATTAACATATAATGATAAGATGACAAACTTTTCTTTTCCCATTTTTAGGTAAACACAATGATCCTCATTGATCATTTCGAAATCATAAGACAAAACGAGTTCATTAAATTTTATGTTCCATTATTTTGACACTTGCTTCAGCCCATATATCAACTTTTTAAGTCTACATACTTTACTCTCTTGGCCTTCAGCAATGTAATCTTCTGGCTGTGTCATATAGATTTCCTCGTCAAGATTACCATTAAGGAAAGTCGTTCTTACATCCATTTGATGTAATTCAATGTCAAAATGTGCTACTATAGCTAGGATGACACGTATTGACACAAACTTTACAACTGGAGAGAATGTCTCTTCAAAATCAATACCCTTCATTTGAGTATATCATTTTGCAACTAGTCGAGCTTTGTATCGATTAATCGATCTATCTGCTTTCCTCTTTATTTTGAGAATCCATTTATTCCCAATAGCCCTTCGGCCCGGAGGAAGATCGACTAAATCTTAAACTCGATTCTTTCTCATAGACTCCATTTCCTCATCCATTGCAATTTTCTAGTTTTCTCTAACTGAGCATCTCAATGCTTCCTCAATAGTCTGAGGTTCCTCATCATCAACTGGGAGAATCATTAATGTCTCATTTTCAATATCAAACCTTCTCCGAGGAATAATCTTACGACTACTTCTTCGTGGTTCGAACTATTGAGAAATCATCTTATTAATTGATAAATCGCTCACACTGGGTTGAATAGATTCAGGCATCTTTCGTGATACCTGATTTGTTGATAAAGGAACATTATCCTCCTCCTCTATTGCAAATAGAGGAATTGAATTATCAACTTCACCTCTTGTTGGAAATTCAGTTTCGAGAAAAGTAACATCTCTAGACTATATTTCAGAGATGATTCCATCTTGTTGCTCACCGATGAAAACATAGCCCTTAGAAGTATCAGAATACCTTACAAAGATACACTTCTTACCCCTAAGTCCTAACTTTCTATATTTGTAAGTCTTATCATGAACATAAGCAGCTGGCCCCCAAGGCCTCAGATTACTCAAATCTGGTTTTCTGTCTGTCCAACGTTCATATGAAGTAGATGGAACAGATTTAGAAGGAACTAAGTTAAGTATATAGGTTGCAGCTAACAATACAACTCCCTAATAAAAAATTGGAAAATTAGCTTGAGCCATCATAGACCTAACCATATCTAGAAGGGTTCAATTTCTTCTTTCAGCAATCCCATTTTGCTGTGGAATTCCAAGGATAGTTAGTTGTCTAATAATTCCTTTCTCACTACATAGTGTCTTGAACTGATCAGACAAATATTCTCTTTCACGATCAGTGTGTAAGGTCTTAACCTTACGTTCCAATTGATTATCAACTTCATTTAAATAACGATTGAAGCAATCTAATGCTTCAGATTTATGAGAAATCAAATACATATGACCAAATCGTGTGAAGTCATCAATAAATATAATGAAATAAGAACTCCCATGTCTAGCCTTCACATTCATTGGACCACAAATATCCGAATGAATTAATTGCATTGGTAATTCAGTTCTAATAGCCTTACCAAATGGTTTCCTAGTTACTTTTCCAGCAAGACAATGCTCACATATGGACAAGCTAACCTTAGCATGAGTGTCGAGCAAGCCCTCTTTAACTAATCTATTCATTCGGTCTTGTCCTATATATCATAGTCTAGCATGCCAAATTTCATCATTTACATCAGCATCGCTAGTAAGAGCAATGTTTGAAAAATAACCATTATTGTCATAATTAATATCTAGTTCTATATCAAGAACCATGAAACCATTCGATACATAATCATATCCAATTAACATAAAGTTAATGCTTGGTTCCACACGACGACTATAAAAGTTTATACAATAACCCAAATCAAGAAAAGTAGTAATGAAAACCAGATTCTGTCGAATCTCAAGAGTATACAGGACATCATGTAGAAATAAGGTACGTCCACCACGTAGGTTGAGTTTACAAGTGTCAATTCCTTTGACTTCAATCCTTGTATTATTTTCCACATATATCCATTTGTTGTCAACTGGTACCTGATGGCACTCCACATATGTAGCTCGATCACAAGCTACATGATTTGTTACTCCTAAATCTATAATCCACAAAGGATAAGAATCAACTAGAAATACTAAACTAGCAACATAATGCTCATGAATTGAAGATTCATTTGAGCACTTCTTGCAACTGTCAAACTTAATTATCAGCGGGCTAAGCTTGTTTAAACTTACTCCACTGTACTTTTCTTTCAGGACAACCTAGACATTATGAGTCGATGGATATGGCTCATACTCATAGATTAGGTCATCTACCATTGAACTAATCAATATACCCTTGGCAATAAAGTCATTTTTCTTCCATGCCTTATAGCCATCAAGATCATATTTATGCAGTTCTGTAGAACCATCAACAGGTTCTACCATAAACTAATTTACAGCCTCTAGAACTTCTTGTTCCTCAAGAACATATTGTATCTTGAGATGTCATATTTTATAGTTATCCCCATATAATTTCTCTCCCTTATCTAATTCAGCTATGATGTTCTTAGTAGCCATCATCTAACATAAATAAATACATTATTTAGTAATTCAGTGTAATTCATATGTATATAATTTATGATTGATTCAATGTAAATTTAAGTTGGTTTATAAAATCAAGTGATAACTACATTTTCACTCATCATTCGTATGATCCAATCTAATCAACATTGATCAATTTTATTACACACCTCATCAAATGAACTAATCATTTATGAAAACAAAATGAACTAATCATTTACAAGTTTGCTAACACATGACATAACTTTTTTCATAAAATATAGTATTGTTCGTACAAAACAATAGTTTCTACTAAGTGTGTTATAAAAATAATTCTATAAATTTTGAAAACTTTTTAAAAATATTTTAAATTTAATGATCTTTATCATCTCACTAATTCTAAGTGTGTTATATGGTAAAAATAAATAAAGAAATAAATATATGTATATATATATTTTAGATGATGAGAACTAAATAGATCGAGAGTTTTGACTTAATTTAAATTTAAAATAATAATATAACTAGTAATAATGGCTTAATAAAATATTAAATAAATAAATATGAGTATATAAAGATATATAAAATTTTATTAGAATTTTATAGGAATTTTTGAAATTCAAAATAAAATATTAATTATTTTATGAGGATAAATTAATTAAGTTTTAGAAAAATTTATTTAAAATATTCAATTTAAGTTAGGAGTTATAATATAAATCAACCGAAGTTTATTTTCTCAAAACCTAAGTTTATCTTACGATTAAATTCGGTGTCGTCTCCCCTTCGCGCACGCTCGCCTCCCTGCAGCCGTCGCAGCGCCGGCTGCCCATGAGCCCCAGCGCCGGCTTCCCGCGAGCTGCACTGCCGGAGCCGCGCGTCCTTACCCTCAACCACGCGTCGTTCTCTCCTCCATCCGATCGCCCAACCTCCGCCGAAAGACTTCCTTCAGGCAGCGAGTCACGGCCAAGTGGAAACTCGCACGTCTGATCGCCGTCTTCCACCTCGGTCCACGGTTACTATGCCTCCTCCGCCGCTGCCCTTACCCCTTCCTGCACGCGACGCCACACCAGCATCGTGAGCTATCACCGAGGGAGGCGCCGTGAAACCGCCGCGGACCACGCCGCCGCGAGTCACTACAGCGAGACTCTGTCGCAAGCCGCCGACGTTGTACACGTCTCTGTTGCTGCCGACGCTGACCGCCTTTTTCCTGTTCCGGATAGCGGCCCACCATCGGCCGTCGTGAGTCGTCGTTGGAGTAGAAGAGACCGAACGGGTAACGAAACTTTAATTTAAATTTTTCATGTCATTAACCGATTAATGAATTTATTAATTAATGATTGATTTGAGTTAATTAGTTAAGTTATTGATTAATTGAATATATTAACAGGACAAACTAAACTTAATCAATTAATATAATCTATGTAATTGAATCAAATGATTAATTGAAACTATTAATCCGTTTGATTTAAGGTATTAGTTGGGTTAATGAATTAATACATGGATTAATTAATCAAGAGGTTGATTAATTGGTTTAGAGACTCTTAGATGGTTTTCTTTGCATAGTTTACTTGTAGATGCGGGTCGAAGACATGTCCTCTGACTTGAAGACATCACCGGACATTCTACGTTTTGAAAGTAGGTAGTTTTCTCTTTGACTTCGATCTTTATTCTTAATGCATGATACTTTATTGTTTATTCTTATTTTAAATTTATTTGATATTTATATAGTTTCATTGTTATTATGCTATTTATTATCATTTATATTTATATTTTTATATTAATGATATTATACGGTAGTATAGATATAAAATATTAAATCAAGTTTCCGACTCAATATATATAGTCATGTTTGTATGTCAGTGGTGGCAAAAGGCGAAACACTCGTCCTTAGCGCTCCCGTCAGTCCATCCTAGGACCAACACGGAGGAGGTAAATCACGAGGGCTAGTCCAGCTAGCCCGAACAGTTACCAGTACATGGGGGAGAACAGGAACCTGACTACTAGCCAGGATTTGCATGCCTGTATATTAGTGATAACATACTAAAATATAAGATATCGAGTATCCTATCAGACCCGTGTCGGTTATCTAGGCTCATGCCTATATGTTAGTAAAATCATACCGTAATATAGGATATCGAGTATCCTATTAGGCTTTGTTTGTTACTTAGGCTCATGCCTATACGTTAGTGAGATCAGAACGTAGTGTAGCTTGTAGAGTAGTATTCTTGGATGGATTATTACTGCTTACTTGGTATTTATTGTTTTGCATGCTTATGTATCTGGATTGGCCACGGAATCCACTTGTGATAGAGTGTTTCTCTCACAGTTTATAGCTAGATAGCTACTTACACATCCTATTTACCCACGGGACCCTCTCCGTAGTATAGCGTTTCTCCCAATAAACAGTGGCCACTTATATATCGGGACTGCTGGACTTGTCCGTGGTTGAGCGTTTCTCCTCCAGTCCATAGCTAGATATCTATCGATATATCCTGTCTGCTCACAAGACATGTCCGTGGTAGAGTGTTTCTCCCGCAGACAGTGACTATTTAGATACCCTGACTATCCACGGGACCCGTCTGTAGTAGAGTGTTTCGCTCGCAGATAGTGATTGTTTACATACTCTGTATAATATACCCAATATATATATAATATTTAGAATGATAGAGATTAAAATGATAAAAATTTGACATAATTAAATTTTAACTAGGGATATAATAATAGAATAATTGATAAATTATAAAAAAAATAACTTTATATGGAATTTTTGAAATATAAAATGATTTTTTGGTAAGGGCTTAGAAAAATCAGTTTAAAATATTTATTTAAGTTAGGAGTTGATTAAGATTATAACCCTAAGTTTAGTTATCAAAACCTATGTTCGGATTAAAATTATAGCCACGCCGCACTGTTCACCATCATCGCCCCTAACGTCGCTCTTTTCCTCATGCACGCTGCCTTCCCGCGCCCGATCGCCGACGACCCTCTGTCCACTTAAGAAGACGACGTCGATGCCGCGTCCTCTCCTGCCCTGACGCCATCATCGATCGTTGCCTGGTCCCTGCGGCCCCATGAGCAACAGCGGCCACAAGCTGCATTCATCGCCACCGCCGCCCAACGTCGCCTCTAGAGCCGTCGCATACTGCCGTCGTAGTAGCTGACCACCAACTCTTGTTCTTGTCCCGGACAATGGGCCACTGTCGGCCGTCGTGAGTCACCACCGGACGAGAACAGGTCGCAGCTACAGTAGTAACAAAATTCTAATTAAAATGATCGTTGTTTAATTGGTTAACATGATTAATTACTGATCAGTTGTTTAAGAAATTGATTAATTAATAACTTTATAGACTGATTAATTTTAGTTACTAACCGATTAATTGAGTAGATAATTATTGTAAATGAATTTGAGAATTGGTTGGTTTGACTAAAGTAAGATTTAGTTAATTAATGGAATTATTAATCGGATTTAACGGTCTTATTAATTAGTTGATTTAGAAATTGATGATTAACTATTTAGTTGATAACGTAAATAGTTGATTAAATTATTGATTGATTTAATTAATTAATGGTTAATTAACTCACTTAGGGTTAATCAAATTATTACATGGATAATTGATTAGATATCAATTAAGAGTTAACTAAGTTAGTTTAATTAACTTGGTAGTTAATTGAATTATTAATAGGATTATTCTTGGTAATTAGTTTGGCTTCGTATCCTATACTTGTTGGATTTGAGCTGGAAGTAGACCCTTGGATGTGAAGACGGTTATAACGTTATATAAAATAAAGGGTAGTTCTCCCTTGATCTCTTTAGCATTTTTGACCTTAGTACATGATTCTTGTTATTATTATTTATTAGGAAACATTTACTTGCTTATACTGACTCCACTCTAATTATTTTCTTGAGTTTGATATCTTTGTTGCTTGATCTTATTTTAGGCGATTTGATATCTATGCAGTCTTAATTATTTTTATACTTGGATTGGTCTTATATGTAGGGTATTACCATACCCTGGTATAGTTATAGAATTATGCTCGCGTATTTATACCGTAGTAGTTATATTTAGGCTCATGCTTATATGTTAGTAATATCATACCGTAGTATAGTCATTTACTTATGCTCGTGCATATACGTTAGTGATATTATACTATAGTATAGTGAGATATTGTGACTAGGCTTTGTTGGCTATTAAGCTCGTGCCTATACATTAGTAAAATTATACCGTAGAATAGGATATTGAGTATCCTACTAAGCCTTATTTGTTATTAAGGCTCATGTGTATGCATTTAGTAAGATCATACCGTAGTGTAGGATATCAAGTATCCTACTAGAATTGTGTTGGTTAATTAGGCTCGTGCATATACGTTGACAAGACCATACCATAGTGTAGGATATCGAGTATCCTACCAGAATTGTATTGGTTATTTTAGGTTTGTGCCTATACATTAGTAAGACCATATCGTAGTGTAGGATATCGAGTATCCTATCAAAACTATGTTGGTTATTTGGGCTTGGGCTTATACATTAGTAAAATCAGACCATAGTGTAGGTTGTAGAGATCTACACTTGGATATGATTATTACTGCTTGTTTGCTTTTTTTATATATTTTATATTCCTTACATTAGGACTACCCATGGGACCCATCTTGTTATATTTGAGAGGTGTCATAAGGAAAATTACCTTAGATATTGTTCTATTTATTAGATAAATAAGATTTATCATTTGGGTATACATTCTCGATGTATATGGTTTTATCTTAAACTCAAATATTGAAGTCCATAATACGATGCATAGTATGAGAGAAATTGTGATTGGATCACAATTAGTAGGTATCTCATCATGTGTAATTATGTACGTATTGAAATCTTTCCTAGTTGATGAATTGATGAGACTAGACATTATCAATTCTATGAGACTAACAAATATTATACTCCATGGTTTGTCCAAGCAGTTGATCTTCGTTGACTGAAAATATTGAGATGTTGAGAGTTAACATATGGATGCTGGTTAAGGGTAATTAGTTCATTGGATGTGACCTGCTATGAGACTTCATATGATTTTATACATGTCAATGAAGATCTCACTATAACTCGAGTGCAAGTTTTCTTAGACTTGAGGTATTCAAGTCATCTGGGTCATGGAGACTTATGTTTTGACATCTTAAGCGAACATCTCCTCGGAGGTGTGGATTTGGGATGATTGGGTGTAAGTCAAGATGCTCGAAGGTATTTGAATAGTCCACAGAGGATTTACTATTCCTTTGATAATGAGACATATATCCTATGATCTCTTGTCAGGATTATTACTCGTAAGTCTTTGGTCAAAGCAAAAACATATCAAGAGGATGGTCTTCTTAGACATGTGTTTGAGTAATTTGAATCCACAGGATAAGGAATTATTACTTGGGCGAGGTGTGACGTATTCAACCTAGTGGGGACTAACACATAGATCATGTTCTGAATCAAGTGGGTATAATATGAGTGAAAGAAACATGTGCACAAATAATTGTAGTTGCTGAAGGTTTCAGAATTATTCTTGAATCAACAGTAATTTTTTGATCAATTGTGAGTCATGATGTACTATTAGGTGTCACTCATGATTTATTCATAATTAATGGTTAATTATTAATGGCCAACATAATCGGGAACCTATTGGGTCACACACACTACAAGTATATCCAAAAGACGGAAAAATAAGTTAGAGAATATGATTCTCTGATTGAGAGAGATTAAATTTGGTTGGACCAAATGAAATGGAAAATATGAAAAATATTTGTTGGGCTGGAAGCGCTAATGGTGGGTCACTTCTCTTGTAGATAAGTTGGACCCTCTTTCATTTAATCATGAACCAAATTGGTTTGGTTTTAAACCAAGTTGGTTTGGTTTTGAGCCAAGCCTGATGCTTAATGGATTGGGTTAGCTTAATGGGTATGACTTTAGGCTTGGGTTATGACTTGCTCCCTAAGCCATAATAAAGAGGTATATAAATACCCCTTCATAGAACAAGAGATAGATGATTGAGAAATCAAACAATTGTTATTAGGTTTCTCTCCTCCTCTTCACTTGTCCTCTTCTCTCCCTCTTCCTTTGTGCCGCCGAACCTAAAGGAGAAAGGTTTTCCTTGTTCCATTGCCACCCTTGCTTCCAGCAGTCAACAACTGCCAGCAACAGCTAGCCACCACCACCAGCAGCTCCTTCGACCACCGGACAATAGCCTTGTGTTGCCATCCACCCTCCTTGTGTCACCGAGTTGCATTGAGCTACCGGACCTCAAGTTGGGTTGTGGAGATGTCTTTTCAATTGTGTCATCTTCTTCCTTTGGCTAGTACCAAAGCTGAGACGAGAGTTATGGCTTAGAGAAGTCGTCTTGATGATATCTCAGTGTGGATACGAATAGAGGCAAACCTTGTAAGGTTTGCTAGTTGATGTCGTTTCCGTTGCACGCCATCCAATAGATATAATTTCTAAATAAAATTGTATTCTATGGTTATATCTTGCACATGTGTATCCTTGTGGTTGTGTGTGATGTGTTGTAATAATTTATAAAATTATTATGCTTCCACTGTATGTTTTTCGAAAACACCTACCATGCATGTACTCAAAAACCCTACACATCCGTGGTAGCATGCTGTTACCCGCAGTATGTAGTTAGATATCTACCCCCATCCTATTTTCCCACAAGACTCATTCATGGCAGCATAATATTGCGTACAAACATGGTCATATGTACAAACTGATTGCCCACGAGATCCATTCATGGTAAAATATCGTTGCCCGCAGTCAGTAGCTAGATAGTTATATACACACTCTGATCGCCCACGAGACTCATTCATGGTAGCATATTCTTGGGGTCAGTTAGCATTTGTTATATGCTTATTATGTGATTATTTTATGCAGGATTGGATGTACAAGTTGTACACTTCATTTATTTGTTATACTTGGTTGATTAGGTCAATAGAGGTTTATATAGTTGTGTATGTTTTTGTTAGCATATGATTATATTGGTGCATTTACTTTTGTTAGTAAGTATTATTACTGAGACCGCTCTCTTTGACTTCTTACACTATGTAGTTCATGCACTATCTTTTTTATACCTGTTGAGTATTTTGTACTCACTACCCTTTATTTTTTCTTTCATTTCTAAGTTAGAAGGTAGAGAATATGTTGTGTCGCTCAGAGGTCCTGGCTGTCAGTCTCATATTATTTTGAGATAGTTTATTTTTGATTTGTCGTTACGGTTCCATTTTCAGTTTGATTTTCTTTAGTAATTTTCATTTAATATTTGTTTCGGTT
>JBBUKS010000085.1:2301898-2324556 GCA_038050645.1 Hedychium gardnerianum | reverse complement strand
GTCACACACAAAGAGCATATTGATTTGGAGATTGACTTATTTTAGTTTGACTAAGATAGTATGGATCTAAGCCTTGAGTCTAAAATTTGTTTCAGACCTTAAGCTTTTTGGCCCAAGCCAACTATAGAGTCCGCTAAGAGAAACACTAATAGCCTTCTCTTCCATGAGGGTGAAGACGGTGAACAGGTAAGGGTTATCTCCAAGAGTGTTGATAAGGCGAAGAAATAAGAGTTATCTTTATTGCCACCTTAAATAGCTCTTTAATGAGGATGGAGAAGGTGAAGAAGCAAGGGTTGTCTTTTCATTGTCACCTTAAGTAGTCTTCTCTAGAAAGAAGGCAAGGTGTGAAACTCTACATTTTTTTTGGTTTTTCTTCTTGAATTCGTGAGGAGCAAGAAGGAAGGTGAGATTCTCCAATTCCGGTGTTTGTGTGACAAATCACAGGGATGTGCTCGTGTGGATATTGTAGAGGCGTGGACATTCTGATCACGCTCAGATCAGCCAAACTAGCACATCGAAAGGGTTGTTCACACATTAAGGTAACAATCCTATTCACATAGAATAGTTATAAGATGTAGTTCTACATTCGCATGGATCTCTAGAAAGATTAAATTTCTACTGCATTGGATATATTTTTCGCTAACAGATCCCTACAGCACAACCATGCTATGCTGATTTTCTCCCAAGCTTGCTCCAATGTCCACTTTGCACCATTTTAGTTTTAAATTGTGTCCTATTGATGAAAATACAAAAAGAGCAGATCTCTGAACCAAAGTAGTGAAAGTAGTCACATAACAATGAAATAGGGTGTGCTTGAGTAAATTATGTTGATGAAATGTAAGTAAATGTGCTATAAACAATGCCTATAAACATGCATAATCTACGCTCATCATACCCCCCGACTTAAACCTTTGTTTGTCCTCAAGAAAAAAACTTGCAATCTAGATTCATGTGGTAAAATGATGCACCATAATCCTTAGTAAATAAGTCGAATCCTATCATATAATTTTATTGATGAGCATGATACAAAAATAGTTTGAGAATGACCTAAGTAGAAGTTCTCTGTACTCGGTGCATTGAGTGGCACAATTTTTCAAGTATCGATTAACAAGCCTAGTTAAGTTGTCATCTAATCATGTTCCTTATGCTTCCGACGATAAACACTTTCCTACCACACACACAGTTCATCCTTCTCAAACTATACAAGGTCTCAAAGGATAGCTTGGAATCAAGAGAAACATAATAGTTATTACCCAGTAACCTAACTCGGTCTCAAAGGGATAACTTGTTAGTTTCCACTCACGACAACTATTTTTATATCCCTTATTCTTTTTTTTGTTCATACAAGATGTAGCACTAGAACAAGTATAGGTTTTGATTTTTCCAAATGAACAAGTATAGGGATTTTGATTTTTCCAAATGAGTTAACGTGATCCGAGTTTCTCTAGTAACCACAATGTGATTGAGAAGTCACCATAGAAGCACAAGTACTAATGGTTCTATGAATCATGACTATTTTCAGAATTTTATACCATCAAAATTAAGCAAAGTGTAGAGAGATGCTAAAACTAGGTCAATCTTCAAACTCTTCCAATAAAACATAGCTCACTTCATGCCATTATGGATTGAAAAAGTAGTTCACTAAGCATACTAGAACCATAAATCACAACAACATGAAATTCTAAAACAAGTGTGCTAGTATTCTTGCAAGAAGGACAAACCAATAGTGATATGATAATGATGCAACTGTCATACCATAGAAACTGAAACATAACCTCAAAACAAATTGAAACAAACCAAGAAAAAATAAACCAAACTCAAACAACCCCCCCCCAGACTTGGACACTTCATTGTCCCAATGAAAAAAATCAATCGTGTGGTGGGGAGCGAGGAGGAAATCTAGTAAATGGGGCAGATTTTTTAAATGCTCATGACACTGATAAAGGCTAGCAACCTACTGTCCCATCACATCTAAAGAATGCCTAAACTCCTCCTCCTTATCCCACTCTTGATACTAACGACCAAAGGAATTAGACACACAATCTTGGAACTCATTTGTCCTCCTAAAATGCTCTTGTACTTCTAGGTACTAACCTTGAGTCATAGCAACATGCCCTTCCAATAGGTGTTGGTGGGTAGCATACTCCTCATGCAGGGTGTCCAAAGAAGCATGGAAGTCAGAAAAGTCGAATCCAGACTGAGCCATTTTGCCATAAGAAATAGAGTATCTAGCCGACTTATTCCTAGAGGAAGAGGGTTCTGGTCTATCCTCAAGAGGAGGGACATATATGGGTGGTCTATCCATAATTATCCAATTGGCGGGGTTTTGAATTCTATGTGCTTGGGGTTAGGTAATAGAAGAGGGATACCATTTTTCCTAATAAATCCATAGACTCTCTTCTCTATACAAATCATCTTTATAGCCAAACACGTGTCCAGATCAATCTTAGAGTTACCATGTGTGGTGTCCAACTCATATAGCTCACACCCCAAGTGTACGACAATGTGTGTAATCAACCCCCCAAATACAATAGTGCCCAAAGTTGATTTAACGACCTTGCTAGGTTATGAGCAAAATGGAACCCCACATCAAAACCCACTAAATTAAACATGACCCAAAAATAATAAAGCTCTATTTTTTGTACCACACCATGACCAAAAATGGTCTTGCTCATAACGCGATGGAGGTAGCGAAAAACTAGGTTTTTAAGAGATGAAGCCTTGGAACAAGAGGGGTCATAGGATTTATTTACATATGCAATTTCACTCGAAAATGCATTACTATCAAAAGAACTATGAAACTTACAAAATCCTTCAATGGGGAAACCAAAATAATTATTGAAATCATGTAGAGACCATTCATAATCATGATTCATTAGGTGAAATCTAGCCTTCCCCTCATCGTCGCTATCCGAGGCAAAATACGTCTCAATTGAACTTAGAAATTCAAGGGTGATTCTTGGGTAGGTTAGATAGCGGAGACTCATCAAATCTTTCCAACCTATGTTATCAATCACCAATCTACATCATCATAAATCCCTAAGATTTCTATTGTGTAATTGTCTAGATAATGGGTACAAGCAATTTTTCAAGTAAGAAGAGTATCAAATCTAGCTTTTTGATCATCATTTAAAAAAATAGTACCGAAAGAATTTTTGTTACCTTTGTTGCATGCCCGGAGCTTGCCTTTGTCGATGTCCTTTTGTTAATGAAGTCACAAGTGTATGGTTACATTGTCAGTAATAAAAAGATATCAATCCCACATGGACTGTGAATTAATGTGTTAGTGAGTTTGTTAAGCTAGTAGCTAGACTAATCAAAGTTGTGTGAAGGCTTGTAAGCTAGAGAGAGAGGAGAGAGAATGTGGGAGGTCTAGGTCCAAGAAGAGAGGGAAGTGAGTTGTGAAGGTTGGTTTTGAGAGTGATTTTAGGCGTTCGATTTCACTATGATGTTAGATAATGTCCCTATAACATGTTTATCTCCTAATTCTCCATACTACTCCTATGTAGCTAGGGTTAGTTCCTATGTCAATGTTTTGTAACTCTAGAAAGTGGGTAAGTGTCGATGTCCTTTGTCACTAAGGGCATAATAGTTCGGTTGAATGAGTATCCTTTATCACTAAGGATCTCTCAATTATCCAATCTAGTAGCAACTTTGACATAAAAGCAAACACCCTAAATCTACATGCATCATTCACATACACATTTCGTCAAACATGTACAAGACACAACACATATAGTATAAGAGGTAACATTTCATAGAAATAGGAAATTGGCATATTCATAGTTCATACATCATCAATCACATCATAGATACTCCCTAAGCCTAGAATGCAAGAGATCTACTCCATAAACAGGGAGAGAAAGCATGAAGACGAGTAAAGAAACATTCTAGCCCTAATCTAGAGAGAAAATGAAAGAAATGCTTAGCTGGTTGTCGCCTTGGCCTTCGGGAGTGCTCTCCTTGTTCGGATGATGGATGGATCGGAGAAAGTTGCCTCGGATCACCGGTGAAATCTCTGAAAATAAAGTGATGATAGACCTTGTGTTTTCCCTAGAAAGGAAGAACCCCCCCCCCTCCTCCCTCATCTTGAGAAAGGGGTAAAATCTGCTTTTATAGGCGCACGGCTTGAAGTTAAGGATGACTAGTCTGGAGGCACGATCATGCTTGTGAGGCACGGCCTAATGTTGAGGAGGCTCTACTGGCTAAACACGGCCGTGTCTGAGACACACGGTCATGGCTAGGGTTTTCCCAAGAATGACATACGGTCGTGTCTGAGACACATGGTCCTGTCTGGGGTTTCTTCAGAAGTATCACACAGCTGTGTCTGAGACACACGGTTGTGGCTAAGGTTCTCTCTATTGCTGAGGCACCGTACCTATGGGGCACGGCCAGGTATCTTGACCCTGGCTGTTATGTTTCTTGCTCTATTTTCTACTCTGCTCTCTATTTAAGCTCTATTTTGCTCCGAAACGCATTATGTCAATGAAAATTAAAAAAAAAATAGATCTCCGAATAATTTAGAATAAAAAGCATGATAACATAATAAAATGAAGTACGATAATGTAGATCATGTCAATGAAATATAAGTAGATATGTAATATAAATGTCTAAACACATAATTTATACACATCACATAGATATTATAGTGGTGCTCATTTTAGGATGATGACTTTGTGACAAAGATGAGTTTGAGACATGCCAATTTAAAGTGGGCGATCAACTTGATTTGAAAATCTTCTAAACGTTTAGCTGTGCTAACCGGGGATGATAAGAGATGAGTGCACAAAGACGATGCCTTTGCTGCTGCAAAATATTATTGTTGAGCTCAAATGCAAACATAAGATTGTACTGAAGGAAACGTGTAAAGTGGAATAGAGGTGGTTAATTGTTTAAGAAGCGTTTTTAGGATCATCATCACCTTCAGGTGCGAAGTAAACTAGTTTGACCATATACATTTGCATTTGGCGATTGAGAACTTTAAGACGACATTACCATGAACTGCTCTTAACAGAGTTTGGCAATTGAGGTAGCCGCTCAAATGGAAAGTCAAAGTTGGTTCACAGGGAATCTTCACCCAATGGGAAGTTCATAGTTGATAGTGAGCAAAGTGGACGAGCTGCATATCTTTGCATGTGGACTTAGGTCCAACATTTTAAAATTACAGCGATGAACCAACCAAGTGAAGGGTCCCAGCAATAGAAGCAGGCAACAAATGTTCTTTATAGAACGTTTCGTTTGTACAACTTCTTATAAATTTATGTGGGATAAAATTTTCATTAAAATATAATTATAAAATTATTTAAATTATTAATTCTCAATCAAAATATTCCTAAGCTTTCGCACATCGATACATAATGGTTCCATCATAGGACCGAAGGCTATCTAATATCAATTAAAAATAATAATAATAATAATAAACAATGGTTCCATCATATAATTCCAATACAATGTTACAGGAAGAAGGCATTCCATATGAATCTGGCTACGCAAGCGGCCATGAGAAAATGCTTATTCCAGTAGGAAATTATCCCAGAACAAATTTAAGTTGATTAAACGATTTTACTATTCTGTCACAGAGTGCTGTTGCCTCCCTTGAGAAAGCCAGTTTACATAATGGTTTCTTTTTTGCATTCCTTTTTCATTGTTGGATGATGATATTGGTTCAGAAATCATAGAAACAGCTTCTTTCTTCCGTTATCTTCTGTAATGATGCTGCAGTCAATTCTTGCCTTGAGAAATCTTCAGATTTAAAAATCTGCATTTATCTATTCAAAACGAAAAGCTTCGATAAAAAATAGTCGACAACAGTGAACAATTCCGTGAGAATTAAGCATGTAATGGGGCTCAGGTCCCGGCACTAAATCATTAAACAATTGAGTATTGTCAAGGAGCGGTCAACTGACTCACTAAATCATTTACATGCATCTTGTATTGCTTTCCTTCTCACCTTCCGTCTCCTAGTTTTCTACTCAGGTAAACCAAGCCTACCAAGCCCAAATGAAGCGCTATGCCTACAATTGCATGAGACATCGTAAAAGTCTCCACTACCCAAAGCCATAATCCTCATATGGGGTCCCACTGCCTTTGCTGGACGATCCAACTAAGGTCACTTTTGCACATTGGTAAAGTGCAGCCGCATAATCCCTCCGTTCAAAAAGGATACCGGCCTAAACAGACTGGACACTTGGATGAAATTATCCCTCCGTGCAAAAACTTGATCAACACATTTCACAAGTGGGAAACAGGGGACAATCAAAGAGACAGTTGAACGTCATAAGGCACAGGCTGATTTACACCACAAAATTCTAAATCCTTGAATATTTTTCTTGCTAATGACAAAAGTAGAGTTTGAACTAGCATGAGTTTACTTAAAACTTTGAGATTAGAGAAGACTCCCCCTTCTCCTGTGGAATCCAACTAGCATGAGTTTACTTATAACTTTGAGATTAGAGAAGACTCCCCTGCTCCTGTGGAATCCTATGATACTGAAACTAATAAGCAATTACCTCAAAAACGCCTTTTCTGTTGTGGATAATTAGGATTCTGCATTCCCATTCCTGGATCTTTTCGTCTCAACTGCTTTTAGTAGACAAATATGAACAACCAAATCAGAGGGGAAAAAAAGGAAAGTTGCTAAAGATGACCTGTTGCTGATGGCCATGAGCACCAGCTCCACCCCTTTGCAAAGGAAGACCACCAGAATTTGGAGGAGCGACGCCAGCTTGGGATGCAACGTTGAAAGATGTCATGCCTGTGTTTGGCATCCTTTGCATCCCAACCATATGTATAGGCCGAGGCATGGATCTCGAAGGACCAACAGATGCAGCAACATTTCCGGAAGCAGCATTTGCAGAAGACACCTGAAAAAGAAACATTTAAATATTTTACCAAAGTAAACTACATGAATATTTACTTGGTTGGAATTTTTTTAAGACAATTGATATCTGGCTATAGATCCACAGCATGATCCATATATCAAGGAATAAGTGCAAGAATAGTTTATACATGAAGGAGATACAACTACAGAGAACAATTTGAAACTTTGATAGTGATATGGAACCAACAAAGGTAAAACAAGAATATGACAGTTTCATACAACTCCAAAAATCTAGAAACCAAAAAGTAAAATAAACACTTCAATTTAGTTTAATTTGATAAGAAAATTTTTACTAATGTTTTAGTAATTGTGTCTATTAATACTAGAACGAGTGTCTTGCATTGGATAGGAGTATCAACACTTGCAACACTGAGTAGGATCAACACTAGAATTTCCCATCCCCATGATAAAATATTACTCCTAGGAAATTTGATATTTGAATTGGTTAATCCATGTGTTTATTAATAGAAGTTAGCTGAAGTCAATTGGAAGTTTGTCTAGGCTAACTAGAATTGGAACAAGCATGAGTACAAAATATGGATCCAAAATTAATTTCAAAGGGAATAGTGAAAGATTTGATAATTATGAGATTCATAACTCATGAGATTATGGAAGATTATAGAAGGAATTAGTTTGACAAACTAAAAGAGTGATAAAGATTACATTTATCAACATCAATAGCTAATTAATGGAAGAACTGATGAAAAAACATATATTCTTTCATGAAGAAAATGGTTGATAAATAGTTTAGGAAGGTGAAAAACATATGTAATTAGATATTCTGATACACATTTTATAGGAATTAATTTTTTACAAATTATGTGATTTCTTATTAAGAAATATAATAAAGTTGTTCCTAGACAAATAATACAAACATTTATAGAGGAATTAAATAATAATAAAATAAAAGTTAATGTTAAAATTTAATGAATCAAAACTTAAATATTTAAAATTTTCAAAATGTTTTGATACACTTATTTTCTAAGTTTTAACCAATTATGTGATTGCTTATTAAAGAAATAGAATAAAGTTGCTCCTAGTAAAATAATATAAACATTTATGAAGGAATAAAATCAAATAAAAAAATGACAATGTGAAAATATTTAAAATTATTTTAAAATATAAGTTAATTTGTTCAAATTAAATATACTAAATGTTCATCAAAGAAAAAAAAATAAAGTTGTTTGTTGATGGAAACAGAATAGAGATTGCTATATTATAATTGTATTATATAAAAAAAATAGAGGGAAGAGTTGATGTCATTAATACTTAATTTCAATTTTAAATGATTTATGTTCAAAGGATAAAGTTGTTCAGGGATGGAAACAGAATGGATTGCTAAAGGAAATTAGAGGGAAGAGTAGATGGGAATGAGGTCATTAATGCTTAATTTCAATTTCAAATGGCTTGTGTTCATAAGGTTTACATTTGTCTCGGACCAAAACCAAAGTTTATATTGCTCTTACCGAAACAATAAATAGAGGTGGCACACTTAGTACACAGACTAACATGCAGCTTTTTCATGTGCAATCTGTTTTTTATTTTGAGGCAATAAAATGTTAAAAAATTTAAACCATGGATTACACAAGTCAATACGATCATGCCCATTAATATACTTCTAAAACTGTTTAATCCAACATGTAACCAATGTTCTTGATCATATATTTGTTTATCTAAATAAAGAGTTTGCTCTAGCTAACTAATTACCCATAACTTCATATGTTAGAATTTAAGCATGTATTCAATTAAGATACAAATCATGAAAGAACCACCAATACCAACAAAGTTTGGATGAGAAAGGTTGATAGACAAAGTTAATATTTGTCCAAAACTATAAACAAAAATCTTAATCCATCCATAATAAGGCTAAGTAGTCACCTACAAGTTCATTTAAGAGGTACCTCAGTATCCAAAGGGTGAGTTAAGCGGGCTCCCAAACATAGCATCTAGATGTGATGCAAAATACAAAAGTACTCTCACAATGTTGTGGATCAATATGGGGTAAATAAGCTAGTCTATCATAATAAGATATGATTAACAACTTGGAATATAGGAACTCTTTCGAGAAAGGACACCAATTTGTAGAAATCATTTATTAGGAAAAAATATTTAGCGAAAACAAAATGGTACAGAGATAAGGTTAGAGAAATAAGTAAAGTAGATATTAGAATTAGGTTTTCTTCAAAAGTAATAAAATGAATGGTCAATTTCCAAAGGGAAAGGAAATACCTAGGGAAACAAGACTTTAGAGGATATATTTTGGAGGCAATGGATAGGGAAATATTCTCCTAATTTGCAATTTGAATGAAAGAAAATTTTAAAATTGATTGTTTTACAACACTTATAACAGTTGTTAAATTAAATAGATTTATCAAATAAAAAGATTTTGTGTTCTATTTTGACCAGATTTCCTTATCAAGCATGTTAACACACTAATGTCTCTGCTTGATATGAGTGAAGGCATTATGTAAACGAGTTGGGGAATCTTTAGTCTCTTACTTCCATCAACCCATTCCTGCCCAAGGAAATGGCAAGAATTAGAGCAAGAGAAGCTTTTCCCATACTTTTATCCTTTGATCCTTCCATTATAGGAAAATGAGCATACAAAGATAAGGTCATCAAAGTTGAAAGATCTAAATAGAATAATTGTGCTAAAGTTGATTTTATAAAAATATGAACATATGTTATTAGTATTATATCCCACGTCTCCTTCGTTTGATCTTTCCATTGTAGGAAACTGGTCCTACAAAACTAAGGTCATCGAAGTGACAATATCTAGAGATAGTATTATTGTGCTAAAGTTTATTTTAGGAAATAAGATATTAAACAATATGCTCCACAAGTAAGATTGAATGATCAGATCATAAAGAATTTTAAGGGATAAATAGATAAAATTATTCATGGTGTCCTACGAAACAATTGGCAAAGTTAGCATAGGAGATTTAAATGGACGTGGGGGATCTATAAGAAGTATAAAGAGGAACGTAGAGGCTTTGCATTGAGAAAAAGAAATAAAGGGGTAGTACAATTTTGGTTTTTGTTGCATCGAATGAACTTTTGATTGTACACACTTTAGAAGAGAAATGAATATTTAATTAGCTTAAAAAGTAACAACAATCATAGTCAGATAGATATTTTTAGTTACTATGAAGGTAGATAAAATTATGTGTAGAAATAGTAAGAAAATACTTGGTGAATGCTTAATAAACCAATACCAGCTAATGACATTAAATATGAGTCATAGAAAATGTAAAAAACGGAAAATTTATTTCTGCAATGAATTAAATGGCAAAACTTTAAAGACAACAATATAAGACTTTTCAAAGAAAGAATGATTAAAGAAAAAGATTGGAATGAAGAGTTACTAATATTAATGTTAAGTGAACTAGATGGCAAATAAAATTAAGAACTTCGCGACAACAAATTTTACAAAGTATAAAGGTAGGGGTAAGAAATATAAGAAGAGTTTAAAGACTATAAGAAGTAAAGCTTATAAATTATCAAAATTATAGAAATGAAGATGATTTAAATAGTAATAAACTATAATTAAGGTAAAAAAGTTAAAAGCATCGCAAATTTTAAGGCATGCAACAAGTTCCATGATAGTGAAGGAACTAAATATGTCATATAAATATCGAATTACAATAGCTCGAGAAAGAAAATTTAGAGGCTCAAATAGTGTATGATCCATAAAAGATGAAAAAACAAAAATTCTAATTGATGGTAATGCAATTAAGGAAAAATGAAAAATTACTTTTATGAACTATTTAATGGCAATCTGCAATTAATTTGGTTCGAAAGATTGAAAATTATGGTAAATATAGGAAACATAGATTTATTTGTAATATTAGATCAAGTGAGGTTAAATATGTTTTAAAAGAAAATGAAGGTGAGTACAAGTGTAAGTCTAGATAATATTCCAGTTGGAAGAGTTCAAGCGATCAAAGTATAATTTGATTACTAAGTTATTCAATAAAATTGAGGCTCAAAGTGATTCCTAAAAAAGAGATGGAAAGTATTTTAGCATATCTATGAGAATAAAGGTGATATACAATGTTGTTCTAATTATAGAAGAATTAAATTGATGGTAAAACCATGGAAAGTTATTTCATGTCTATGATCAACCATTTATGTTATTTATTAAATTAGACAAGAAATGAAATAATATGATGAAAAGAAGGATTTGCATATGATTTTTTTATTCAAAGAAATCCAAAGGTTCACTAAACAACTATTGTTGTGGGTTTTTAAAAAATTAATTTATTTTCTTATCTTTTATATTTATACAATATGCAATAAGAAATTATATTATCAATAAATCTTATTGTTGCATGTTATTTTTGCAAATGATATTATGTTAATTGATAAATATAATTAGATTAAAATTGAAGATCAAATTGTGGAGAAAAACTATAAAGTAATATAAGTAGAATGAAATCTAATTAAATAAAATTTAAATTTGGTAGAAAAATTGATGAAATAATTAATATGAAGATATAAAATTCCAATAAGAGATTTAGACACAAGTTGACTAAATGGTGTTGTTTTGATGTCATGTTGCGTTGCACACTCTTAAAAATGTCAAAATGAATTAAAATAAGTTTTTTTTTTGTTGGCACCGGATATCCAACTTACGTCGACTAATCCTGGGGTGACCGGCCCGACCCACGGAAGTTTTCCACCGACCACCAAGGTAAATCGGAAAGAACTTGTAGCGGGCGGCCCATCAGCCAAGCATTTTTAGGGTCAACCGCCCATTAAGGTAAATTCATAAAAGCTCATTGCAAATTTTAATCCCTATTGTCCTCGTCATTAATAAGCTTATTGCAAGTTTAAAGTCATTTGAATTAAAATTTTAGAGCAATAAATTATAAAATAGTACAACTTCTAATGATAAAAATATAGTAATTAGATAGTCAAATAAATATAAATTTTATTATACTATACCGTGCTGATAGTTGACATGCTTTTCAATGTGTCAAAAGCGTGCATAGTCAAATTAAGATGAGTTTTAGCCACTTAATTTTCCACTTAAATTTGTACATTTAATAAAGCTATACTAATTAGATAGTAGAGTTAAAAATGATCTTACTAATTCTCACTTCGATGGATACTGAGATGAATTCATAAAAAAGTTTACTTTCTTTAACTATATTTGTTTGGTTTTGGAAATAAAATTTGCTTAATCAATTAAATTAGAATTTCATGAAACAAACTACAAAAAGATGATAAAAAGTAACTAAATTTATCATGTCCCACGTTGAAGTGTCGGCACGGTACAATACTCATTACCAACACCAACACAAGCAACAGAAGAGAGAAGAGAGAAACTAATGATAATTAGTGTGTTCCTACACCTGAAATTAGTGTTACACCTAATTATTCTTGTATCCTTTTTAGTAACTTTATAAATCATTTTTTTCATTTTTACATTTTGTTTACTAACTCAAAGCTTCGATTCATAATTGTCTCATAAGTCCTATTAGAGTGTTATAAAATGTTCCTTATAGCTTAAAGGTACAAGACAATCACACAAGACTCTATTAGGCTTTCTCTATTTCAATTGCATATTAGTTATCTTATTAATGGTATTTTCATCAATATTACTTTCTTGTTCAATAATAGATAAATTAAGGTATTGTGTATTGTGTAAGGAAGCATGAAAGAAAATAGATTAAGGTAGAATGATATTCAAGGATTACCAATATAATTAAAAGAGTTGAATCGAGAGAAAAGTGTAAGAGTAGGAGAGAACAAATAACACATTAGTCCATGTAATAATAATAGCTAGTTAAGTATTACTACTTTTTACATATATGTTTTGCATAGAGCTGAATGGAAGAATAATTGTACTATTCCCAAATAGTTAGGTAGGACAATTTGATGACGATGATGGTGATGTACAAGATCATGAAACTTACCTAGTTAATTACTTAGTGAAGTAACACCTTTATTGTCAGCTTCATTGCAAATCACGCATATTACACCCTTGTCTATGCTCTCAGCGATAGAATCATAGAATTTTTTGTGTAATTCCTATGCACTATGATCAAATCAGAATATATGAAATTATAGCAGCTTGTGATATAACTGAGAAACATTGAACATTTAAAAAGGAAAAAAAAACTGTGGTAATTCTCTGAATTAACTTCATTATTTAAATAACGTATTCCAAGTTCAATTATCAGAAACATCTTAAATTGAACTAACAGGAAGCTAGGTTAATATTTGGTAGGTGGGTCAGAGTAGTGTATTAGAATTAAACAAAGTACCAAGTTCAACTTGGAAGCCAAGAATAATTAATAAACTAATATTCAACATTTATGTTTTGCACTAGTACCAACTTGAAAGCAAACCAAAACAGAGGCAATTATGTACGTACGTCCTTATGAAATTGTAGCACTGAAAGGTAACTTGTCATATTTCGCATGGCATATGATGCACAAAACTTGAAATCAATGAAGAGATACCGTCAATAAAATAGAACTTTCATAAATCCAGTATCTACTTTTGGTACCGGCTGAGAAGGTTGGACAGGAACTGTTCCCTCAAAATCTGCAGTCTGATCGACAGGACGAGCAGGGTAGTTAACAGTTTTTTCTCCTGGCTGAGATGGCACTAGAGCACTGAAGAAGTAATATTTTTTTAATCATGATTTAAATGTGAAAAAATGACATACAGTATAAACTAGCAATAATAAAATATTCCCAAGAACAAATTAAGTTTAATTGCTAATTAAATATTACAAGACGTGATATGATACAGTTTAATATATATATAAAAAAAATAGAAACTTACTTCCGTCCTGGCAGAGGATCCATGCGGAAGTACCTGGAACGAGAAAGCATACCAATAATATTCTAACATAAAAAAGGGATAAATACTGGTAAACAAAATCAACACACAAATATAAAATAACATACATTCAAAGCCCCAATCATATCTAGAAAAATTTAAAGAGCACTTGATGCAATATGAAATAATAATTGATAAAGATATAGAAAGTTTTACTCAGCCTGATTCTTTAATCCTACAGGATATGAGCAAAATATCAGTGCAATGAAAACTCATTCTGCATAATTTTAGCTATAGAAATGTGAAAAGCTGATGAATTTCATGTTGAATGTGGATTATCACTTGAATTTTCATAGAAATGTTATTTGATAAGGACCAATTAGTATGCTACGCAAGCCCAATTAAGTTATTGAACTAGTAATAGCTTAATGGTAACATATGGTAGACCAGTGGAAGGGACTGTGCTGACTTCATATAGTCTATCCATGAGTCTAACAAGTTTATGAACTTTCCACTTCCAATTAGGCAATGACAATTAACATAGAAGATTCTATACCACCGTTATGAACCAAAGCAGCCAGTCTCCTCTTCTTCCCATTTATATTGTAATTGTTAGGGACTTGATTTTGAACAGCTAGGGACTTGATTTTGAACAGCTAGGGACTTATTTACTTGAATGTTTATGTAAAATGAACATAATACTTAGAGATATAAGACCACGTAAGGAGATTAACCCTAGTTATGATACTACCCTAGCGATTTTTCCGCAAATCAGCATGTCAGAGTCAAAATGTCTTTCTAGTGCATGCTAACCAGCTCATCTTTGCAATCTACCAACATTGTTGTTTCCTTGTCCCGTAACTCCTCATGGTGCAACTCCTTTGGCATTGTTGTCCAATTTGTTTGACTTGTGCCTCCCTCAGATTTATGGATTGACACATCAGCTCATGTAGTACCTAGAAACAAGGGCTCTCGACCAGTAGCTTAGACATCATTCCATAGCACAACCTTCCTTGATTGATTAAAGACCTTACCCTGGTGCAACTCTAGGTCTTCTCCAACATTGGTTTCCTTGTCCCATAATTCCTCATGGTGCTACTGCCATCAGTGAACAACTCCTTTGGCATTGTTGTCCAATATGCTTGACTTGTGCCTCCCTCGGATCTATGCTTTGCCACACCAGCTCGTGATACCTAGGGAACAAGGTTCTCGGCCAGTAGCATAGACATCACACCATAACACAACCTTCCTCAATTTATTGAAAACCTTCCCATGGTGCAATTCTAGGTGTTATCCAACAATCAACCAGGGCCTCCTCCAAACAAGTTCCATGTGAAGCACACAGATCAAACAGCTCATCAAAAGCAGTTGATGAGTAGCTTCACAGATTTGCACATCGCTAAGCATATGAATTCACCAGCAGAGAACACTACTATTATCTTTGTCCCAAGTAAACATATCTGGGAATCCAATCTCAACACCTGATGGATTAACATTTCACAAACACAATCGAGTATCGAGTTGGTAGCCACTACCAATTCACCATCACTGAAGGCAGTGCTGACCATGTTTCATCCTTCACCTTCTACTGTTGACTCCTTTGCCCGCAGTTCATCCCTTCTGTCGTGATCTCTTGTTGCCACAGAGTTCACCTTTTTTGCATCTACATCAGCCTCTTCTGATGAGAACTTGGAACCAACCCCTTATTGTAGTGATTTTTCTCCTGTAAGGCAATAAATCCATCAATAGTTAAAATAACAATTTCCTCAACAATTGTGTAGCACTTCTATCCTACAACTCCTCAAGATGGGTAGCAAGTCTGCCGGTACAAGACACATTTGTTATACACACGTTAAGGAGTACAAATGTTTACTTCAGTGGTAATCCTCCTAAATTGCACCATCACATTCCGTAACATCCTTAGTTATGGAGATACTTCTACTGCTTCTTTGACACATGCATCTAGGTCATAAACCTAGATTCTCAATTCAGGAGCATCTTTGACACATACTTCTTAGTTATCTTGAATATAAATATCTGAAAATTCATTATTATACATTTACCTCTTTTCCCTTTTCACAAATGCCCCGTCTTCAATATTAAAACATTCTTAGACATCCATCTATAAATGATCATCCGTAAACAAGGGTCCTCAGCTTCTGTAATCTATTTATCATCAAACTCCATATCTGATATATATTGGATCATATAAATCCCCTTTCTCTTGCCTCAATTCAAGTTGAAGATTGTAGTTGGTATAGACAAGGATATTTTTACTACTACAAATGATTTCTTCTTTTAGAATACATATGTTCGAGTGTCCTCCAATTTCTCTCGCATAACTTACCACTACAAGTTAGGCATAAAATGAAAATGTTCAAGACACTCTTCATCATAGCTTTCCCATCACAAAGCTATATGACTTTTCTTAAGAAACATCAGGTCTTATTTTAACTACAAAATTAAGGAGAAAGAAGTATTCAAATTTCAAACCAACTTTTACTTCCACATCTAAATTGAAATTTAAATAACAATGGGACCTAAAAAATTGAAAGCATCAAAATCACAATTTGTTACATTATAAATGTGTTGTGTAATAAAACTATAATTAATATCGAAGCAAGTAAGTTTATGAAGCTATAAATTTACTCGAGTATCATTGAGTTTCTAAACATCTCAATAACAAGCCTCAATTTCTTTATGTCCTGTTTACCCTGAAGAACAAAATAGGAAAAGGATGGATTACATGAAAGTTAAGATAGTTTCTTCGTTAAACTGGCATAAAATGAGAAATAGGATGGATTCAGATTTGTTCCCAGATCAATTTTGCTCCTTTTTTCATCCACCCGAACCTAGAAGGAACACATTTTCTTTCTTCCTGAGCTAATAGCTTCTCTTTTCCAACGGTCTACCGTTGTTTGTCGCAAGCCCAACAATGAGCTTGCAGTCACGGCCTAGCCACAAGCTTGAGGCTGCAAGCTAGCTGTAGCTAAGAGACCACAATTTGTGGTGATGGCCTGGCGGCAACTTAAAACCACACAGTAGTTGCAAGCTCACGACAGGTCCCCTCCTTTCCTTCCTACGAATTCTTTTCTTTTCCACGGTGAACTATTTTTCCCTAGAGATCATCCATCACTCTGCTGGGATAAACAGAGAATTAATGTTTTAAAGTTCAGTCTTTGGCTCTATCTATTGCCTCATTGATACATCTCATGTCAGTTTTGCATCACATGTTTCAAGTAGAACTTCATCAATTTCCAAAATATTTGATCACAAAACACAATATCTCACACACTCTTTATTTAAATTCTCTTGCAAAAGAAATGTTAGCCCATTCCTCAGATGCAAATATTGACCTAAGAGTCTTCTTTTCTAGCATACTCTTTAATGTGATATAATATGGAAAATCTTATCACAGCAAGTCTTGCTAAATCGCCTACCTAAATTTTCAGTACAAGTACTAATATGTGATGATAAATAAAGACAGTGATATGCTTTGCTTTTGAAATAGTGAATAAGATCTAAACAATGTACAAGTCAAGGAAACCAAAAAAAAAATTCTTTTCTCTTCCAACAATCTTCTTGCTGCTACATGATAAAATGCACTATCAGTCATGACCTGGATAACATTTTCTCACCAATCTAATCTATCAATTCATCAAGCAATTGAAATTTTTATATGAATCTTTAACATTACTGTACACACACCTGTATGTATCTTGAATCATAAGTTTACTTATTTTCACAATCTTATTCATTGTAATTTGCTTTTTACCAAGTTCAACTCCTTTTAGTACAAAAGCTTTCATTCCTCAACCTGCTTGCTTAATACCGACACTAACACATTTTTTCACTCAAACATTCTGTCATATCATCTTTCAAGCCACCAAATATCTTCAAAAACTAATTTTTTGACATCCTCAGAAACTGTGAATGAGGTGTAACTTCATTTCTACTTCCAGCTAGATGATTCTTCATTCTAATAAACACTGCACCAATATTTATTTCTGCAGCAATTGCACTCCAATCTCATTTTATTTCCTTCACCAAGTTCCTTACATCGTTCCCACGTAATATCAGTTATCTTTACTTTCTTTTTGGGAGCATATCGTAGCATAAAACTAACACTAACAACTAATAGGAAAACAGAATAGTGAATTGGGTATATTAGTATAATACTACTATCCAATATACAGTTTGATACTTTGATTAAATCAAAGAAATAGAATAGTTAATCAACCATCACTCACCAGTGTACTGGGAATTATATATTGTTTGCCAAAGAAAGGTTACCTTGCTTGTCGGAGAGATAGCCATTGTCCACAGACAAAGAAGAGACACAGTTGTCAATTGAAGAAGAAGAAGCAAGTGAGGAAGAGAACCTCTAGTGGGTCGTTAGCCAGTCAAGGACCATGCAGAGAGCTGATGCAACGGAAGACATCAGACAAGATAAAAATATGTTGGTGTGGTGTTGCTGGTCATTTTCTAACTGGCTTGATGGAGAGGAAGATGTTTAGAGCAATCTGGTGGTGGAGGAATAAGAAAACAGCCACTGGAGGAATGACCAGTGGAGAGCAAGTGTTAGATGCTGGCAGTAGTGCAAGCGGTGGATGCTATCTTCTTCGCTATACTAGCATGAGACAGGAGGATGTCTTCTTCACTCATGGACAGTGACAAAAGAGCAGAGAGCTTCAGACAGACGTCGCAAGTTTGTACGAAAGACGAAGAGAAATTTGAATGGAATGGACCGAGCTAATTTAATACTCACACTTCTTTCATTCTTTGGCTTCAAAATGTTCCTTCACATAATCAGATGAAAACCAATCTGTATCAAATAGATACAATTCTATTGCAGATCCAATTTGAATCATTGATTGGAATTGCAAATCATACAATTCTAACAATGCTGTCCTTCAGTTTTTCTATTTAATCTTTCCATCAATCATATTATTCTCAAACACTGGAACACATTTTGTTGCAGTAAAGAAAGAATAGGCATTTGATTGAGACAGTAAGAAATTGCCCTTCATATGAGGGTTTCTCTCCAATTTTGAAATGATATGCTTCTCACATCATGTCATCTTATAAATCACATCCTTTTCCGGTCAAGTTCCTTTTTCTTCCTTCCCTCATGATACCATAAACAATCCTGTATTTGGTAACACTTGCTTTATTAATATCTTAGCCTCTGAGAATATTAAATTGCTCCCTTAGACCATATTTGTTTAAGGAAAATTTTTATTTTAATTTCCTTTAGAAAAATAAAATTTAACAGCTACAAAGAGATGAAAAATAAATAGTTAGCATCAATTGTTTGGCATGTTTATATTTATTAGAGGTGAGTGATACCATAATTTTTTTTTCTTTTTTATTTTTAATAGTTTTCTTTTATTTTCAAGAATCTGCAAACTGAAAATAGAAAAAATTTATGAATCAAACAAGCCCTATGTTTTCAAGTTTCAAGTGTTTTTTTTTTGTTTTTTTTTTTTTTTTGAGTTTCAAGTATTCTAAGCTACAATAAGGATTGATGTTATTCTTCAAGTTATATTGAGCTTTCGTTTAAATTGATGTGACATTTTTTCTCTTGCTCAATAGACCCAATGCAATAGTCAAAATGCTTTCCATAAGTACTTCATGGTCTACTCAATCTTGTGATTGATACTAGAGACTTGACCACTACTCCAACGCACAGTGGACGACAACAATTTAAGCTCAATGTAGTTCCTTTACCAAATACCCTGCCCTAACAAACTTCCATGATCCTGAACTACACCTTTGATCTTGACCTTCATGTTAATCTAAGAAAATGTACTCCTAAATGCAATATCTCACATCTCCTTTCTCTACATTTCATATGCGTCTCTCCAAAATATTCTACTTTAGATTGTGTTAGGATACCTCAGACTACCTTAGAGGCTTTATCTAATCTAAGATGAAGATGAACTATGATAGAAAAAATAGAAACATTATATTCTACTGGTATTTGGGAACTTATGACTTTTCCTTCTAGCTATTGTTTGGTTGCAAATGCTTGTTTACTATAAATCATCCCTTAATGGCTCAATTTGCAAAACTTAAAATCTCAACTAGCAGGGAAAACGTACACAGATATATAACATTAACTAAAGATATTCTCTCTTGTGGCTATGTCAACTTTAGTTTTTTTTACATTGGTGGCTATATCTATGTATCAATTGGATGCCAAAAATGTCTTCCCTTTAGGATGAACTAGATGAGGAGGTATAAGGATAGACTGATAGAGAAACCTATCAAGCTTAGTGCCAAGGGAAGTATGCTCCTGTGTGGAAATTGAAAAGGTCACTATCAAGAATGATTTGGTAAATTGAATTCTACGCTCAATTTTTTGTATCATCAAGTGTCTCTAAGCGAAACATTCAGTATTTCTCTTTACCTCTTAGTTAAAATGTATCCTTTTCATTGGTCATGTGATGACATCATGATTGTTGATGATTCAGCTGAAATCAAAAGGTTGAAATTGTACGTTCATCAACACTTTCAAATCAAGGATTTAGGTAATTTGATTATTTATTGGCTTAGATGTTGCTCAACAAAAGGGAGGCATTGATATCCGTAACAAATTAATGTGTTTGATGTGGTAGGGGGAAGCTGGTATACTAGGATCCAAGCTGTTTGATAGCCCTATGGATCTAAATATCTGGCCGATGGAAGAAAGAATTGATTACGTGATCCAAGGAATGGTCCAAGTACAAAATGGAAGGAGTTTTATTGTACTGTTGGAAAATAAGCAATGTCACTGTCTTTGAATATCTCAGAATATATGGTCGTTTATCAAACATTTCACTAGGATCATTGGTAGTCAAATAAAAGGGCAACCTGGTGCTCCCGCCAATGCGGGGTCCCGGGAAAGCATCAGACCACATTGAGTCTAAACACAAAGAAATTCAAACCAATTCAACAATGTTTTAACTTTTAAATACAATCGGATCTTTTGTGTCATTTAAACATAACCATAAATGTGAAGGAGGTTTAGAAAAATATCAAAAATGAAGATTTATTTTTAACAAAATGATCTTTGTATAGTACAATGAAACTTCCAAGTTCCTATAACTAGTAAAAGGCAACCAAACCCATAGTTGAGAAGTTTCTTTATTTATTCATTTTTGAAAATTGGAAGTATGAAATTTGAAGTGTAAACTGAATACATGTCATGTCAAAATAGCTGACTGATGCTTAATAGCTAGAATAAGAATTATAAGGTATCACTTCAAGTCTTCAACAAATAACAAGGCAATAAAACAGGAGATGACACATCCAGTTATCCATGCGTGTATCCTGTTTCAAAAAAGTATTCCACCCAGTACATTCAGTTATCACTAGTAAACGGGCAATTCCACAATTTCCCAATGTTGGTTTGGGTGATCTAGGACACATTCGCTTAGTACACTCTATAATTGAATTTTTTTTTCTAATTTTTTCTCAATTATTTTTTTATTCTCATTTTTTGTATAATATTGGGTCCATGACATTGGGCAAAAATTTTAAATGTACCTACATAAAGAAAAGAATCCTTACTCATGCTCGAGTGCTTGTGCTGCAGTTATCCGCTTTCGAGGATCATACCTGCCAAAGAGAATAGTTTCAGATATTATGATTCCAACATGTAACAGTATCACAGTAGGATTCAGATGCTGATAAAATACAACACCAATTCGAAGTTGCTGACAGAAAAACAAGAACATCAAGCACTTAAGGATCCTATTTTCTAGATAAAGGAAAACGTTTTGAGTTGTTATTCGAATCAAATGATGAAAATAACAGTCTGGACATTAGAATGGCAAAAAATTAATGTCAATCTCCATTCTTATCAACATGGTTTAAAATCTCACACCATTCTAGGCGCCAAAGTCAAAACTTGTATTCCAATACCGAACCTTAATACTAATAGACATGGGTATTCCCTCCTACGTCGCCCATACTAATCTAACCAATGAGTATTATATTAAGTTGACAACTTAAAATACTATGGCACACATCAAGATGAATCTAAATAATACTTTTTATTTTTTTAGAGTACAAAGTTTTATTCAATTAACTATTAATTAGTATAGTTATATTTTTAAAAGTAGAAAGGTTAAGTGGGAGAAGATTATCAAGATCAAATTTTATATGAATTCATTTTTCACACATTGAAGTAATAAGAGTGAAAAAAATTAATTCAATTATCTAATTAATTGATGTAATCTTATTAAAGAAAAGTATTGGTATGTTACAATAAACTTAAATTGAATACTTTATTGCTAAAAAAATATTTTAAAAATTTATAATTTTTTGTAACTTATTGCTCTAAATTTTTTTAAATAATTTTTTAATTCTTATAAACATATTTTAAAGTAAACAAACAAAGTGGAGGAATATAAATCTTATGTTAATTACTCTTGAAGGGGAGGTTTGCTGCAATGCTAAAATTGTTACGGTGTGACCTCGTAGTCATGGGTTCAAATCGCAAAAATAGACTCTTGCAATGTAGAATAAAGCTACGTATAATAGACCCAATGTGGTCCGAAATAGACCCAATGTGGTTTGACCCTTCCTCACGACCCCGCATTGATCAGAGCTTCGTGCACTGGCTGCCCTTTTTTAAATTCCTCTTAGTGCGCTTGGGAGCATACAACTATACGACACGAGATCAAAATTGTACCATTCCAGTTAAAATCTGAAACTTCAGCATAACAAGGTTAATTTGTATCAACAATGATAGTTTAGTTCAATAACCATTTTACTATGAGATGAGCTAACTGAGAGATAAAAGAAGGCAGACAGGAACAACCACAGCAGTATGAAAATATATGGAAAATAAGTGGTGTTGCAGCTAGGGCTGTAAACAAGCCAAGCCAAGCCAAGCTTTGGGGTGTTCAAGCTTGTTCGATAAGGTAATCGAGCCAAGCCGAGCCGAGCCTAAAATGAACCAAGCTTTTGAAATGATTGTTCAAGCTTGGCTTGG
>JBBUKS010000085.1:2267090-2286531 GCA_038050645.1 Hedychium gardnerianum | reverse complement strand
CCCACGTTGTTCAAAGCTCCTTTTTGGAGCCGTACAAGACATTCTAGTGCAGTGGATTTTTCACTTGTAAAGCTCTCAGCGGATATCAATTATGTTTATAAATTATTGAGGAAGAGGGATTCTTATAGGATCTCTCGCTTGAGACTCGAAAACATAAAATATCAAATAGTTTCTGACATGTACGATCTCTCTCCACTACAGGTTCAATTTGTGGAGAAGGGGGATATATCTTCTTTTTTAATGGAGAACCTATTGGATGAAACCGATGTAATGATCGATACATGCCCTAATTATAGGTATGCTTGTATTATTTTCCCTCATAATAATGAGGACGCTCTAGTACTAAATGCATTATCTGTTATGTTATTGCGTTTATCACAAGGCAGCTTGCCTTAAGAGTATTTCCGATTGGTGGATCTGGTTTCTGCCTTTTATGACAATCTTAAACTAATTGGAAAGGTGAATCGAGTATACAAGATAGACTTGCACCTTTCATTAAAAACAGTGCCCATCCGTGTATTCGAGAATAAGATTCTGAACCTCGTGGGAGATGATAATGTTTATCATCTCCTCTGGTCTTTTCTTCATCTACCTATCATAGACCAAAAAAATGGTTGCAATAGGAAAGGCACAATTGGCTTTACTGGAATTCCAGCAGTAGGAGAAATCTCGAAAGTCTTATTAAATTTAATCCTTAGTGAGACCTTCGATCGTGAATTTCCGAAATGGTTTCCTGGGATAAGATTTCATCGATTCATAAATGAAATCTTTATCTTTACTAATGATAAAGTTCTCCTCGACGAAAAACTACTTTATAATCTATTGGGAGAACAAAGCTTGGTAGGAAAGATTGAGTCTATTGGACCAAGTGATGATCCCCTTCCGTGTTATGACACGCTTCTTTATTTGGACTCTGATGGTGTGGTACAACTGTGTGATCCAAAGGATTATGAATGAAATTCTCTCTTTATATTCACTTCTTAACTCTTTGACTGAACCCTTTCAGATGATCTTTTTATTTTCTCTTGTAGTTATGATCTCATTTGTATTCCGATCGGAAATGCATCATTGGTGTAGTCCCCCTTCTCATAGAAGAGATCAGTCAATGCTACATGCTACATAAAGAAGGAAAGAGTCAATGCTACATGCTACATACTTAATTAAAGACCTGATCTACTTTACCGTAGTCGGGCCCAAAGCCATTTACTCACGTCGCTGTCGCAGCAACCGGTCGTCATCCGGTCTACAATGGTACCATTTACTCTTTCCATTGGTACCTATCTTTCGTCAGCAACGAGTTCAGTCGTGTTGCAGTCTATCGGTTGCTTTCCTCTTTCCCTTTCTCTCTGTCTAATCCAGCATTTAAGCTAAGCTGACCTTTGAGTACTTTGAGATTATGAACACATTCTTTTTTCTCTGGCAATTGTGTTCTATCTGGGGAGGCGAACTGATCAACGAGAAAGAGGCCCTACTCAAACTGCACTCATGCCTCTCCTGCATCAAGTTTACCGCCCCCCTTACGTAGTGATTCTATCAATCATGTACGTAGGTAGGACCTTCCTGGTATATCATTAAAAGATCAAAAGCCATTTGCACGAGGCGCACTGCGCTCTCCCTTGCCCAGATCTTCGCTTTTAAGAAGTCAAGTAATGGTGACACGCCGAAGACAGGAGCCTCGTAACATGTTGACGAAGACCTCCTTTCTTAGGGTTCGGTCAGTAGAGAGGACGACTTTGCCTCCCTTCATAGCCCCACTCTCTAGCCGACTGATCCCGTTGATCACATATAAGTGGGAGGGAACGAGAGGTGAACGATCAGAGATTTCCTATAATAACCACGATGAAGCTGGTCCCTCTTTTAGTAGACTAAAAATAGTAGACTCCTTATTCAGGAAGAAATGAATGCCGGGCTCTCCTTATTCATTCTATGCTATGGGGCACTGCTAACCCCCAAGAAAGATCTTAATGCTGATCACTTCTTTGACGGCATCACCCTTCACTTCTAGTCCTCCTTTGAGTCTAGGTTCAATTGGATGAATCTGTCAAGTCAAGGTCAACGTACGTAGCAGCGGTGCATCGAAGGCCGCCCGTGATACAGGAGGTCACAGAAGAGTTAAAGGATGTCATGCCTCCTGAGCTACTCATTCCTCCAATCCGGGAACCAGCTACTCATTCCTCCAATCCGGGAACCATTAAAGAAGAGGAGCGGACCAGAAAAAGAATCCCGACACTAAGCTAAGGGGAAGGTATAAGAATCCCGACACTAAGCTAAGGGGAAGAGAATCCCGACACTAAGCTAAGGGGAAGGTATAAGAATCCGGGGAAGGTATAAGAATCCGGGGAAAGGTATAGTTACGTGTGATAACTTCTATACGAGAATGTATTAACATACCAAAAGGGACCGGAATGTCTGTCATCAATTGAACTCCATACTGACCAGAGACCAATCTGTGCTCTCGCCTAGCTCTGAACGAGGAGAAGAGAATGCATTAACTCTCTCCATACTGACCAGAGATGTGCTCTCGCCTAGCTCTGAACGAGGAGAAGCGGTTCACGTATGAAAGAAAGGTACACGTACGACTCAATTACAAGAGTCAGTCAATGGTTACCTTTGACTCTTTCCATTTACTATTGAAAGATCTACCCGTGGGCGGCTTCGGGTTCTCTCTTTATTCTGAGGAAGAAAGTAGCATGTGTCTTCTATGTTGCATTTGAACTAATCTCTGGCGAGGCTTAAGAGTTAATTCTAGAGGGCATGGCATACCGGCCCCTGCCCCCTCTGCTTCAAATTCATTAAATGCCGATAAAGCCAATGAAGCTTCAAACCACAGAATCACCCTAGATTCTTTCTCTCTTTTCAGAAGTTACAGAAGGTCCCGCTCATACCTCATTCTCCAAGAGCCAACGTACCTATACATAGTCCTCCGCGGAAGCTTAGTTGAAAGTCTCACTCTCCGCACCCTTTCGATGATAAAGCCCATTCACTCCTGACAGTCGCAGCTCTTGGAGAGTTCCCCCTGGCAGTCCTATAATGACGAAGAATATTATTTAGAAAGAAAGACCTCGTCTACCAAAAGAGATATAGAATATGTTCGCAGGTGAGGCGGAGAAATTGATTTCAGTCTGACCTTCATTTCATTCTCCTTTGCGGCACCTAAAGGAGATATTGGCACTTAAAGCGGATTCATTATCCTGTTGCGTTTGATTTCACGGAGAGCTCACGTGCAGGGTGAGGGTGGTAGTACTTCGGTTCGGTGGGTTTCTTCCTTACTCATTATGCAATCTGTTATGAAAGGTCACAAAGAGGCTCAAATTAGGGGGAAAAAGAGCACTTTTATGCCCCCGGGTTTAGTGCTTTTTTTTTGTTCAAAACGTTTCAGCATCTTTCCAATCTTACTTGTATAGTAAGGGCATTTCTTCATAAGCTCCAAAAGTTAGCTTTTTTTTATGCCAAACGACACTTTCGTCCGAGAATTTGCAATGCAAGCTAAAGAGAACTCTTGCGTGAAGCTTAACACATGCACCCTTGTCTTCTTTGAAAGGGGCTCGAAGGAAAGAATGCAAATGTTACTCTTGCATCCACTCCCAGGTTGCTGTAAGGGTTGTGCTAGCCCTTATTCACTTTCTTAAAGGAAGCCCTTTCGGAATCTTGAGAAGCCATCCCCGAGGTCCATTTGCAAGACCAGACACTAAAGGAAGCGAAAAACTATCGCTCGGGTCACCCAGGATCAGAATCAGATACAGTGCCCAGCGCATGGAAGAAGGAGCTTTATAGTGCACACCCGTGTAGTTTAGACTTTGAAGGCCTTTACTGAACTCAAGTAAGAGATCAAGCATAAGTACACTTGCTACTAGTAGTAGAGTCTTAGTCTTATCCATGGCCCTCTCAAGCCAGTCCTCGCTCCTCTACTGATTGATTCCCTTGCTTGGGGAAATAGAGTAGGGCACCATGAAAGGACCGTGCGCCTGTAGAGTTGACTAATGCTTTCTTTCCTAGCCCTATACGGCAGAACTATCAGCCCTTCGGATCAACATAAAGAGAGGTAGGTATGCAGGTGGCATTGGAAAGATCAAATATTACTAGCCATTGTTAGCCTTATGTATGATTCTTAATCGGAGTCAGAGTTGCCTTGGATTGAGACCTTCCTTTCAGGCCGTGGACTGATTTTAAGCGGCAAGTATGAACTTCACTCTTCCTCCTTCTTCTCTTCTGGATGTCAATGAAGGACCTACCCCAGCTAGCACCAGGTCGTGAATGGCTTTGGGCCATTCACTCTTTCCAAGAGGGAATTCCATTCCCTCCTGGAGGGAGTTCATGTATACATACTAAAATAGAATCTCGACTTGGCCAGAAAAAAATAATAATACGTGAATGGCCCCCATTCACGACCTGGTGCTAGCTAGCTGGAGGGAGTAGCTTGGCCGGCACCAGGTCGTGAATGGCTCGGAGCCATTCACTCGTAGGGCCATTCACTCTAACCTTTATCTTACACTCAAAGGTCCGGCCTCGAGTGAGGGGTCAGAAGAGAGCTTTATTAAAGCATCCCAGCGCACACCACATTCCCTGATCAGAGGGACCTCCTTTGGTAGATATCCTTTTCAAAGAGCAGAGCGGGCAGACGCGAGGCTAGAAAGGACAAAAGATCCCACGCACCGGAGATTCAGATCTTTCAGGTTCACTACCCGCAAAGTCAATCTCAAGCCCCTAGGGTTTTTTGCTGGTAAAATGAGTAAAGTGAATAAAGCTGATCATAGTTATCTAAAAGTGCTTCTTCTTGGAATTCCCGACTCTATAGCTAGAGCTTTCTAATAAGATCCCCAGTCCCCTATTCTTAATACTAGAGTCAAGTTAAAGATTCTCATCCTACTAGGGAGCGCGACGAGCATCGCACGCTTAGCTTACCAGGCTCAGAGTCAGGTTGATCCATCCCTCTACTAGGTGAGAAAGTGAACTCCTTCTTTCGCCCGTCCCGAATCTTAACTCGATGCTTCAAAGGATCCTGGCTGACCCGTGGGCGGGGCTCAAGGTAATATGAAAGTGCCCTTTCTTGCAGCTGAGCTCTTATATAGAAATAAGAACACGCCCCCTTTCTAGTAAGAAAGTCATTCCACGTCACTGTCGCAGCAAGAGAAGAGGTCTTTAATTAAGTTAGCAACCGGTCGTTCATTACTATAGTCAAAGTACATACTTCCTATTTTTGCTGATGCTACACCATTGACTCTTGTAATTGACTGATGCTACACCATTGACTCTTGTAATTGACTCTTGTTCCTACTAGTGAATTAGAAACTACTATAGATCTTTACATTTACTCACGTCGCTGTCGCTCGTACCTTCTTATAGTAAGAGTCAGAGAGTCAGAGTCAGAGATGTCCCGAACCCTAGAGATGTCCCGAACCCTTCTGACTTCTTATAGTAAGAGATGTCCCGAACCCTTCTGACTTCTTATAGTAAGAGATGTCCCGAACCCGTAACAAATCTCTCCCATCCGGTCTGGAGTAGGTCGAGCTACAATACAACTCATAATAAGAATCACGGTGTGGAGCCTCTCACTCAAAAGAGGAGCAGCAAGAGCCAAGGAAAGAAAAACTCCCCTCTGTGCTATGCCCACTCAATATTCAATCAGTCGAGCTACAACTACTTCGTCTCTCTCAACTTAAGAGCTAGCAACGGGAACTCTTACTTGAACATCCGCTTTAGGTGCCAATTTCTCTCTTCTCAGTTACTTGATGCCCGGTCTGGCGTTGGTCCTTCTGTTCTAGGTGTAAGATGTTGATTCCATGGTTAGAGTAATCGGAAAGAGGTACTCAATATTTATGCATTTATGCGGGCAGGTACTCAATATTTATGCGAAAGAGCAGGGCTCCGCTTCTATTTTCCCCTCATGTACGCGGAACCAGGGGTAGAAGGATATAATAGACTGAACACTTTTTTTCCCTAAGGGATAGGATATGAAATACACGTACGCTCCCGGGACTACTGGAAAGGAACGAAGACTCAAATCAAGCGAGAGAGTAACGACGGGCTCGACCATAGGAAAGAGTAAATGTAAAGAGTCTTACTATAGTCAATGTACACCATTGTAGACCTGATGTTAATGTTAGACCAGTTGCTGGTAATTCTAATGACTCGATCGTACGAGTAAATGGTTAGAGTAAATGGAGAGAGTCATTTTCCTTACGGCAGCTATTGGCACAATGCCATTCAGAGACTAAACTGAAAGGTGGTTCGGATTTGCCTAGAACTCAGTCTCTTATCATTCACTTAAACCTAGAACAGGAACCTTTAAACCTAGAACAGGAACCTTCAGGAATGCTCGGTACGAGTGAACCGCTTTGCTTGCGAGCACTTTCTTGTCTTTCCAGAATGGAATCCGCTTTCTTACTACATCTTACTACACTTTATAATGGAATATGTGGAATATGGAATCCGCTTTCTTAACTACACTTTATATTCAATATAGGAGAAAGAGACAAGACGTTCATATACTGATTTCATATTCAAATCTATTTATATTCTATTTATATTCGCCCTGGGATTTGACGGCTATTCTCAAATCAAGTAGAACAGAATGTGTTTCTTTAGAATCACTGTCAATACCTCGGTGTAGGTCCGGGATAATCCTTTGTTCCATAGTCCCGGGGCTATTTACACCAATTAAGAATTCTCAGATGTACTATAGTACTAGCAAATGCCTCAAAGATGCAGTCATCGATTCTCCCGAGAGGCCACACGCGAGCAAACACATTAATTTAATGACGAGGAGCGCATTTTCTTTTCAATGCTACTAATACTTGTACTTGCTCTGCTATTCCTTACATTTAATCTTTTTTTTTTTCATTTCATTCACGTATGCATTTTCAGTTCTTTTATGCTTATGCGGGTTTCTAACTTTTTATCCAACTTCTTGACCGGGAAAGTGAGTCGAGGCGGGTTTTCAACTTGATTCCAACTTCGCGGGTTTTCAACTTGATTCCAACTTCCCCTTCCCTAGGTAGATTCCAACTTCCCTAGGTAAAAGTGATGTTCCATAGGTAAAAGTGAGTCGAGGCCGGGTTTCTCCTTCCGGGAAAAGTGAGCCGGTACCGGTCCCGGGAAGCTTTTTTTGGACGAATCCGACTAAAAAGCGACTAAAAAGGGGGTAGGGCTTCGGGTTCGGGCTAGGAATGAACCCCTTTTCTTCACTTGTCAGGTTCGGGCTAGGAATGAACCACTCATTACATTATAATAAAAGTAATTGGTTCGGGCTTCAGCTTTAGAGTCTTCTCCTAGGGGCTTAAGTAGTTCATCCGACAGGGAAACCAAAGTCACGAGAAGGGCACTGTTCAAGCAATTAGGGAAGTTCAATCTTGATACGAGAAAGGAACTCCTTTTTAAGAGAGAAACGAACTACTTTTCATTTTAATAAAAGATCTGCAATTTCATTACCTTAATTGCACTCGGCCGACAGAATGAGTGTAGCTCCCTCCGTACAAACAGAAGTAAGAAATTCAATCTTTGACTATTCGAATAAAGAGGGGGGGCATTAGATGCTTAGAATCCGAGAAGGGGTAGTTTACTCTTACCCGCTAAGAATGGGATTGACGGCCTTGGCTTATTCATTAAATAGGGGAAATTCCACTCAATCCTAGAAAGACCTTCCTCTCCCCCCGATCCGGTAGCCGCAGGGGCGCTCCCCGGTACAATAGAAAGTCTATCTCCACACAGATTTAACTCAAACAACTCTTCATCTCTTCCTCGAAAGACACGTTCTCGATTTCGAGACTCATCAATGGGAAAGCCACTCAACTCTCATGAATGTAACGAGAATAAGAAAGACCAGGGTATGAGAAAAGTGCCGGTCGAAAGAGGCTAAGATTCAAAGAAGACCTTAGTGAGAAGCCCGTGGTATCCCACCCAGTAGACCTTCCCAAAAATACGAATTGCTAAAAAGGATTAAAATTCTTATAATTAGTACCTATCCCTCACCAAGGATTCCTGCTTTCGCAAAAGACTGGTACGTCGTATTTAAAGAGTAAATCAGATCCAATTTGAGAAGTTATTACCCGGCCCTCTCCAACTAATCGGCTATAGAACACCCGGTGATCCGTTCGAAACCCGCTCCAGAAAGACGAAGCAAAATGCAAACTGAGCGCCAGCGCTATCAAGACAAGAGCGTCCCCTTGCTCGGGGCGAACTGCCAAAGAATCATCGGGTAAGTCGGGCAGACAAAAGCAGTGAGAAAAACCCTCTTCTCTTCGGGCTGGTCCTTTTGAGAAAAGTAAAGCCTTAGCGGGGACAATGAATAGGAACCTTCTAGCTTGTTTCATTTCCCAAACCCTTTCTTACTTATCTTCTAGATACCCTTAAGCAACACCCGATTTCCAATCGGGGCCACCACAAAAGTAAGAACTGGTTTCTCCAGATTCATCTTTCCTGCCCTGTGACAAACAAGGCGGTACAGTCCCAAGAGTCCATCCGTCTCCTAGATCCCAACAACGCCATAAGAAGCCATACTTTATTGAATTTTGTTCCTTAGTATTTCTCTTCCATGTGTGCGAGACCATAGGAGGATTAAACAGCTCTTCAAGACTAGGATCAGGCGCAAGCGCTGTTAAGCAGTACCATCGAAGCCATCTCAACCACTCTTTCATCCATTCGTGGTGAAGAGTACGCTCCAATAAGTATTCCTCGCCTACATACCATAAGTACTCCTTCGGTATTAAGACTAATTGCTTAGGCTTATACTTTAGTCGCACCCTATCGATCATGATCCCCTTCAAATGGTTTCCCCTACCCAACCACAAATCCAAAGGTAACCGATAGTCAGAAAGGGACCTATCCGATACTACCCGCAACCGCTTCCAGCGTCTCGAAAGACGACTAGAGAGTATACGACCTCGGACTCGATAACCTGCACCAGCTAACCTACTCAGACACGATCTCGAAAGATTGTACTTTTCCGCGAGCTGACACAGTCCTATAAGTGACCCAGATGCTAGAATTGCTTTCGCTGAGACTGGTGTAAGATTAATACTAACCTTATCAATCCAGAATTGCTTTGCAAACTCAAGAGCGCCCGTTTTAGAGTCAATTGACTTAGACTCAGATATCGACACATCAAGAATATCTAGCAGAGCTTGAGACTTTTCGGCCACAGCCCTGTCGGCGATTACTATGTCGTCGCCGAGAAGGGCATACTTTCTAAAAGGTGCCTTTCTCCTTGGATAAACAAACCACGCAGCCAGCCACACCATTACATGGTGTGATAGGCTGAAGAGGGCCCAAGAGCCGTAATATCCCAAGGGCTGTCCTGCGGCTTCAAATACCTCGCTTTATTTAATAAAGGGCGATGAGTATAGAATACATTCCACCACAAGGACCCCCGAACAACGCATAATGCCATGGCTCGTCCAAATAAGCGAGTCAAAACTGCTATTAAGACTACCACGGGCCATCTATCTGTCGCAGATGAAAGGTCAAAGGATAATGTATCTGATGGCAAGAATCTGCTAAGACGATGGATGGGACCTTCTTGTCTAAAGGTACCATCATTAGGTATACGAGATAAGACCCGCATAGCCCAATCATGCACAGGATGTAAGAGCCGTTGCCGCACATAATTCCCAATGGCAAACACACGACGCTTACCAGCTCCCGTAAGGGTGCACGTCAAACGACCGGGGTAAGGGTTAAGGAGACCAACATGATTGAAGATCCCTATTAATATAGGCTCAACCATCATCTGGTATGAGTATAAACCCTCCCAAACAGCCCTAGTATTGTAACTATAGTCTAAAGGATATAATACCCTTTTCGTCCACAACATACCAGGGTGCCAGTCGGTGCACTTATGACGAAGTAACCTCGCCGATAAGGCGAACGCCGCCAACTCGTACTTCAAAGATGAAAATACGTTTGGTTCGGGTTTCGGAACTTTCCAGAACCTACGGTCGTCATTAGGCACAGACTTCCATGTCGGCTTCCAAATAATTCCTTTGTACAATGGAATTTCGGAAATCCAGGGCATATACATTCTTTGAAGGTGAGAAAATTTCATTTTGATAACTCCCAACAGAGGTGTAATACGAGACATATTCCGCTGCGGCTGTACCATAGAATCGAACGTAGCCTTGCTTATACGCTTAGCTAAAGGAACTATCCTACAGATACTAAACCATGACAGATATAATCTAACCAACCGATTTACTCTATCACCTCGTTTCATAATAATGAAACGATGATGTTTTGGAATAATCGTCGGAATCCCTGCTCGACTAAGACTTACGTTGACAGCGGACTTGCCCACTATTATAGGAGAACCAGCATAGTACTGTTGCAAATGCACAGCACACTGTTTAAAATATAACGACGTGAACAGCAAGCCCGACTTACGGAATTCAAAACGTAGAAAGACCTTCGCGCGATAACAAGAGAGCACACAGCTCCTTCAATTGTCAGATATCCAGTAGCGGCAAGATAGATCCTGATCAGGAACCCTCTTAACCGCCCCGTGTGTTCAAACACACGGCGCCAAGAAACCTGAGGCAAGCGTTCTGTAAAATTGCTAAATAAGTTCATGGTATAATTTATTATGTGTTTTGCTCAAATTTCAAAATAGACATAAAAACTACCGAGCTTACACAACTACATATTAACCTGACCTCCTGAGTCCACTCTCCTTGATGTACCGGAACTTGTCAGTACAAGGGAAGGCGTCTAGGAACACTAGATCAATCAACCCAATCTGCCGCAGTTAGGGTTTCATTAAGAGTTGTACTGACTTTATTGTGGTTTTCACCATCAACCAGTCAGTGTGCTCGTGAACAAAGACACGTAGCTACAAATTGCTCTGCGCTCGCGTGCTTGGGGGGTCGTTACTCCCCCCCCAGCCGAGGAATGAATCACTCGGATGGTGCCCCGAAAAGTGCTCCCTATGGACAGACTCGTCTAGCCCCACAACTTCTGACCTCCCCCTCAACCCTTTCTTCATCCATACTCAAGTCGTTCGAACTATCACTTCTTAATCTCCCGAACTCATTCTTCTTTTGTTGCGCTCATCTTCCTGTTTCGGTGTAAAGAGAAAGAGTTAATCTAGGCCTACGGACCTCTCTGTCATAGGCGGCCGAGGCACCGAAGATGCTAAGTCAGAGTCAGGAATGAAAACCTCGCCTTCTCGCGACAGGCGAAGCGAAGCCAATTCTCTTTATTATGAAAGAAAATTAGGGGGGAAAGCCTCTCACGACATTATGAGAGAAGGAAAAGCCAACCTTCCAACGAAGCGGTGACCATGACTAGAAGAAGAATTGGACGGTCGAAAGGATTCAATCCAGCCACAGGCTCCCCGGAGGCTAAGAAGTTAGGAAGGACGAGGTACGAGTGATAACGACGTCCTAAGTGCTCGAGCGAATGCGAGAGGGCCGAAGGGATCGGTAGAGTCAATTACAAGAGTCAATTACAAGAGTCAATGGTACGTCCTATTATATAGTCAGAATCTAAGGCTCGACTTTTACAACAAAATTGATCTCTATCTCCGTCTAACATGGTACATGATGAACTATTCAAAACTACGAAAGATATTCAAAACTACGAAAGATCTGCCCGTGGGCTGTCCTTCTTGTCTGAGGGTCGGGAGGTACGACGAGTTGCTCGAGCGGAAGACGTTGGGACTGAGTTCAAACTGCCGGCAGCTGCTCCTGGCTCATAACCTGTTTCAATATCTTCCATGAGAAATGAATGAATGGCACCCCGAGCCGAACCCGAACAAAAGGAGAAGAGCTTCAAAGCACTCGGGAGGAAACCAAAGCCGTGCTAATTATATCTTTCTTGCTTTCACGGGCAAAAGAGCTTATTTGAGTTTCAATTCCCGTCCCGAACGAGAGAAAGAGATCCCGTTGATTACAATTCTTTTGTATGAAGCGATACATTATTTACGTGTCAGGAACCACTGGTGACACGAGGATTTTCAGTCACCTGCTCTACCAACTGAGCTATCCCGAACCAGAACTCGTAAGTCAGAGGGGTTGTGCCGATAAAGTTCAACTGCGAACTGGAACTGCTGCTTAAGTCAAATCGAACTCTTTAAGCACTTTAAAGTGCGTCTAAAATTATTTGAAGAGTTTTCTAAAATTATTTGAATTAATTTTAAAATTCTTTTCTTTCGTAGTTTTCATTTTTCCTCCATAGGCTCTCCACTCCACATCGGATCCGGGCAAGGAAGGCTCTACTATTCGATCCAATAGAGCGCTTGAGCGCTTCTGTAGTTTCTGTTTTTCATGAAAATAATTTTCTTTAATTCTTTCACTTTCTCTTTTTCTTTGATCTTTCTCTTTTTCTTTGATCTTTCTGTGCTTTTTCAGTTCTAGTTTCGTTCTTTTTTTCCTCCATTCACTCCTTATTTTCTTTTCTGGCCCTCTGGAAAAGGATTAGGTGAAGAAAGAACTCTCTGCCTTAGAGCCATCTAATAAGGAATCCTCGGGCCTTGCATTCTCTGCCCCGTCGCTATCAGTTATCACTCGGACCTAGAACTGCTGCATAAACTAATGAACTCTTGAAATGAATAGCTGCAGCTGCTTCTTCACCTTTCCTTTCTCATCCCGAGTTAGTATAAGAAAGATAAGTGGAATTGGCGCCTCTCTAATTCATTCTTTCCTCCCTTGCCACTACTGAGCTTTAAAGGGCCTTTTATCCTCTTACTTGAAGAGGAGCAGCTTTAGGAGCATATGCCATTCACTCATACCAAGGAACCTTCTCACATCGGATAGTCTAACATAGAAGGAGTTCATACTACTGCCCCAAAGCCATTCACGACTGCGGTTCAGCTAGAGGGAAAGAGTGAATGGTTGCTAGCCAATACTACAAGTTAAGTTTAGTTAAGTTAGACTAGACTATATTATATATAGTTGAGTGATAACGACGTCAGAGAATGCAAGGCAAGCAGACGGAGAATGCAAGGGCGAGGGAAGCAGACCTAACAGAGAAAGCAGAGCTGACGAAAGCAAGGAAAGAGGAAGAAAGCGAGCTCTATATTGATTTCAACTGTCCATCGCGTCGCTAATCATACTTAGAGTCAAGGAAGGATTCAAGTCCTTACAGAAGAGCTGAGGACAGAACAAAAGGATCGATCCGGAAGTTCATTATCCATTGTGCTTACGTCATCGCTTTCTGATAGAAGGAGGACTTATCACGCTCTCTCTCTCTCAAACAAAGACTCTCATTCTTCTCTTTCGTAACGTAATGAGAGATCTGACTGCTACTTCTGTCTTCATGGCTTTTTGCTTTTATCATCCTCTTTCTCTCTGATCCTTCGTGCGTTCTTTATCCTATTCCTTTTCGATTTAGCTTGAAAAGAGCCCTTGTCAAACTCAAACGAGTTCGCTACCCCGTCATTTCCCTGCTTTCGGTACCCGTACGTCTTTTGGAGTGTCTGTCGATGCGCCTTCCTTTGGGAATAAGTTCTCTGTTTGTGCTTTTCAATCATTTGACATCCTTCGAAAGAGATTTGACATCCCCCCGGAAAGAAGAGTTTAGCTACCTCCTTACTTTGACTTAGGTGAGTTGCCCTTTCTGTCAAGGGAATGTTCCACTTCTGCCGTTGGACTGGTCAGCTTTGAGTTGCCATTCTCGCACGTAATCGGGACTTCCTGCCTTTTTGGTTGGGACGTCCTCGCTGAGGGATTCTTTCCAATCTTCAGGGGGGGCTTGTAAGAAGCTCTTCATGGTCGGAAGACTCCTTTCTATCCCACCAGGAAGCGGGGTTCTTTCTCTTTCTTTAGATAATGATGGTTGGATTCAATGTTCTGGATCTGGTCCCTTATAGCTTGATTTAAACATCGTTCTTGAAAAGAACTACATTCAGTCAGTGCCACAGCTGAGTCAATAGCTGCGAGTCCGTCTCAGTTCATCTAAAGAGAGGGTGTCTAGTCCTCACCAGAGGATGAATCTCAGGATTTCCGACAACGGATTGTCCGCACTTGCTATACGCTTGAAAGCGGTAGGGACGATGAAACCAAGCAACCGTCTTCTCTGGCTCTTTCCCGCTTCCTTTTAGTAAGGAATGAAAGTGTTCGTAGGAATTGGAAGAGACCGACGAATATGTGACTTGTCCACAGGTCCCAGTTGGGGCGGGTTAAAGAGTACTTTGCTAGCATTCTTGCCCATCTGCGCTATTAGCTCTTTTGCACATGAATGTGAAAAGGTAGTCCGTTCCGCTTGATGCTTTCTAGTGTATTCAAGTCTGCAAAAGCCCTCACTTTGGCGGAGAGCAGTAATGGATAGGATTGATGACTTCCACTCCCTGGTTCAATAAAAGGCGGCGAGCTACCCGTCGTTACCTCGGCCCTCTCTTTCTCTTCGTCCCGGGATGGGGCCTTCTACCCTTGAACTAAAGGACCGAACTCACTATGTAGCCGGATGAATGCCTTTATCACTGTGGGGCGGAACTCAGATTTGGATTTGGGGGCTCGTCGCTCCTGGTCTTTCGTTCGCTATTCGAATGTCTGGACCTCTTGGGAATTCCTTTCCAACTAGTAGCTAGTAGCTCCGTCCTTGATCTCTCCTCTTCCCGGCCGGCTCTCACTCCTATGTCCAGACAACGACTATCGATTCCTAACGAACCCATAGATTCTTCTATCATTCGACCAGATCTTCTATTCTATAGAGTATGAGAATGAGACGGCCTCGAACAAAGGAATCTCCAAGGGATAATGCGATCTTCCTTACATAAAGAGGAAGGATTGGAAATGGACCACGTACGCGTTAGCCTAACTGCCCCTTCAGCACTCTGGCACCAGAGCTTGGACCTGGCATTTAAATCTAGATTCCTTTGGTGCACTGATTGATATTGATGGTGCACGTCTGAAGAAGAATAGAATAGTGAAGTCTCCCACAGCCAAAGAACTCATAGCATGAGAATAGGTGGTCTTGGACCCGCTCCTATTGTTATAGTAAGGTACTGGCATTGAGATTGATCCTTCACCCGCGTTGGCGGAGCCCTTCATCACTATGACTTAGGTCAACTAAAGATGCTGATCTTTTATAATCAATAAGCCGACGAAAGAGCAAGAGAAGGATAAGAGCGGCAATGAGTTTGCGTTTCGGGCAGATTGAGGCTTTGACACTTTCAGACGCTATTCCGACAGGCAAATGGGAGGTAGACTGGTGACTCATCTTTCGTATCGAGAATGCGCATGAGATGAGCTTGTGCTTTTCGGCAATGGAATCGGAAGCATCGCCCCTCCCTGACTTATCACCAGAAGAGAGGATTAAGAAGACCGAAAGATAAGAATTAGGGATCGTGAGGGTCGTGAAGTGAGGGGCCATCGGCATCTGCCCGTCAAATGAACGACTATGCGAATCATTAGTGAAATGAAAGCAAATCAGTACTCTTCGGGAATGGAAAGAGTGAATGCGACTTGTTCACATTCCTTAAGTGAAAGAAGGACTCGTGAAAAGAGGCTACGCACCTTCTCCCCGCTCGGGCTCAGACGGAAAGACCAAAGACCACGGAACTGAGACTGAGCTGCCGGGATAGTCAATAAGATAGTGGATGGAGAGATGGGGGTACCGCAGAGCATAATAAGGTCAGGAGGATGGGCCTAAGCGTTGTAAGAAGAGCAGGAAGCGGATTCGCAGAATGCATAATAATTTGCTAGAGCCCTCTTCCAAATAGGAGCCCCCGAGCTGAGTAGTGATTACCTTCTTCTTTTGACCACTGAGCAGACGATAAGAGGCTCTTTCCTATTCCACTGGTATCGTGAGCCAGTTGATTGAAATATGGAACGCAACCTCACCGGCCCGGGCACCAAATAATGAAATGAATCCCCTCCTTCTCTTTCTTAGTTGTAGCCATTCACGAGGCCTGAAGCATTAGAAGGAGTACGCGTGCACGAATCACGGGAATATTCACTCTATATGGCTTGCTAGTGCCTCTTATATGTCATTCCAAGAAGGGTGAGGAAGTTATTACACTTATGCAAGGACTGGAACTATGGAAGCTTGCCTAGGAAAGACCAGAAAAAGACTCCACTTCAAAGCAGCAGGAGGGATTCGCGAAAGTGCCTCCCCATTCAGCTGCAGTTCAGAGTCCAACTCCCTTTTCTCATTCCTATATCTTCGTCGAGCTAGAACCACTCTTGATCTTCACGAGAAGCAGCGGCAGCCGGCTTTCTACTCACCATTCCACTAAAGAAAATAGTAGTTGGATCGCTTCCTCGGTAGCTGGTCGAGCCCTTCACCCCTAACTGCTTTCTCTTGCAATTCACACGTCGCCCCGTCTCAACGTCGGTGCCCTCGTACCTCCAACTCTCTCGGCACTAGTACCTCCTTCCTCTGGCAAAACCCCATCTTCACTCATAGCCACCGGTAGCCGCTTATTCAAGCTCTTTTCCCCGTTTGATCTCCATCTCATGAACTCATAAGACCCTGAGCTAGCTATAGCTTTGAACCCAGCTACTCATACTTCCGGTCGAGCTACTCAACTACTCACTGAAAAGTGAAGATAATCTTCGTTGCTGGTGAAGAGCCGGCTGAGAAAGAGATCGCCCCGAATAGCGGTTTGACGCCCCTTTCCGCTTGCTTAGTGACTATTCTATCTTCCGCTTTTGCTTAGTGAGTCTCATCCGGGAACCTGTTGATTCCGCCGCTAATCTGGCCTGAGGCCCGCTGTCGTGAATGGTTCTCGTTCTAGGTATGATTGATCAGTACGACTACACTTATAATAAGATCGCTTCGGGGTACGGGCATTTGAAGGGAAAAGATGCTACTGGGACTGAATCTCTCTCATACGGATTTGGGACTCTCACTTATTACTGTCATTTTTGAGTTATTAAGAGTGGGGTCATGGAACGAGAGAGAAAGAGGATTGACTGACGTCTCAACAATAAGGAAGAAGGGACTGTAAAGTGCTCGAAATTCAATTTCAAGTAAGTTGGGGTTAGAGTGAATGGCCCAAAGCCATTCACGACTGGTGCTGGGGACGAGCGATACCTACCAGCGACGTGGCCTAGCGCAGCTGCAGAAAGAATGCTTTTCTCTCCATTCATGGCACCAAATCCCCAGCTTCATTACAATAGTTCATTCTTGCGGATCCTGCAACTTTGTCCCTCAGACAGGTCAAGTTCTTTTCTCGGTACAGGATTTCGAGACTGGAATGAAAGCGGTCGGGAGTGAAGAAGCTGCTACCCATTGACTTATTCTATCCAAAGAAAGTGACCGGCCGGTGGGCTGCGCTTGGATAGACACGGTACGGTAGCGACGTTGAGACGGGATCAACTAATCACTTTTCCTAAAAAGATCAAAGGGAACTACTCCAAACCACATTTCAGCTGCAGTCGTGAATGGAAAGAGTGTCATAAGTGCTTTTTTCGAATTGGAAAGTGGGAAAATAGACTCTTAACTGATTCTCTTTTCATTGCTGTCGAGGGACAGATAGCTCGACTATAAGGTTAGAGTGCATGGTATTTCCCAAAGAAATGCCATGAACTCCTGGAGGGAGGGAATGGAACAAATCCATTCCCGTATTATTTTCTTTGGGGGGGGCCTAGAAACATGGAATAATACGTGAATGGAAAAATATACCATTCACGACCTGGCACCAGGAGGGAATGGAATTCCCTCTTGGCCTAGAAAATGGAATAATACGTTCAAATTCATGTATACATTCCCTCCAAGAGTTAATGGCCCAAAGCCATTAACTCCTGGTGCTAGCTAGCTGAGAGAGAGAGAGAGTCAGATCTTTCGTAGTTTTGTGGCGCAAGTCCATGAACGCAAAAATACTATTAAGTCATCGCTTGAGATTTGATTGGAGGCACCATATACTTTTTCTTGAAAGCTTCTTCCCTTGGCTTTTAGAGTCTCATATGTTCCGGTATCAGCTCTCCTTGAGTGTACTTTCGAGCTATCGGCGTCGTTATCACTCGCACCGCAGCGATTACAGCGTGAATGAAGAACAAAAAACAAACAGAAGAAGGTACGGAGAAAAAATCTAAGAAAATTATTTGAATGAAAAGAATTTGAATGAAAAACAGAAACGGAAGAAGCGCTCAAGCGCTCTATTGGATCGAATAGTAGAGCCTTCCTTGCCCGGATCCGATGTGGAGTGGAGAGCGAATTCAAATGCATCAATTCTTTCTCTTGAGAAAATATGCTTACTGGGAAGAGTCCCACGTCAGGTCGGCTCTACTACTTGAACTACTTCTGCTTACATAGTTGAAGTGAGGGCCGTAGGGCTCGACCGAGAATATTAGGGCCCAAAGAAAATAATACGTGAATGGTCTTTCCCGCCTAGAAAAGAAAATAAGGAGTTCATGGAAAAATATACCCCTCAAATGTAATCTCGACCTGGCGCATCCGGAGGTCTCATTCTCGGGTGAGAACTCCAAGACAGACTGAGCCTCCAGCTGTCAGGAGCGCATTCACTCTTTTGCTCTCATCGGATCGGGAAGGGGGCTACGCTAGCATGATCTTTCCTCCAGCCTAGAAAATGGAATAAGGAGTTCATGGATACATGAACGTAATACTATAACCAGCTAGCAGCAAAGTCTAACATGGCTATGAAAAACTACGAAAGATCTGCCCGTAGGCTTGAGTTCAGAATTGGGCTCCCGCCTAAGAGAAGAAAAGAAGAGTTTACAGTACTCGGAAGAGCAAGAGGGAATTGAAATATGCCTATAACTCCCATCCGGTCTCCTTGCCTTACGAGCCAATAAATTAACAGACTTATGAAGCTACTACTATCTCGGGTTCATAAAGAGTCATTTGAAGGTCGGGACAGAGTACATGTTTAAGCTTATGCCCTGATGAGTGTTCCCTTCCTTCTTATGGAGTTTTTCCCTTGGATCCGCCCGTTCAAGTTATCCTTGCTTGTGTTAAGCATCACGTATTTGGACTTGCACAGAAATTGAACCCCGTCTCAACGTCGCGATGCTCGTACCGCAAAGAAAATTCTTTTCTTTAATTCTTTCACTTTCTCTTTATCGTTATCACTCGGACCTCAATTTGCTATCTGACGCTAGAACGCACGTTTGGGTGCTCGCATGTGTGATAGTACCTTCGAGGCTTTTCAAGCTTGATTTGAAGCCCTAGCAATCCTTGGGTTAAAGCCTTTAGGTAATGATTGGGAGCTCTCCGAGGGTGGGAATATATGTAGTATGGGGCCCCCCGGACCCTCCCGTTGAACACGTCAGATGGACTAGCAGCCTATCGTGTAACGAGGGCTTCTCTCCCTCCCGAGTCAGTATAAGCTAATGAAGTCCTTTAATAAGAGCAGAGCCAGCCTAGAAAAGAAAATAAGGAGTGAATGGAACAGTAGAGTGAATGGCTCCGAGAAATTTCCATTCCCTCCAAAGAGGGAATGGAACAAATCCATTCCCTCCTGGAAGGAGTGAATGTATACATACATTCCCTCCAGCTAGCACCAAGTCGTGAATGGCTTTGGGCCATTCACTCCCTCCAGGAGGGAATG
>JBBUKS010000085.1:2242983-2259341 GCA_038050645.1 Hedychium gardnerianum | reverse complement strand
ATGTTGTTTTGCGCTCAAGATCCTAACAGACCAATGCAACTGGATGCAACCAGCCAATTCTGGAGTGAACCATACACAACTAGATGTAGCCGGACAATGTCCAGAGTGAATTGGACTTAAGTCGATCTGAATCGACCTCATCCAGTCTGATTGACTGAATGATCGGTTCGGTCGACTAGATAGGTCCAAGTGATCGGACTTGGGTTCAGGAACTGTTTGGGCGACCGAAAGTTCTGTTCGACCGATAAAAGGTTTGGTCATCGAAAAGGATTTTTATGTCGACCAGAAAAGCTAGATCCAACTATATTAAAGTGAGATGAAGGCTCAAGGTTCAGTATTCAAATTCTCATTCAGTCCTCCCGCTCTGTGATTGAAAAAGGCCTTCAACATTCTACTTGTGTGATCGGGGAAGCGCTATGAGGAGCGTCGCAACACTTAGGACTTCCAAACCGAATTGGCAAACTTTGTTTGTATATTTTATATGTGCTTATTTTTATCTGATTTGTACTTGTAATATCACTCTGGTAAGAGATTTCTCCACCTTTAAAAAGTGTTCAGAAAGGAGAAAAGAATAGTGAATTCATGCCGAGTACACAAGCCTTGGAGTAGTACCCGGGGGTGTGAACCAAGTAAGTCTCCTTGTGTCTTGTCTTGTTTTATTATTTTAGTATTTCACTGCATAGACTAACTCTGACAAACAAGAACGAATAAGTAAATGAGAAAAAGCTCGAGCGCTATTCACCCACTCTAGTGTTATCTTTCCGATCCTACAATTCCCTAGATAACTCTTGCATTAGTAGCCTAATAATAAATCTCTAGTTGGCTAGATAGACCTATAGTCGGCTGCTCATAAGCTATCAGTTAACTACATTGCTTACAAAAAGTTTATAGTGAGTTCTCTAATCAACTTGTTCAATTGACTACTCTAGTCGATTAGTAATTTTGATGTAGGCCTATTTAATGACCAAGTTTACTTAGGTTAAGTTTTACCCTCACCTAAGTGTTGGTGCAGTTTGCACTAAAAGTCTAACCCCTCACGTGCCTTCGATCCTACACTAAGTACATATTCACTTGACCTTAATCTCATAATAGTTGCCTTCAACCATCTCCTGTAGTCTTCTATTAAACTTTTCATCCCTTAAATACATTGAGACTTCCGACTCTCTTCTCATATCATCCTTCTCACTTTGTCAGCGTACTCTTTTGCTAATCTCTTTACCCTCAAATGGACTAAGCCTGTCACCTCCCTACACATGTCATTCTTCACGCTCGCTTGCTTTTTGTCTTCCTAGATTAGCTACCTCCGATGCTTCTCGTTTTGTGGTCATTTGGGCGTCTCATACAATCCTTCTTCTATTCATCTAGCACCTTGAGACACGAGGTACTCCATGTGTATCCCTAAGTCTTCACATACTTAAACACACAAGTTAAATCACAATGTAAGATTTAATTTAAAACTTTTGTCCAAACATTAGAATTTGTGGTCACACCAAACCACTTGGGAGCTCCAACACATACATGGTAGAATAACGCTCTGGGACTACCGAACCATATAAACATCACATGTTTGTATTGCTTTCTTTATGTTTATGTTTTAGTCGTTAACTTGAATTGTAGATATGAACATGAAACATAGGCGAGCATCTATTCATATCTCTAATTGCATTCAATTGTGGAAAAGTTGAAATCGTCACTTTGACAGTCTCTCTAGGACGACTCCTCCAAGACAATTCTATACTTTCTAGAAAGAGATAAATCTCGGGAGACTTCACCTAGTAACAATAGTGCATGCAAAGGAAGGGGGGGGGGGGGGGAGAATGAATGGGACATTCCGTATCCGCTAGAAATTAACTTCAAGCTTATTTGTGACAACTCTTCTACATGAATTATCTATGCTAACTCTTGAGGCAAAAACATTCAACGATTCTATGAGTTGAATAACATATCTAAATTATAATTTTTTTTTTCTTTCTCTTGCTTATATTAGTACAAGGTCAAAACAATCAAGTACTTATATATATTGAAGTTAGAATAGAACACAAAAATTACTTCACTAACTCAAAGATTTTAACACGGTTCCAATACTCCATAGCTTAACCATCTTTGAAGAATTGAAGTCAAAATTTTCACTATAAAAAAAGTATAAGAAAATATTTTTTAAAGAGGTGGAGAAATTTACTATACAATTTTTTTTGTACAAATATAAAATTTAAAGGACAAGAAAATAATATAATGATAAAAATATTCAATGAATTTTTAGAGCATCATGGGTCAATTTTCAATTAGAGCATAATTATACTCTATTTGATGAAAAAAAATATGAAACACAACGTGCGATTATTTATGAGCCCTCCATGAGCCTTGAGTTTATTGACGGAGCAATCATGTTACGAGTTATGAATGAGTACTCAAAGTGAAACATGACTCTTATTAGTGAAGAACAACTTGTGAAAATTGACTATCAATATCTAATAATATAAGTACTTTTGGGATTTATCCTAAAAATTGATGTATACGAAGGTCGATTATCAATGTCCAATAACACGAGTATTTATTAAATTTACTCTGAAAATAAATGAAAAACTTACGTGAGATTAAATCATCATTCTAATTGCTTAATTATCAAAATTAAAAAAAACATAATAGTTGAAAAAAACAATACATTGGAATAGAGGATAGCTGATTTTTGCTTTATTTATTTTTTCTTTTCAGTTGTTTTGTGTAATTCAGTAACATGGCCCACTCTTGGGTCTTGAGCGGCCCCCATTAATTGTAGTGGCACCCCAATGAATGTCCGTCCGCCAATGGCATGGCACAGCATTTGATCTACCCAACATCCACCGAATTCATCTCGGCACGTGCTCAACGCGTGCGCTGCGAGAGAAGCGTCAAGATGCGTGCTCTGGCTGGTCCGGTTACCATCTCAGCCATGGAATTTGTAAACAAAAAGGCTGTTTTTCTTTATTCCGTCGTCTGATTTGCGGGTTTTCCTTTCCTCCCTCCCGTAGCAGTCGCCTCCCTTGCTGGCCCATCTCCCTTCTTCACATCAATAAATCTAGCTGTAGATTTCAGCCAAGATGCTCCGGCGGAGGAAGGGCGCTCAGCCTCCGCCACCGACACCGCCGGCCCCCGATGATTCAAGTCCTCCTAAAGAGGTCAAGGCTGGGGAGAAGGGCGGGAAGGAACGGAAGGGGCGATGGTCTTGTCTTGACAGCTGCTGTTGGCTTATCGGGGTGATCTGCTCCATATGGTGGTTGTTGCTCTTCTCTTACAACGCCCTGCCCGCTTCGCTCCCGCAGTACGTCACGGAGGCTATCACAGGCCCGTTGTCTGATCCGCCAGGCGTTAAGCTTCAAAAGGAAGGGCTGAAAGCCAAGCATCCCGTGGTCTTCGTTCCTGGGATCGTCACTGGGGGACTCGAGCTGTGGGAGGGCCATCAGTGCGCTGATGGTCTCTTTCGAAAGCGCCTTTGGGGAGGAACATTTGGAGAGGTCTACAAACGGTAGAAAGGACCTTCTTCCCTTTCCTATGTATACTCGTATTTTCTTGGAGTTACTTTTGTCTTCCTAATTGGATTCGGCTAGAAGTTTGGATTTTTTTGATCACTTTAAGAAGAGAAAAAGAGTATCTTTTCTGGGCCAAAAAAAAGCCTTTCCTGAATACATTCTTCTCTAGCTTTTTGCAATATTGACGTTGTTTTTTTGTTTTTGTTTTTTTATAGAAAATTGTTTTTAGAAATTGTAACTCGTCAGAACTGTAACACTTTTTAGCTACAAATAATTTGTTGGTCCTTAGTTTCATGAAAATTAACCATGCAATTTATTCATGTCAAGATTAATCTTGTTATACTACCTCATGTAGACTAAAAAAAAAGAATTCTGAGCCAACCAAGTTGCAAGTTCCCACATTCTTTAATTTTCTTTTAATTTGTTTCAAGAGTTTTTATTATCAAAAAGACTTCCTAAAATCTTTGAGATTGGGTTTGTTATTATTCTTTGTCAAATTTAGCTGGTCTAAACCTCAAATTAATATATAATTATGTGGTTCATTTTATGTAGCATTCTGACTTCAGACATCCTTCCTTTTCTAATGAAAGCATGTGATATATTGCAAATTTCATTTGGGATCTAGTAACCAAATCTTTCCTGAAATTTGAAGGCCCTTTTCTCTTAGTTTGAGCTAGGTATTGACTTCTTTCTACTGTATCTAGTCAACATGGTCCTAGCATTGGCTTTGTTTTTCTTATTAAGAAATACATATGTCTAATAATTGTATACTTGATAATTTTCCTTTTAATTAACATGAATTTATCATGCATGTATCTGTTCTCATAATTTCACTGACTTTCTTATCATATTTTTAAGACTATTAATAGGGTTCATGAGCCATAACCTAACACGTAATGTTTTAGCTATTGTTTCTACTTGAACTTACATGGAGTATAGTTTCACACCATGCACTATTATTTTAATGAAGTTTTGCTTTCTCGCTGTGAGGTTCCGGGTCCATTCTAGCTTCATGATAACTATGGAATACAAAAATCTTTTTGTGGTAGTCGCTTATAAATTCCAGTATTCCAGCAATCGTGTCAATTGCTATTTCGAGAAACTTGAGAACTAGTTTACAATCATATACTTTGCGGTTTCTGTTGCCATTTTTTTTTTCTTGTTGAGAATATTAAAGAATTACCTTAAAAGTACTTCCCATTCAAGTTAAAAATTCCTACTTAAGTCATTTTGCTCTGAGTTTTTTTTTTTCTTTCTGTAGTTCATTTTGTTAGTTATTCCTTTCTGTTTAAGTTTTATTTCTTCTCAGTTCCTATCAACATTTTGCTGCTTCCTCCTTTCCTCACATTTTCTGGTGTATACAATGCTTTGCGTGAGAGAAAACCAATAAATCCTTAGTTCTCATATTTTTTTTGGGAAACAGTATAGTGTTTTATTTCTATTTGTTATTTGTCTCAGACCCTTATGCTGGGTTGAGCATATGTCCCTGGATAATGAAAGTGGGCTGGACCCTCCTGGTATAAGGGTTAGACCAGTCACCGGGCTGGTTGCGGCTGATTATTTTGCTCCTGGTTACTTTGTGTGGGCAGTTTTGATTGCTAACTTGGCTCAGATTGGGTATGAAGAGAAAACTATGTACATGGCTGCCTATGACTGGCGAATCTCATTCCAGAACACGGAGGTTTGATTTCCCTTGTCAACAACTATATTCATCATTTTGTTTGATTTCTCATTTTTTATCTCTAAATTTTTTTTACCATATATCTTATGGAGTTGAAACATCCCTTATCAACTGCAAACGTTCAATATTCTCCCTTTTACAGGTGCGTGACCAAACATTGAGCAGAATAAAAAGTAACATAGAACTTATGGTCTCTACAAATGGTGGAAGGAAGGTGGTGGTTATTCCACATTCCATGGGTGTCTTATATTTTTTGCATTTCATGAAATGGGTTGAGGCACCTGCTCCTATGGGTGGTGATGGTGGTCCAAACTGGTGTGCAGACCATATAAAATCAGTTATGAATATTGGTGGACCATTTTTAGGTGTTCCAAAAGCAGTTGCTGGTTTATTTTCGGCTGAAGCCAAAGATGTTGCTGTTGCAAGGTAGTGTTTCTGAGCTTCTTGGATAGTACTATTTTAGATAACTAATGCTTAGCAAATTTCCTTTTTTTATGTCACCTTCACTTTAGAATGGTCATTCGTGTTTTGTCACATTGAAATGTAAATGTGTAAAAAATCCAAACTAACGAAAATGCAGAATTGATCTGCTACATTGCTAAAAATTGTTAGGAGATCCTATCCTTGATACTAGTTTAAAAAGAGTTTGTCTCATATCCTAATTGTTTTACTCATGGGTAGAAGCACAGGTTATTTTTTTGGTTGAACAGTTTATCCTTTTGCCCACTAGCTTTGTTCATGTGTTCTTTTGTAGCTTAAGAATATTTTGTCAGTGGAATCTTTTTGTTGTTTTCACCTCTTTAATTGGTTAACTCAATTTCCCACTTGTATTTACTTTGTTATTCTATTCCATTGTTACTGTTTGATGGTATTTTTAGGAAAGCATTGATGACTTCTGGATCTTTGTGATCATTGCATAGCAGTGAGCTCTTTAACTCTATTCCTGTTACAATTAAGTGGAAACCTGATTAATCCAGTCTGATATTGTATCTTGGTTTCCCCCCAGTCATTTACACTGAAGAATGAATGCTCCTGGACATCATCTTGGGCCACATTGATCTTCAGTATCAAATTACTTTCCACATTATTATGCTGCATCTATGTTCTTATAAGTTACAAGCAGTAAGCACTTCTTTGTGAGATTTTGTCCAAGTCTAGGAGTAGAGATTTTGTTTGTCTAGGAGTAAGACAGAAGAATACTTCTTATGACCCTTCCACTTCAGCTATAATTAGTAAATAGCTATGGCTTATGACACCTATTGAAACTCATTCTATGGAGTGTATAACAGGCAATTGGTAATTGGTGTTTGACTAAGGTTTCAGGCCATGGTTTCACATTGACATTGCTTTGATAATAACAGACTAAAGTGTCATATTGATGGTCTTGTTTGAGGAAAATAGTTCGTTGGAGCCAAAAATAAATAAGACATCAAAGCTTGTAGATATTGTTTCCACATGTGTGATAAGTATATATTTTATTCATGGTTTGAAATCTCATACCATGCCATGCGGCACAATCGAAATGTAATGTTACAATAAATTACCGGAACTCAATACTACTTGGCATATAGAATCTATCCCGGGTCGTGTCAATCATATAGATGTGTATTGTGTCATGTCGACATTCAACACCTCTTGGCATGCTATAATACACATTAAACGTTAAGATGAACTGAAATAATGTTTGCTATTTTTTTCAGCTTGCGTCCATACAACACAATGTCAAAATTGTACCATTGTAAATTTTACTCAAAATCTTAACTTAGGCATATAGTTGTTTTCTTTTCTTTTTTTCTTCTTCATTTCCTTTCCCTCCAATTGGCCACCATCACCATACATTGGAACATTGGTAGAATATCTAACAATTGTTCCAGTCAAATACCAAAACTTTGGTATGACTCGAGATTTTGAACCTTCATTTTATGCAATGTTCTTGACCTTTGACTATTTGTTTCAGGATTTCATCCAACTCTTAACCCATCCTAAAGGTCCTTAGTAAGCTAGAATATTTGGTTGAGTTTGAACTCCATTGACTATGATTAGTTAACCTTATCCTGTAAAGGACTAAAGTTCTGTAAAATTGTTATTGAGACCCAACTGAACCATTGATCATTGTTCAATATCACAGCAGAAGCATCAGTCAACAACCTTTTTGGGTGTGCATGCAGTCATACTACAATAACTAGTTTCTAGACTACTTTGTCCCGATGGCTATTTTTCCTTCTTAACAATTACAAACTCGAAACTCTTAAAACCTGCTTTACAACATACAAATATTTTTTATTTTAACATTCTTACACTGATACAAGCCAATTTCTCAATTTAAAACCATAACAAGAGTCCTAAGAGCTATCATTCATACTAAGTTATCTTTGAAGCACTTTGCAACCAAGAAGACATCATTTGAGGCTCTACCCGTTGCCACTGAGAAGAAGACATCATGCAAGGCTCAACCACACTGGGAAGCAACAAGAAAAATGATCAATCTATGAACATCCTCTGAATTCTTTCTTGATTGTATTTTTTTTTAATTTTCTTTTGTAGATTCTGTTGGGAAGTTTACATGGGTGCTAGCCATGGTTGTCAAAACGTACAGATCATGGGAGTAGGATCTGTATCAAAGGCCAGTATGATCTTTCACAAGAAATCTGTCTTATCATATAGATTCATGGAGAAGTTTAAAGAAATAAATTAACACCATTAGAAAATAGATTAAATTAATTGAAAACTTGTTAGTTGATGGAATAGTTTGAAGTTTTATCAAATTAAATTGATTTTGACAATCTTGACCAATCTAGACAACTCTTTCTAGAGCTCAACCTAGATACCAGTGAAGGTGTACATGAGGTAGCTCTTGTTGCTCTTTTGAATTCTTGCTTAAATCACTCACCTTCTCACCACCTAAGATCTGTTGCAAGATCAATAGAACTACCTTCTTGTTGCATGTGATCTAACCACTAAGTAAACAAACATCTTATCCATCTCTTCTTCACTAAGATGAAATATAAATAATATTCTAGTTTAGTAAATAGATAATGGTAATATTGTTTAATGATAAACGTATTGTTTTTATTATATATTTTGATTCTATATCAATAAAATATGATAAAATGTATAGCAATAATCTAAATTATATATATTTTTTGATATAATAAAATTTGATATTTGTAGAATGTTATTTTATTATACAATGACAATAATAATCTAATATTTTTAACCTAACAATAATATGAAATATTATCACTAATATTTTTTATTTATATTATGCGAAAGGGTGCCTTGGCGCAATGGTAAAGTTATTGTCGTGTGACTTGATCATGGGTTCAAGTCGTGGAATTAGCTTCTTGCAACACAGGGTAAGGCTGCGTGGAATAGACTCTTACTCAGGACCTTACATTAGCGGGAGCTTCGTGGTCCGTTTATTATGTTATTATGGTATTTCATCACACATAATATGTATCCTATGCAAAGCTTAAAATATCTTGCCGTGTCACCCGGTACGGGCAAAATATTGCATTTCACCCTCGGACCGAAACTGGTACCAGCGTGCCCGTGGTACCGTGGCCGCGAAGGTGTCACGCGCGTTGCGGCCACCGAGGCGCGGAGGCCTCGTGGCCTTCGCGAAGGCCTCGCAATCGCCGCAGATGCCACACGTGGGCCTCTGGCGACGCAGAACACGACGCAGAGCAGATGAACAATAAACTTAGCTTTTAATTAAAAAAAGCTACGTTAATAATTTCAATTAATTTCTAGCTATAGTTGAGATAATTTAAATAACTTTAATTAAACCCTAATAAAACTATCCTATTAATTATATATATATATATATATAATTTATTTTTTAAATATTTAGATTAATTTTTTATTTTTAGTTTATATATTTTATATTTAAAAAATATCGAAACCATATTGACACGATATGGTACCGAAATCGTATGTCTAGGACTGAAACCTCAATACGGATTGAGATTTTAAATCTTGCTCGGAACTATTGTCCATGAATGATGCTTGTACCTCTGTCATGTGCCCCTACAACTACACTAGCTAATTCACACCAAAATTGACCAAAGCCTCAAATCTAAACACTCTTACCCAACCTTGCCTACTCCTAATCATGATTTAAAATTTCGAGCCGGACTTTCGGTCCTAGACTGGAATAATACGATTTCGGTATTGTATCGTGCCGTGTCGATATAGTTTCGGTATTTTTAAATATTAAATATAGATGTATATTAATTTTATTAATATTTGATTATTAAATATGCTTTATATTTTGAAATGTTGAATTTATATTTCAATATTTTCTCATAAGATAATGCCTATTAAATTTTTTATAAAAATTATTTTAAAAAATAAATAATTCTTAAAATTCAAAATTAAATTTAAAATTATAAAATCATTTGAAGGCTAAAAATAACTGTAAAATTATTTTAAAATCTTAAATTATTATTTTTGAATGTATTTGTAAATTTTTAATTTTAAAATTTTTGAAATGTTTAAGAATTATATTTTTTAAAATTTTTAGATTATTTTAAATTTATATTTAATTTTAAAATTATTTAAAAAATTTAAAATTATTTAAAAGTTTTGAAATAATTTTTAATATTTTATAACTATGATTAATAATAGTTTATTTATAAAAAATATATATATTTAAAAAATAAAAAAAAATTAACTAAATCAAAAAACCTAAAAAAAATTGTGGCTGCGGTGACCCACGGAGGTCGTTGCGGCACTGTGGCCCTGCGGAGAGTTTTAGGAATATATAAAATTTTATTAGATGTTTTTTGAAATTTTAAATAAATTTTTATATATATTGATGGGATAATTTAATTAGGATTTTAAGAAATATATTTGACTATCTATTTAAGTTAGGGCTTAATTGAATCCATTAAAAAAATAATAACAACTAGAAGATAATAAATAAATAAATAAATAATTTATTATATTTTTTTAGAATTAAAATAAATTAAATATATAAATAATTAAATAATTTTATTAGAGTTTAATTAAACCTCTTTGGATTATCCCTATTATAGCGAGGAATTGTTTGAAATAATCAATTCAATTTTAATTTTAAAAAAAACACAAATTCGACCGCGCGACCACGGCACAGTCGTGGAGGTCGCTCGACCCAGTTGACGATGCCGCGGGGTCGCGCTACCCCTCCGGCGCGGTAGCGGGGGTTGCACCCTCCGACGCGATCGCGGGGCCCATCCGGCGCGACCGCCCTCTCCGGCGCGGCCGCGGGGGTCACGCGACCGCGACCCCTCTGGCGCGACCGCAGGTGTCGCACGACCCTTCTGCAGTGGCCACGGGGGTCGCATGACCCTTCTGCGATGATCACGGGGGTCGCGCGACACCTTTGTGGCTGCCGCTGGGTTGGTGCCACGTAGTGCCGGTCGGCGGGCGAAACGAAATGTTTTGTTCGTTTCGACTGGCTTGGCACAAGATTTCAATCCATGGGTGTAACCGTCATAAAATGGAATGATTATGTTGCATAAAATTGTTAATTAGGAGAAATGATTAAAATCTTGTATAAATCTGTTATGTTCATCATGTTATACCATGTGAAGTTACATCATTGAAGACCATGGATGGAATAATTTGGGGGCAGTACAATCGTGAATGTTGAACAATTTGTAACTGTAGTTTTATATTTGATTTGAAATCATGTGTCTTTGTTTCTTCCATGAAATATTCCTCTAAGATATTCCATTTGCTATTTGTTCATGTTATTTCTCTTTGCCATAAATTGTTTAAGACTTTGCTGCTGTGCTGATTTATCACAAATATCTTACCAATAAGCTCCCTAGAGGTTATGATGCTCCTTTGTTGTCTAACTCTGCATCTAGATTGCTTGTTTCTTTGTTTTCCAGAAAGGTTCGACACAAGAATGTGGTACAGTTTATTGGAGCTTGTAATAGACCTCCTAACTTATGTATTGTTACAGGTAACAAGATTTTGCAAACCTTGGTTGGATCTATCTTCTCCAAAATATAGCTATTTTTTTTTCTCAAAAATCTCCCTTCATTATTCCTGGACATTCTTCCAGAATTTATGTCAGGGGGAAGCATCTATGTCTATCTTCACAAACAGAATTTTTTTTTCAAACTCCCAGCTTTGCTTCGAGTAGAAATCGATGTATCCAAGGGAATGAACTACTTGCACCAAAATAATATTATTCACCGAGACTTGAAGGCTGCCAATCTTCTGATGAATGAGAATGAGGCAAGTAATTTCAGGATATTTGTCTTCTGGTCCCTTTAGATTGGTTCTCTTTGAAGTTCTAGAGTTTTAGTAGCCAATATGGTTATGTTTCTCTATGATATGCTAGTTTGATTTTGTGTTTTTGTGGTAATTATACAAACTATCAGTTGGTCTCACTCAGATGTCATACATATACATTTAGATGATTGAATAACTTTGATTGCTGACTTGGGAAAATACATCTTCTGACAAATTAATTTTCAATTGATTTTTTCTTAATGATATAACTTGTTTTTTATTTATTAACTGAGGTAGAGGATGATGATTGAGCATTTACCATCTTGTTCTTGGTCTGCTTAGTTCACCAGTTTGGGTCAATGCTTCTTTTTAATCCGAAGTTTGTTAGTGGACTATAAGTCCATTCTAGTGAAAACCAGATGATATTTGCACATGTTGCCTGAAATTGCTCACTTAGTTCTCCTTGTTGTAACTAGTATGTTGTATGGGTAGCCTCTTTTGTTGTGAAAGTTCCTTTGGATGGTTGTGTACATATATCAGCATTTCTAGTTCTTGGCTTTGAATGAGTGGAACATCAAACACTGGCTTTATTGGCCTGCTGGAATTTGCTTAGCTACCTTCTTTTACTCGTCACTTATTTACTAAATTATTTTGCAGGTGGTTAAGGTTGCAGACTTTGGTGTTGCACGTGTTAAAGATGAGTCTGGAGTTATGACTGCTGAAACGGGAACTTATCGCTGGATGGCACCTGAGGTATTACCCCACATTAGTTCCCACTTCTTACTAAAGTATACACATCAACCCCTGGGATTTAATTGGTCCTCCATCCTACTATAACTATGATTTTTTATTTTTCCCCCCGACTATTAACAGTTGTTTGTGATTTATAATTTTTCTGTTTTCAATACTTAGGCTTTTGATTGTTTTCATTTTCTTCATTTGTCAGATTAAGAATCTTATTTACTGCTGCCAATGAGTTTGGGCAGCTTGCTTTATGATAGTAAATTATTGGTCTGATAAATGATCTAGGTACGATAATTAGTTGGCCGTTTATCATTTATAGCACTTCAAAATTACGTGCTTGATTCATTCTAAGGTAAAATTTGATGATTATTGTTGCTGTACTAAATTCTTCCTTTTGGTTTCTGGTCATCTTATTTTTCAACTTTCAAGTATCGATACTCGTTTGAATTTCTAGCTTCCTTTTGAAATGTAACAGTTAGGAAAAACTGAGTTATGGATGACCGGATTATTCATCTTTTTAATTATGTATAATGTATATTTCATGTACTAAGGCCTAGCTACCCTTGACCATTTCTGTTTCAAAATTGCATTGTATTTTCATATATTTTAGTTTTGATTGTGGTATGAGAGCATTTTTATGAAGTCATGAGCAAGTTGCAGAGTGGTCGAACTTTGGCTGGCTTGGAAGATGCAAGTGAACTAGGTGAAAAATTGACTCCGCATCTCCCTTGTACATCTGTAAGAAAGCACACTGATGCTTCTGTCAAGCTTACGTTAGATGCAGGAGTTAAAAGTTATAGATGAGATTGTGATGCAGCAGAAAAAGTGGATCAAAACTTACAGAAATTCATTACAACTTATACGACATGAGAGCTAAACAACCTCACATAGAGAATGAAAGCTGACAAAATTTTATCATGCAAAGATGGAAAGTCTTGTTATGAACAAAGACTCCAATCCAAAGATAGTTGGAAATTAACTAAACATGTTAGAAGGAAGAAATATTTCTATACCTAAATGAACTTAATCAAATTAGGAAATATACCAAATTTTAAAGTAGCAAAGATACCATATTAAGTAAAACCTTACACCAAAATTATCCTATACTTCTAACAAGGCAATTACCAGTTTAAAAATTTCCTTAAATAGTATCCTTCTAAAGAAAGAGGATCAACCAAAATATCTTTTACAAAATCTAAAACTTCTGAGAATTAAATTCCTAGTTTGCATTAGATTGTATAAATCCAAATATAATTAAATATGTGATAATGTACACCTATTAGTTAGTGCTAGCTTAGCTTAGCTAAACTGTCTTGGGTTTTTTTTTTGTTTTTTGCTTTTGGGATCAATATTACCTTTTGACATTTATCTTCTGGAAAGAAGTATTATAGATCTATCTTAAAGCTGTTGATATCTATCTAATCTATCCTTTATATTGTAAATTGGTTGTGTTAAACTAGTTTTTGCATTTTCCAACACTAATTTTGCCATCTGAACACATTAATCAATTTTTGGGTTCAGATGGAAGAATAAACATAATTGTGAACATTTCATAAAGAAACTGAAATAGCAGAAAAGAATAGCAATGACCGCAATGCAATTAAATTCATTGCCAACTTACAGTAATAAACCATGCTACTTGGACGCCAGTATGAGAATTAGGTACATGGATGGATATAGGTGTACACTTGTTTTTCTGTAAACAAATTGTACATGATCACTGGGGTTTTGATGTCCAAAGGGTCAAGAGTATTAGATGAGCCACAGGCATAGAGAGGGTAGAGGAGTGCAAATACTTAGTTGTTATACTTTGATGGACATCATATGTGGAAATTGAACAGAAGGTTGATTATTTACTCTCCGTCTTTCTATGATATATACATGCATCATAGCCACCATCTTGCACTATTTGCTAGTTATGTAAGATAATGAAATCTTTTTTTCTTAATTTTCTTGTATAGAATATCTTGTTGGAGTATTGTCAACCCCTCAGAAGTGTTATATGATATGTCCTTCCTAGTTCCTACCTTTAATACACTGATAAATTCACTTCTTTACTCTAGGTCATAGAACACAAGACTTATTGATCACAAAGCTGATGTTTTTAGCTTTGGAATTGTATTGTGGGAGCTGCTTACAGCTAAGGTAAATGGTCTTTGCAGCACTAACATTTTTTTTCTGTTATGCATTTTAATTCTTTTTACAAGTTCATTTTTTATATGTTTTTCATTTATGTTCAGCTTCCATATGAATACTTAACACCACTCCAAGCTGCCGTTGGCGTGGTTCAAAAGGTATGCATCCATTTTAAATGGTCCAAGGATAATGTATTTTAAAAACAATGATACATGTTTTCTTTGTTCCCTGGTAGGGCTTGAGACCCCCTATCCCAAAGAATGCTCATCCAAAGCTAGCTGAGCTGCTCGAGAGGTGTTGGAAACAAGATCCTGCTGAGAGGTCTTCTCAGAAATATTAGAGGCACTACACCTAATTGCTAAAGAGGTTCCCACCTGAATAAAATAGAATGCCCCTAAACTACTACATTAGCCTTTAAAACTTGTGGGCTAATTGATCTGAAATTTAAACAGGTTGGAGAAGAATTTGATGATCGCCGGAAAGAAAAGTCATCAGGTGGTTTTTTCTCAGCTCTCAAACGTTGCCATTGAATCTTGTTTTCAAGCCAATGTGAATGCTCACTATCGTCATTACACATCTGTCTACATTGAACTTGGCCACCCAATCTTTTTCTGGTCAGTGAATTCACTTGTTGTAGGCGTGCAATTTGCTTCTGGCATTAATAGGATTTAGGTTCTCAAGAACTGGACAGTAATTAATTTGCGGACTTCGATTTTGTTTCTTTTTATTGAGTGGAATTTGTTTTCCTTTTCTCTTTTTTTCGTGCGATTAGTAATTTATATTTACTTTTATCTCTAGTCATTGGCATGGAATGTATACAGGACCACTGTTCGCACATCTTGATCTGGCGCCAGAGATCTAAGCAAATTCTTTGGCTACTCATTTTGCTATTGCCGAACAATTCAATTGAAAATTTCTGGTTTCAGTTTATTAATTTATTGGTTTGGTGCTATGTGGAACTCATTCTAGAGGCTCGCCTATATAAATAGGCGTGCATGATTTCTCATTAAATTTTTTATTGGGTTGATTTTTAAGAATATATTGGTGTGTGATGTTTATGTAAGAAACTGTAACTTACTAATCAAGTAGCCATGTGTTCCATCTAAGCTAGACATCTAGAGAGAGGTCATGTTAAGACTATTTGCTCAAGTTTTACTTTAAGTCCTGGTGGGGTATCCAAAACACATTGATGTGGAGGTAAATAAGATTCACGTGGTGGGTCCTCAAGTCAACATAGACAAGGCATGTCAATTATCGAGCCAATTCAACCAATCGAATCGTTGACTTCCCCCAAGGAGTCTTCCTAATGAGAGTCAACTCTCCGGTCTTTCCAATGAGGGCTAACTCCCTAGTCTTCCTGACAAAGGCCGATTCCCCAATTTTCCCAACGAGGGCTGACTCCCTAGTTTTCTTGACGAAGGTTGATTCTCCCATCTTCTCGATGAAGGCCGACTCCCCAATCTTCCTGACGAAGGTTAACTCCCCAGTCTTCTTGATGAGGGCTGACTCCCCAATCTTCCTAACGAAGGCCGACTCCTCAGTCTTCCCAACCAAGGCTGACTCCCTAATCTTCCCAACGAGGGTAGATTCCCCATCTTTCCAATGAGGGTTGACTCCCCAATCTTCCCAATGAGAGTTGACTCCCCAGTCTTTCCAACAAAGGTCAATCCCTTCAACTCAACCATTCGGCTCAGCCATGCTAGTCCTTTAACTCAATGACTCGGCTCGGCTAGGTCGACTTGTCTCGCTGGACTCAGACTTGCCGACTCTTCCTCCTTTGCTCGATCATGCCCAAGCGTCAGCTGTACCGAGCCCGATATCAAAAACATGACCCATGTGAGAGGTGGGGTCAATGGAACATGGGATTACATGACCCATAGAGTACGAAATGACGTGACTAGTAGGGTATGGTATGACATGACCCGCAGAATGTGACAATGTGACATTTCCTATATCAATACAGAACACCCCATCGATCAAAGTACGGAACATGTGGGTATCATTCCTCCCCCAGTAGTGGAATATATAAAAGGTAATTCGTGTTACAAGGAGAGATATGTGCA
>JBBUKS010000085.1:2219196-2232494 GCA_038050645.1 Hedychium gardnerianum | reverse complement strand
TCAAAGTATCTTAATACTTTTGTCAAGTTGTTTTTCTACTTCATTTTTGAATTCTATGAACTTTTCAAAGACTTCAGATTTGTGTTTCATCAGATACACATACCCAAATCGAGAGTGATCATTGATGAAAGTAATGAAGTAGCTATAACCTACTAGTGCATAAGTTAACATTGGTTCACAAACATCAGTATGTATAAGGCCAAGTTACTCTTTAACTAGTTCACCTTTTTCTAAAAAAGGTAACTTTATCATCTTGTCTTTTAAACACGAATCACATGTATTAAATGATTCAAGAATTATAATTTTTTGTAATTCGGACATGTGTTTCTTGCTTATATGACCAAGGTGACAATGTCACGAGTAGGAGGATAATTGATTATCCTTTCGAGCGCGTTTGTTGCTCGTTTCGATATTGAATACATCACCGGATATATCTAACGCGTAGATGTAATTGCATAAAATTCCAGTATCATAAAGAATGTCATTCAAAGTTATATAACAATAATTGTTACTAAAAGTCAAATGGAAATCTTTTCTATTTAAGCAAGAAATACAAACAATGTTCTTTATTAATGCAAGAACGAAATAACAATTATCCAATTCTAAGACAAGTCTAGTAGGAAGCTTTAACAAATACGTGTCGATGGCGACTGCAGTAACCTTTGCTCCATTCCCAACTCGCAGATTTGCTTCTCCCTTGATGAGTCTTCTGCTATTCCTTAGACCCTGTATGTCATTATATATATGTGAGCCACACTCAGTATCTAATATCCAAGTGTCAAAGGAAATAGCATGACAGTCAATAACAAAAATATCTGAAGCAGATGGGGCATTGAATGTCTTCTTCTTCTTCACGTACACAAGATAAATCTCGCAGTTTCTTCCCCAGTATTCCATCTTGCCACAATGATGACATGGGCCCTTTTGTGTCAGTTTCTTCGCCGAGTGATCCAAAACGCTCTATGTAGTCGTTCATCTTTAATACATATTATACTGCAGACGAACCCTCCTGCATCTTTGAGCAAAAGAGAAGTTTAGAGACCTCGAACCTTTTGGATCTAGCTTGCTCATCAAACAACTCACAAAGATGATAGACAATAGCATAAGCATCCATATGCTCATGTTGTTTCTGTAAGTCAGGAGTCATTGCGGCAAACATGATGTAACTAGCAAGTTCAGAATCAATCGTATGTTTCTGATGGACCAACGATTGGTCCGCAGTTGCATCAACATCAAGACTAGTGGGAAGAGGCTCATTAAGGACATATGCTACTTTCTCGGCTTTGAGAATAATTCTCAAGTTTCTGAACCAATCCAAGAAGTTAGGCCCAGTCAATTTGTTCGAGTCCAAAATCGAACACAGATTCAAAGACGTCATAATTAAATGATTAACCTAGAAATACAAAAACGAGAATATATGAGAGAGATGATTTTACAATGTAAACAATTTACATATAAAAATAATCCCACTTATTTATCAAATTCAAATGCCCTTTGAACTTGTGAGATGGTAGGTTTTTCTCCAAGTGGGTTGATATCCACTATAGATAAGAATAACCTTGACTGCGGCCAACAAGCTATATTAGTTCTAGTGATAGGTATCAAGTATACCGATTACATATCATGTATATGCAACTATCACATTATGCTATCCACTAATTGATATTCGCATAAACATTGGGTTGCTAACACATTGACAAGTATACATCAAATGCATATCACCCAACTTCACCTCTATCCACGTTGACCTTGGTTGTGACACAACAAATCAACGCTTCAAGTTAAACCAACCCGTTAATCATGAGATCGTAGCTTTTTGGTTTGAACATATTTAATTTCAGGATGAACTTGTCTGTGGCACAACTTTGGTTCTTACCATATTAACGAAAGATGTAGGTTTTAATATTTTGTAAGGGATTTGGTCTCATCATCATCATGCAAATATACTATCAACATGACATCACACGCATGACATAAATGATGATATGACACATCGCATGCATGGCAAATCTAAATGCAATTATATGACATACACATATGACATGACATGATTTAAATATGTTATAATTTTATTTTGGAAATAAAATATGTTATAAATCTGATTTTAATAAATCAAGATTTATCTAATTAAATTAGGAAACTAATTTTTCAAATTTGATTAACATATCTCATCTAGAATCTTTATATCAATCAAGAATCTTTAATTATTTTGAAAACAAATTTTTAAATTAATTTTCTAATAATTTAGGAAATAAATAATTAATATTTCTTAATTTATTACCGAATAATTCAAATCTGAATTTTCTATGATTTTAAAAAAAAAATTGGTATTTCCTAACAATTTAGGAAACTTTCCAAAATTAGAATATCTTTAATAAATTCAAAAATTTCAGAAATGAATATTTTTTAATTTAATATAAAATAATTCAAATCTAAATTTTTTGTGATTTTCTAAATTCTTCTAAATTTGATATTTTCTAACAATTTAGGAAACTTTTTAAAAATAAAATACTTTTAATAAATTTGAAAATTCTATAAATGAATATTTCTTAATTTAATTAAGAATATCTCAAATCTAGTTTTTCTGAAAATTTTAGAATCTTTTTAAATTTGGTATTTCCTAACAAATTAGGAAACTTTCCAAAAATAGAATATTTCTTAAATTCTAGAAAACTCTAGAAATGATAATTTCTAAATTAATAGAATATTTCTATATTTAATTTTCTAAAATTATTTCAGAAACTTTTCAAAATTAGAATTTCCTCATAAATTAGAAAACTTCCAAAAATGGAAATTTTTTAATAATTCTAGAAAAATTTCAAAATTAATTACAACACTAATTATGAATCGTAAATAATTTTACGACCATATCTAAGCACTATCAGGCTCTGATACCACTATTAGGTAGCCCGATGTGGTGTGTACATAATATATTTCACAAAACATGCACAGCGAAAGACATTAAACAGTAATAATAAAAACTAATTATTACATCACACACACCAAACACATACAAGGTTATATCTCATGCAGACATGATCGAAAATAAATTTTTTAAGATAGAAGGAAGCACAAAGGAAGAAGAGTCTTCTTCCTTGTGGTTTTCGACAACAAAAAGAGAAGAACTCTTTTGGGGTGTGGCCGGCCAAAGAGAGGAGGAGAGGGTGGAGAAAAAAATAATACAATTCAATAATTGTCTCTATACTTCTCCAAGTATGTATATATATATATATATATATATATATATTCCTCTTATTGGGTTTGATGATAAAGCCCAATTCTAACCCAATATGTCTTAACCAAATTTTAGCTCATTAACCTCTTGATTTGGTTCATAACTAAACCAAGTTGGTTCATGACTAAACCAAATAGAGTCTAACTCTTCCATAAGAGACGTGACCCATCCGCGCCTCCATTCCAATAAAATATATTCTATATTTGTCCTTTGTTTGGTCCAACTAAATATTATATCTCTTGATATGAGAATAAAATTCTAAAATTTATTTTACGTCTTTTAGATACTAGTAGTGCGTGTAACCCAATAGATTCCCAATTTATCTTGGTCGTCCATAATTAACTATTTAATTATGGATCGATCATGAGTGACACCTAGTGGTACATCATGATCCCCAATTAACCAAAAAATCACAGTTGATCCCAGAACTAGTTCTGAACCCCTTCAACAGCTACAGTGAGTCGTGCCTCGTTCCTTTCAGTCTTCTTATGCCCACTTAGTTCAGGACATGGTCTATTGTGTCTGTCCCCACTAGGATGACTGTGTCACACCTAGCCCAAGTCATATTTACTTGTCCTGTGAATTCTAATTACTCGTACATGTGTCTAAGAGTTCAATAGTCTTAACATGTGATGCTTTGGTCAAAAACTTTGAGTAACAATCCTGACAAGTGGCCATAGGGTATACGTTTCCTTGCAAGAAGCGGTGAATCCTCTGTGGGCTATCCAAACACCTTCGGACACTTTGACTTATACCAATCGTCTCGGGTTCACATCTACAAGGAGATGCTTTGCTTAAGATGTCAAAACATAAGCCTTCATGACCAAGGTGATTTGAATATCTCAAGTCAAAGGAAACTTACACTTGACCTACAGTAAGAACTTCACAAACATATTTATATATGTAGAGAACCATATGAAGTCTTACAGCAGGTCACTCCAATGAACTAGTTACCATAACTAGCATCCACGTTTAACTCTTGACATCCCAATATCTTTAGCCAATGAGTAACGACTGCTTGATTAGACCAAAGAGTATCCGTGCTAGTCTTACAGAATTGATGATGTCCGAATACATCAATTCGTTGACTACGAAAGATTTTAATACATTCATAATTACACATGTAGAAATGTTTACTAGTTGTGATCCAATCACAAGTTCTCTTATGCTATGAATTGTATTGCGGACATTCAGTAAATAAGTTTAAGACCAATTCAAATATATAAAGAATATGCACTCAGATAATGAATCTATATTTATCATATAAATAGTACAAGTCATAAGGCGATTGCCTTAGGACACCTCTCAAACATAATAAATTGAGGATGTAGTTTCTACATAGGAACTCAGAATGAATTCATGTCCCCATTGCACTGATGGTCTAGACATCAGTAACATCTTCAACATGCTTGGGAGGTTCATTGGTCAAGTAACGAGCCAGAGTTAGCGTAGTTAGGTAGAAGAGCATCTTCTATTGTCATCACTTGAAGTTCAACTCAGTGAACTTCTCTAGTCTTTCCCAATGATTGATTGAAACATTTTCAATCGGTGCGGAGGAGGCCTTTACATGTTGAGCCTGTTGCATCTCAATTATTTCCGTGGCCTTTTCAATAGAACAAAATATGTTTTAAGATTGTTGGACAATCTCGTCGGTGATAGAGAGGAAATACTCTCATTTTACAAAACTAAATTCAGACTTATTTGTTGAGTGACTTGAGATGATGATCTCAAGCTGCTAGTGGGGCTGGTTCGGCCAAGTGCCCCCGAGTAGATGCGAGTGCTTCAAGCAAATCATCGAGCGGATGCGAGTACTCCCGAGGGGATCACCGAGCGCTCCCTAGCGGAATGCCGAGTCGGGAAAGAAAGACATCGAGTTGCTCCCGAATGGATTGCTGAGTCAGGAAAGGAAGACGTCGAGTCGCTCCCAAATGGATCATCGAGTCGGGAAAGGAAGACGCTAATTCGCTCCAAAATGGATCACCGAGTTGAGAAAGGAAGATGCTGATTCGCTCCCAAATGCATCGCCGAGTCAAGAAAGGAAGACGCCGAATCACTCCCAAATAGTTTGCTGAGTTAGGAAAGGAAGATGTCGATGTCTGCTATCAAGAAGTTTCCTTAAAACAGATTCACCCACCTCCAACTATGCTTCAAGGTTACGTGGGTCATCTATTTCCCAGGATACAGAGGCAGACCATGATCCCCACCAAGCACTGATGGATCACGGCGAACTAAGAATGTACTAGAAGGCTATCAAGAGTGGATCTGTCGAGCGGATGCATGGTAGAAAGGAAAAACTTTGAGGGAACAAAGGTGGATAGAGATCACTTTTCTTGCATCTTACTGCTCAAGATCACAACCTCCTCTTTTTTAGGAGCTGCGACCTTAGGCAGTGTTAAATGACCAATTAATCACAATTTACTTCCTTTACTCATCCGGATCAAAACGTCGAGAGGTTTAGGATACGTCATTAACAATAGTTAATGTTTCTGTTACACTCTTGAGCAGCAAACAAAAGAATACATATGGTAAAATATTAGTTGTTCCACTTGGATAAATTTTATCTCGACTGGTCCAACATTCGACACGCGCAAGTCATGCTCGCACATGAGTCAACTTGATTCAGTATAATTCGGACCCTAGATTTATATTCTCCTGCGCACCTATGCGTGAGAGAGAGTCTCTCCCTATGTATTTGTTCATAATATACATATTTGTGAAATAAAAAAATCAATCATCTAACCATAAAACTCCCAATGTGAAACTAAAAACCCCTCATGGAGTCTCTTCCTTCCATCCACCTTCATTCAGTTTCCAACATTACATGCTTATAACCCATCGTAAATCTTTTAGAGATTCAGGACTTGAGTTGCTTGATGAACATGACTTCGGTGCCTCTTAAAATCACAAGGCTTTAATAAATAAGACCAAGCTATAGCTCACCCACAAAACTTCATAGTATAATCTTATCACAAGAAGATAACATTTTTGTTCAAGTCCCATGTGTTTTCTACCTGTCTCTCACTCACTCACTCACATACACACAAATATATTACCTGGCTTACCAAATAGTTCTTACAAAGATATTATCATAGATAAATCCGAGATCGATTCTTAATGGATATAGAATACCCCATTAGTCGCCTCACCTCCCACCCTTGTTCATGTGCTACTGTTACTAGACGAAGTCTCCCGTGATTTATCTCATCTAGGAAGTATGGGGCAGCCTTAAAGGAGTCACCAAGGTGACAATTTCATCTTTACCACATACACCCACAAATATATATATAGTGATTATCTTGCGGGCTATTGAATCTTTTGATTCGCGCATGAATATCAAAAATAATTTTCTACAACTTTCTGATTCGAAGAAGAATATTAAGAAATAGGAAATAAACGACACTGTCAAAAATATTATTAAACTAAAAACTTTTCTTACATCAACCCAAACAAGACACTTATATAGACTCTAAATCCTAAGACACAAATAAAGGAAAGAAATACTAATAGAAAGGAAAAATTCTTAACATCCTAAAAATTCTAAACGGACTCAAAATCCTAAATTATAAAAGATAGAAATTATCAAAAATACTCTAAATACTAAAACCCCCGAAAATTATCAAAAATGAAAATTATCAAAAATAATAATGAAAATCTTTAGATCCTCCTGCATCAGTTGATATCAACTAATACTGGGTGGGATAACGATTATCCTGCGGGCTATTGAATGATTCATGCACAAATACTGGAAGTAATCTTCTAAAAATATGTTGATTCAGAAGAATAACAAGAAATAGAAAATAATTGACACTGTCGAAAATATTATTAAACCAAAAACTTCTCTTACATCAACCCAAATAAGACGCTTATATAGACTCTAAATCTTAAGACACAAATAAAGTAAAGAAATCCTAATAGAAAGGAAAAATTCTTAACATCCTAAAAATTCTAAACGGACTCAAAATCCTAAATTACAAAAAGATAAAACTCTAAATACCAAAACCCTTTGAAAATTATCAAAAATAAAAATTACCAAAAATAGTAATGAAAATCTTTAGATCCTCTTGCATCATATATATATATATATATATATATATATACATCTTATCTTGCACATCCCGTGCACACTCTAATTTTTTTTTCTTAATACTATAACACAATCCCTAAATTTTTAAAGGAAAATCTTAATGGCACAATCGGAAGCTTAAAAAAAACAAAAAAAAAAATCACAGATTTCGCCTCCTGTGAGTGTCTCCTACGGTTGCCGCCCACGAAGGGTGTGCAGGCTATATATGTGTGTGTGTGTGTGAGGGGCACTAGAGGTGAGCGTAGTTGGTAGTTGGTACTCGGGTGGTGGTTTGTCGCATTAAGACTAGAGGTCAATTCTCGTGGAGTTCATTCTATTGGTACAATCGATCTCCAGGGTTTTAATGTTTGTTTGACAATATGTTTAATGAAGTTTGATCAAAGTTGACCTAGTCAAGAAAGAAGTCTATCAAGTCAAAATTGACTGGATGACTAGTAAAGGAAAAGTCCAAGCAGGTCAAAGGTGACCGAATGCTTGGCAAGAAAAAAAATCCTAGGGACAGGTAACCATAGGTAATGAGAAGTCTTGGAGGAGTAAACTCTAAGCAAAGGGAAAACCCTAGGGGGAGGTAACCCTAGGTAATGAGAAGTCTTAGAGGAGTGAACTCTAAGTAAAGGAAAAATCCCAAGGGGAGGTAACCCTAGGTAATGAGAAGTCTTAGAGGAGTAAACTCTAAGCAAAGAGAAAATCCTAGGAGGAGATAACCCTAAGTATATTAGAAGTTTTGGAAGAGTTAACTCTAAGCAAAGAGAAAACCCTAAGGTGAGGTAACCCTAGGTAATAAGAAGTCTTGAAAAAGTAAACTCCAAGCAAGTGTGACCGAAAGATTTTCGATCGACCGCGCGAGGTAGACCCGACCAATGAATTTTGGTAAACCTAAGTATAGTGTTGCTAACACTATTTTGCATTATTATTATTATTATTGTGCTAACTTAGTTTGATAGGAAAGTCTTAGTGGATTAGGTCGATCAGACATTGAGGAGGGTAAAGTTCAAACATGTTTAGAGGACCAGATGTTTAACAGATAAGTTGAGGAAAGCTCCTAGAGTGGAGTAATTCTTCTGAAAAGAAGAGCAGTGAGGTCGTGTCCCAATTGGGACAAATCTTAGGCGATGATCCGACTAAAAAAATCAAAGGAGGTTTCTAAGTCGAGATCAAACAGTCTTAACTGTCAGATTAAAGCATGCGTTCATATATGTTTATAACTCTGTTTTGCAGACTTATTATTATTTCTATTGTGTTAACTTTGTTTTGTAAAAAAATAAAGTATCCTGTGATTGGAGTGTTCAGTCGACTAATCAAAAAATATGATTTAGTCGACTGATCAGAAAATATGATTCAGTCGACTGATTAGAATAAGGTTCAGTCGACTAATCAAAAAATAAGGTTCAGTTGACTGAAAAATTCAGATCTCACAGGATTGATCAAATCGAATCAGTGTCAACAAGGAAAGAAGATGGAGCAGTTACCTGATAGAGGATCAATTGACTAATAGAGATCAGTTGACTAATTAGTTTCTAGTCGACTGTGTCAACTGATCGAGGCCTATAAAAGAATGTTTGGGATCTGAGGCTCAATACTTCATTCAATTCTCTTCGTCAATCTCGTTGTTGTTTGCTTATGTTTGTGCAAGTACTACTACTACGACGCTATGAGGCTCTTCGACAACTGACATCAAATCTTCTAATACCTATTGTCGGTATACTCTTTCATTACTTGCATTTATATAAGGAGATAGTAGTGTTGTTACTATTCTCCTTATTTTTGTACGAGTTTGCTTCTTCTCCGAGAGTTTTCAAAGAGAAGAGCATTAGTTGATTGCCCACTCAGAAATAGTCAAGGATCGCGAGCCTTGAAATAGTAATTGCTGGATTATAAACCAAGTAAAAATCGAACTTGACTTTTATTATTTCCGTTGTGCATCTCTCTTTTTATTTTACATAAAGAAAAGAAGAATTTTAAATGAACAAGATTCACTCTCATTTCTCATCTATTTTGATCCAACACATTCCTCAAGAGAAAAAATTTCCGCCCACACAAGAGGTTGCTGCGTATCCTAATTTATCTACTTGTATCTTATCACGTGCCAATGACACTAGATATTTTGGGAGAGCAAAATTAACTTTTGTCATATATATATATTATGCCACCTCAGCAGGTGCACATGGTTGTGCAGGATAAGATGTGTAGGCTATCAAAAAATATATATATATATATATATATATATGAACAAATATATTATAAATTTTGGTAATAATTCTTGTAAATTTTCTCATCCAAATCAGAGAGGGGCCTATCTGCACGGAGCGTCCGTACTTGATGAGAATGGCGTTGCTAAGTGGCCACGTACTTTGAGATGATGAAAAATCATAATCTGTCACACTTTAATTAATTACTTGCCACCTCTCAAACATCTTGTCCTCCACTATTAAGTCTTCTCTATCTATATAAAAATAATAGCAGAAACTTAAAATATAATATTAATAAAAATAATAAAAGCACTCTTTAAATTATCACACGCTTATCTTTTAAATGAGAATGGCCAAAAGATGTCCTAATATCTATTTTTTTTAATTAAAACATATTAATTTTCAGAACATTAAGTAGTGTAAATTAATTTATCAATTATTATTAAAGATATTCTAAAAATAAAGCATTTTTTATTTTAAAAAATATGATGTCACTCGGTCACTAGATCGTATCTAAAGATTAAGAAGAGTATAATTTTGCCACTGGCCGTATCACACTTTTTTTAAGTCCCTCTCCGGTCAATGGTCCAGTGGTAAGCATCTTTTTAATTTTTCACGTATCTAAAAATTAAATCTAAATCTGATTAATTGATAAATAATTTTTTTAATAAATAATTATTTTAAAAATACTGAATTGATGAATTATTTATTATGAATACTTTTTAATTTATTTTAATAATTGAAAAACTTTTATAAAATTAAATTAATCATCTTAAAAATTAATTGATATAAATTAGATATATAATATCAATTAAAAAAATAAATTAAAAAAAGAATATAATTTTGCTCGAGAGAGAGTGTCGTGAATTCAAGGCTTAATTATAATATATTGTGAGAATTTTTTTTCTTAATAAATAATAAACTTGAGAATATTAATTAAATCATCGAGCCGACATTTACATACTGTGCCAACAAAATTTAAAAAAAAAAAACAAGAAGTATTTAGCAAATTACCCCAAAATTAATCAACCAAAAACATACAAAATTTGCAAGAAAAAGGCGCAGCATGTGGCATTACACGACGGCAACAGCTGTCGGCACAAATATTAAAGCATTAACAGCTGCAGCAGGCAGCAGCATGTATTTTCTTAAGTTACGTACGCATAACGCCTGCATGCGGGCAGCGGCAGGGCAAGCCCGCAGCAAATTGTGTGCGGGTGCAGCGGCACATACGCAATTATTATTATTATTATTATTATTATTATTATTATTAGTTTGCTTCTTCTTTTCGAAAGCATATCTTTTGGTGCTCATGAGCAATGATGCCTAGCTCCTCCTCCCTCCCCCTCTCGTTATTATGCCTGAGCACTGAGCAGGCAGCTCCCTTTTCCAACGTATAAAGGCACGAGAATTTTCAAGTCTTGCCAAGGTCTGTTGGCTGCTGCATGCGTCACTGACAATTAAGCAGCCAGTTCACACCCCATACATACATACATACATGTCCATCGATCTCTGCGAGCTAGCGATCGAGCAAGACAGGTCTTATCATCAGTAAGTACTCCACTGGTAAAACCTAACCCTGCTAGCTGCATGCTGAGGCAGTGTCAGCTCGGTCGGCGGCATGCATGCGATCTGTTTGCAGTCTCGATCCAGCAAGCACCGGGGATCCATTGGCGATCAGTTTCCCCACCCAGATCTGAGCTGCTGGGAAAAGAAAGAAAAAAAAGAAGAAGAGTGTGTGTGATGCTGATGGAGTGATGGAGAGGACTTGAGATGACAAGCGAAGGAGGAGGAGGAGGAGGGGCAGCAGCAGGCACAGCTCCTATGAAGTGCATGGTGGTGGAGCTAACTACTAGCTTTATGCACGCCTCTCATTTGGAAGGAAGGAAGGAAGATGTTTGAGATTTTGTTTGCACTCTGCCATGCATGCATATCTTTGTTCTTCCTAATGTCCATGTCAAATCCTGGACGGGGGTGGCAATTGTAAGGTCACCTTTAGGCATGTTGTCAAAACATTGCATTTGTCTTATCAAGAGTCACTTTGTCTGCCTGTTTGTTTATTTATTTTTTATAAATATAATCTTATTTTACTATTTTAACTATATATACTAGAAGATATTAATACATTTTTAAAAACCTTTTAGCGTTAAAAATAACAATAACCCTTCTTTAACTGGAGTAAAAAGATAAACTCATTAGGATTTAAAGATAAAATCCTAATTTTTAGTTAAGACGAATTATCCGGTAGATTTTTTATCTATCTAACTTTTAATTGGAATTTTCTTTTGTCTAATCTTTAGTTAGTATTTTTTGATCACTAAGTGTTTGATTCTTTTTGATCCACTTGAATTTTTCTTTGCTAACTTTTCGTTGAATTTCTAAAATCGTCAAGTATCTGATTAATCTTAACCTATTTGACTTCTTACTAATATATTGATCAAATATCAAAATTCAAACTCGAGCCAACTCGAGATTCGTCAATCTGGACAACCTTGACTCGAGGACGATTGCACTAACAATTTCCTCATTTTTAATATTTGATAATATGTTTAAGTTAGGCTAACTCATTTGCCCAACTTCTTTCTTCTCATGCCAAAATATGAATGAGGATTCCTAACTTAAATCTTACATCCTCCCCCTTTGGCACACACCAAAAATCTCTTCACAAGATTCACTCCTCTTATCTTTCAAAATACCACAACGAAGGTTCCCTACCTTCCATTATCTCCAATGCTCAACCTTGAGCATACATCCATCATCCTTCTACAAATCTCCTACTTTTATATCTAAATCATGCCTTTAAGGTAAAACTTTCGCTCAAAGCATACTCCAACTTTTATCATTGCACCAACAATAATTTTGGAGTTCCTAAACCTTTTGAAAATCCAAAGGTTTAAGTCTTGAGGGTAAAGATTCAACCTTGAATCTAAACCTTCCCCTCAATTTCACATATTTCTTCTTTAATCATTTCTTTCTCATTTTCATCCAGAAAATTACCCTTTAATACTTAACCTAGCATTTCAAAGGATTATGGATAGTTAGATTATCTAAATATTGCTAAACCAACTGAAACTAACTCATTTTAGTCAAAATCAATATCTCTCAATCGATTGATAACTATCATCAATCGATTAGAGTGACAGAATTGATCGGTGCAAATGATTCAGCGTTATTCTGTGTTGAACAAAACAACACTAATTGATTGAATCGATTACCTCTTGAGTCAATTGATTAGTTTCATCTGTCAATTGATTATGATATTTACCAATCGATTGGTAACTAATAGCAATCGATTGATAACTGATACCAATCGATTGATAACTGATATCAATCAATTGATAACTGATATTAATCGATTGATATATCCGATTTTCAAATTCAAATACATGTAGATTGAAATTTAGAAACTCATAAATAATTTTACATTTTTTTTTTAAAATCATAAAATTTCACGTGGACATTACTTATATCAAATACTATCAAAGAAAAATAGTTATATATGAAAATACATATCATTTTTAAAGATTGATACAAAATTAGAAATAATTGAAAACTTTAATGTTTCACTCTAACTTTGTATTTAATCAATCAATGGTAATTCCTATCAACAAATAGACTTCACTAAGATTTTTCAAAATATTTTTGAAATAATTTTCAAAAACTAATTTTCAATCATGATCTATGGGCTAAATGCACATGACTTACACATTAGCTTTCCCTATGATTGGTTTCTCAATATGCATTTGTTTTGATGAAATTAAAACTCAATTAGATGCAATAAATTAACATC
>JBBUKS010000085.1:2206378-2219096 GCA_038050645.1 Hedychium gardnerianum | reverse complement strand
GATCCTCTTTGCCATATTCAGTCGTCGATCACCACAACCAGTTGATGCTAGGCCCCGGGTCCTTTGCCTTCTCCTTCACTCATCGCAGCCACCAACCCCCCGAGCCCCCTTCTCCCGACGCCACCAGTAGTCGGTCGGCTACAGTCAGGGCCAGACCCCGTTCGGGGAGGAGCAGTTTTACCAATCAACGTCCTCCTCTCCTTCTCATCTGGAGATTGTCGTTGGTCAGCCCCGGATCTCCTCCCTTTTTCCCTGGCCATGTCTCTACTCCAGCCACTACCACAACCGGGGGTCATTGTCGGCCAACCTTAGTTGTAGTCGTTGTTCTGGTTGATAGGCTAGTTATCAGTCTTCACTGTCAGGCCTACTTTGCTCCGGACACCTCAGTGTCATCGGCCAGCCGCTGATTACGCTAGATTCGACCCTTTGTCGGTACTATTTGGAGCTTCTCCGACCATCAGCAATAGTAGCTCTGTCCTTGGATCTGATCCGGCCGCCACCAGTGGGGTAAGAGGTTATTAGGGTTGAATTTGGTAGATTAACTTTTGTTGAACGTATAATTGGTTATTGTGTGATTTAGCTTAGATTGAACTAATAGGGAAAATATGAATGATCTCATGGATATATTATCTTTGCTAAGATTGTGAAGTTAAAAGAGCTCTCATGTTTATGTACATTGTAGTTGGATGTTAGATTAATTTAGTTGATTTGATTGATGTTACCTAGACAAGTTGTTGTGTTTGGATCTAACTTCTAGGGTTCCTTATACATGAACTTAGAATTAGTTAGGCTAAATGATAACCTCATGTGGGAGTTCGGAATCAATTTAGCAATTAGCGATTGATTTGTGGATTTAGGGGGTTTTGTTAATTGAATTGGGATAACGAACCCTTATGTTAATTTGGGGTCTATTCGATCCATTAATTAGATGTTTAATCGATATTATTGTAGTTAGTGAGTTTTATTACACGTTTAGTCTGGTATTTATATAGTTTTCGTATTGATACCTATAGGATCTAGATTCGAGATGGGGCATCGATATGAGGATATTCGGCATGATCTATTTTGAGGCGGGTATTTCTTACTTGACTACTTTGATTAATATTGATCTTAGTGCATAATATGATTTCATTGATATAGTATCTGTGTTTACCTTGACTCTGTTCATATACTACATGATACTTGACATTTGTTTGTTTGTTCTTTGAGTTGATCAGTTTATTTCTATGCAGTCTCCTTTGTTTTCCTATCTTGCAGTGTGTACACGTGTGTGGTGTACATGATAGGAACATGCTTATGTGTTGTGTAATCATGTAGTTGCTAGACACGCATGTTGCATGTATTTATATTCATATGTTAGTTCTCTGTATATTCATGTCATGTAGATGTAAGCACGTATGTGGCGTGTATTTAGGGTATATATCATGTGTATCATTACATACATTTATGTTTTGTATATGTGGACACGTGTGTAACGTGTACCTTACCTATTTAGAATTGTTGTATGCATATGTAAACACGTGAATGACTTATATTATAGGTGATATGACATGTTAGAGGTTACAGCTCATCTCTAATTGATAGTATATAAACACGCGTGTGACATGTATTATAATTGATCTGTCTTGACTGGATGTGATCTTGTACATTTCATATCTATGCATATACGAGGATGAGATTATTTATATCTCCCTCATCATGTTGTTGCTTGCAGATTAGCAATCACTTCTCCCTTCAGGTGTGAGAGCATCATAGTCGTGTCATTACTTATATATTGTTTGACTGTATGCATTCGGTCTGTGGATGAGTTAAGATTTCCTCTCTCAGATAGGGATTGTATATCATGGGCTTCCCACGAGACCCGTACCGTGGTAGAGCATTTCTCATGCAGCCCGTAGCTAGTTAGCTACCTCCTATCTGCCCATGAGACTCGTACCATGATAGAGTGTTTCTCATGCAAACAGAGACTCTGACATTTTGGACTGCCCACGAGACCCATACCGTTGTAGAGCATTTTTCATGCAATCCATAGCTAATGAGCTAGGTGTCTTGGTCATTTGCATTTCTTGTGGTGGAGCACTGCTCCTACATATGTTGATTTATTTCTGCTTCTTGCACTGGTACATGCATATAAGATGTTATACCCATGTTGATCAAACCTGGCATTACTCATGGTATTATGTGCAGCTGAGTAGGCTGATTGTTTTGTAGTTACATATTTATGTTACCTTCCAGTTGGTCAGTACTTTTCTTTGAGACTGTATACCTTTGAATTTCTTTACACTTATATAGATCATGCATTATCTTCTTATATCCACTGAGTATGTTTTTGTACTTACTACCTTTCCTTTCTATTTTATTTCCAAGTTAGCAGGTAGTTGTTGAGTTGTCTCTTGGAGGATCTTACCCATGTTGTCCCGTTCACATCGAGAGTTGTTTTCCACCTTTTGCTTTGGTTTGCTTTATTTCTACATTCTGTTTATTACGCTTGTGTTGTAATAATTGACTTGTACTTGGGCTTTGGTTATGTTGGGTTTTACTCTGGTCTTGTTATTTAGTGTTGTTAAGTCGTGCCGGCACACAATCGTGTTTTTGGATTTCATGTTTGGAGCGGACCCCTTTTAATTCCTTACTCGAGTTGATTCTTCTTACCTCTCCTGTGTGGTTGTGTTTGATTTGAGTTTTATGGACTCATATCATGTTGTATCTAAGATTGTCACAAGGGGGTACCGTCCGCATCATCGGGCAAGTGTACCTCCGGGACGTGACATCACCTCTGTCTATGTTGACCTTGGCGTTGGCATAACAAATCAACGCTCTAAGTTAAAACCACCCCGTTAATCATGAGATCATATCTCTATGGTTCGAACATATTTAATTTCAGGTTGAGTTTGACGTTAGTCCAACAACTCAAATAAGAAATCAAACTCTAGTTCTTACGATATTAACGAAAGGTGTAAGCTTTAATAATTTTTTCGTAAGGGATTTAGGTCTCATCTTTTTTTTCATGCAAATATGCTACCTAAATAACACCACACGCATGACATAAATGATGACATGACGTATCGCATGAATGACATAATTACATCTAATCATGGCATAATTATAAAAAATTAATTAATGCATTTGCATGACATAATTAATTAATGCAACTATATGACATACAATATGACATGATGATGGCATTCATGATGTCATAGTTGTCATAATATAATTGTAAATAAAATATGATTAAGAATCTAATTTCTAAAAATGAAGATTCCATTAATTAAATTAGAAAATAAATTTCTAAAATCTAATTATATATTTTATCTAGGAAACTATTCTCAATCAAGAAATCTAATTAATTAAGAAATAATTTCTTAATTTAAATTTCCAAACTAATTAAGAAATATATAATTAATTTTTTTTAATTAATTCAGAATTTTTTAAAGTTGGAATTTCTGAAATTATTTCAGAAACTTTACAAAATTGAAATTTTCTAACAAATTGAAATTTTTTCCAAAATTAGAAATTTCAATCTTTCAAAATTGAAAATTTTGAATTATTTATAGAATATTTTCAAAACGAAATTTTTAGAATTATCTTACAAACTTTTCAAAATTAAGTTTTTTTATAAATTAATTAGGAAACAGTCCAAAAATGATAATTCTTAAAAATTTAGAATCTTTCCAAATTAAAAAGTTTGAATTATTTACGAAATATTTCTAAAACAAAATTTTAAGAATTATTTCAAAAACTTTTCAAAATTAGAATCTCCTAATAAATTAGGAAACTTTCTAAAAATTAAAATTCTTAAAAATTCAAAATCTTTCAAAATTGAAATTTCTAAATTTTACAGAATATTTTCAAAATGAATTTTCCTAAAATATTTCAGAAACTTTTCAAAAATAAAATTTTCTAACAAATTAAAAAAAAATTCAAAATTCAAAATTCTTAATAAAATAAAAAAAATCAGAAATTAATTTATGACTAACTACGATTCGTAAAATATTTTTACGATTACGTCGAAGCACGGTTAGGCTCTGATACCACTGTTGGGAAGCCCGACGCGGATGCATATATTTAGACATTTCAAAAACGTGTACAATGAAAGACGTAAATAATAAATTTTAATTTATTATAATACACATATTCACATATTTAAGATACAACATGTATAGACATAACCGCATAATTAAAATTTTACGAATACTAAATTAACAATTAATCTAATTATACATGAAGGATAAGGTAAAGCGAGAATGACATCAATTGAAATTTGGAGTCTCGCCACTATTTGTATTCACTCCGAATATCTTAAAGATGACTTCGCTAAATTCGAATCATGTCTCCGCTTTAATACTAATTGAAATGGAAAGACAAAACGATCCGAGAAAAAATTCCGGACTCGATTTGATGTCCGATGGCATGAAATGAGGTTGACAACAGCGATATACCTGTTGTCCGGGTGAACAACTTGCTGCCGGCAAAGAGGGCAGCAAGTCCAGCACCTCCAAAATTCCAGCAACAACCAGCAACAGTAATTTGTTCACGTTGAAAACATGAATTGCCGAGCACTGTTTACATTTGAGAAAAACGTGAACCTTGGGTGGTGGCTTCGGCGGTGTGGGAGAAAAGACGCAATAGAGAAGAGAAGAGGATTTTTGTTTTTTAAAAAAACTTAATTTGATTTAATAAAAAATAATTGGATTAATTTTTTTAAGTCTAATCCAAGTCTTAATCAAAAATTTAACTCATTAAATTTTTGATTTAGTTTAAGACTAAACTACTTGATTCAATAATCAAACTAAATCAATTTGATTCATTATTAAACCAAAGTGTTCATCACATCTTCGAAAGACATGACCCATCTGTATTTCTATTCCGATAAATAACTTTTCATATTTATTGTTTGTTTGGTTCAACTAAAATTTGTCTTTTTCGATTTGAGAATATAATTCTTAAACTCGTTTTAAGTCTTTTGGATAAAATCTTACTGCGTGTAATCTTATAGGTTCTCGATTATGTTGATCGTCCATAATTAATCATTAATTATGAAATGATCATAAGTGGTATCTAGTAGTACATCATGATCCTCAATTAATCGAAAAGTCAACGGTTAGTTCCAGAATCACTTGGGAACCTTTCAACAGCTACAATGAGTCGTGTATCGTTCATTTCACTTGTCTTATACCCAATTGATTCAAGACATGGTCTATGTATCAGTACCCACTAAACTGACTACGTTACACCTAACTCAAGTAATACTTTCTTATCATGTGAATTCAAATTACTCAGACATGTATAAAAGAGTCTTATACTCTTGACATGTGATACTTTGGCCAAAGACTTCGAGTAATAATCATGACAAACAGTCGTAGGGTACTCCTTATAAGGAGTAGTGAATCCTTTATTGACTATTCAATCACCTTCGGACACTTCGACTTATTCCCAATCATCCCGAGTCCACACCTCATCGGAGATGCTTACTTAATATTTCAAAGTATAAGTATCAATGACTAAAATAACTTAAATACCCTAAGTCGAAGCAAACTCGCACTTAAGTTGTAATAAGATATTCATTGACATATCTATATATGTAGAGAACCATATGAATTCTCATGACAGGTTACTCCAATGAACTAGTTACCTTTAACTAGCATACACGTTTAACTCTCGACATCCCAATATCTCCAGCCAATAAAGAGTGGCTGCTTGGACAAGCCAAGAAGTATAACTCGTGCTAGTCATACAGAATCGATGATGTCCCAACTCATCAATTCATTGACTAGGCATTGTTTTAATAAATTCATAATTACACATGTAGATATGCTCACTAGTTGTGATCTAATCACAAATTCTTTCATGCTATGAATTGTATATATTGTGGATTTTCAGTAAATGAGTTTAAGATTCAATCATGGTGGAATGTGTACTCAATTAGTAAAATTTTATTTATCTAATAAATAAATAGCCTTAGAACACCTCTCAAATGTAACATGTCAAGTGTTAAGTCAACCGTGATTCACTTGGACTTCTCATCTCATGTCAACTCCTTGTAGAATCTTTGACCGTCAAATTTTTGATCAATCGTGACCTACTTAATGTCTTACTCAATTAACTACTATATTGCTCAAATATTAAAACTCAATATGAGTCAACTTGAGCTTGATCAATCAAACTGATCAACTTGGTTAATTTTGACCAAAGATCGAATGCATCAATAATTTGCAGTTTGTCAAACATAGTAATGTGAAATTTTCTAGATCCTTCAGTAATAATTCTTTCATCATAATTCATAACCTTGCAAACATACTTCATAATTGTTTTATCTAGAAAACCAACTTTTTGTGATTTTATACTACTATCTTCGTCTTCAACGCTCACATCCAATGTAAAAGTGTTCCCATCCATATTGATCTGACTTGTCACCTCATGAAGAAGTAAGTCATTTAGATTAAAATATTTATCAGCAACATCAGATGTTTAATGGTGTAATGCTCAATGACCATATTTTTCCTTGTTCATAGCTACATTATGAAAATAATTCTCCTTAACTTCTAGACTATAATCTTCCTTTTCCACTAGCTCATACGGTAGCTCATTTTCTTCCCATGTTGCATTGTTTAGGTCAAACTATTGATTGTCATCCTCTAAACAAACCAATATATTTTGTGCTTTTAAGTAGGAATATGTGCTTTGCCTAGTGGATGAGAAGGAAATCCACTTTCGCTTAAGACTCTCTATAAGATAGGATTTCAACGAGAATAGGTAAGTCTAAGAAAGAAATGGCACAACAAATGTTGTTATTAGTATTTACATTTTAGGGAGAACATAAAATTCTTGTAGCATTTTTATCCAAAATCATAACAACTTGGAGTAGTTTTATCTAAAATAGCTATATTTTATCAAAACTGCTACAACTTTTGAAGCAGTTTTATTCAAAATTATTATAATTTAGAACAGTTTTGTACAAAATTACTACACGTGGCTTACAAAAATAGTAAATTTTGGACACTAAAGGCATGGATAGACACAATGAGTTTTAGCGGCTTAATGGTGAGCTTTATTATAAAATTTGATCACTTTTTATCATTATAGTTTTGGTCAAAACTAGTGGAAGGTCTCACTTCATCAAAATTTATAAGGGATGACACAAAATGGCACACTTACCTTATGGAGTTAGGGTACTTTCTTGTGAAAAAAAATAGTGTAGATATTGGAGCATTAAGGTGGAGTTGTCACCATAACAATTTTCTTTAGGGTAGTCATATATTCACTGAAAGAAAATAAATCATGAGAGGTATTTGTCTTAACATAGCGACTTTTTATATGGGGGAGGTTAGACACCCAGGGAAACATTTTGCATCCGTTAAAAATTGACCGTAAAATCTATTGGAGTAATCATTCATACAGATATCAACCGCGCCAACCCATGGTGACAGCTACTCAGGAAGGATAGTAATCATCCATACAGATATCAACCGCGCCACCCATATAGATAGTAACCACCCATGCAATTGTACTTGTTCTTGTCTGAAACTCATGAAAGATGAGCCACTGATGAGCTGGAATGGAAGTTGACGGAGTCCCCAAAGATCACCACCATCAGGGTATCGCCGAGCACATGAAGAAGAGAGGGGAAAAGAGGGTTAGAATGAAGACCCAGGGGAGTGTCCAAGTGCAGCTACTCCAACACTCAAGTCAATCTCCAGCGATAGCAGAAAAGTGTGAAGGAGAAGAAAAACAATATAGATGGATGAGAATATGAATGAATAATCACTCGAGAGGCACTAACCCGCTTGACTGCTTGAAGACCAGCCAGTAAAGCTTCATACTCCACCTCATTATTGGTGGCTTAGAAATTTAGCCGAACGGCTAGTTGAAACATATCCTCACGGGGCAAGATTAATAACACTCCAACTCCATTCCCTCATTGAGAAGATGATCCATCCATAAAGATTTTTCAAGTCCCTTCTGAGTCAGGACTTGTTGCTTTCGCCATAAAATCAACCAAGGTTTGGCCTTTTATGGTCGCTTGGGGCAGATATTGGATATTGTATTTACTGAGCTTTGTGGTTCATTTAATCAACCTTCCAAAAACATTGGGATTAGTCAACACCCATCCCAAAGTACTGTTGGTGAGAACAGTGATAGGGTGTGACAAAAAATAAGGCTTTAGTCGTCGAGCGGTTAAGACCAGTCCTAGAGCCAACTTCTCCAAGGTACTATACCTGTGCATCTTTCAATAAATGACTTAGAAAATAAATAGAGTACTATATGTTACCCTCTTCACGTAGAAGGACCAAACCAAGAGCTCTTTAGGCTATCGACAAGTACAATAATAGCATTTCTCCAGGGACTGGCTTGAAAAGGAGAGGTAGGCAAAATAAGTATTCCTTCAGCTTAGCGAAGGCCTTATCGCAGATTTAGTCTCAAGCAAATTTAGAGGCTTTGCAGAGCACTTTGAAGAACTGCAGGATCCGGTCAACTGATAGGAAAATAAATCTTGAGAGAGTCGTAATCTGACCGACCAACTTTTGTGCTTCCTTAAGATTGTGTGGAGGAGACATGATTTGAAGTGCTTGTACTTTTTCTAGGTTGAGTTTGATCCCTCGCTCAGTTACCATATATACGAGGAACCAGCCACTTTTCAGACCAAACAGGCATTTTCACGGGTTTAATTTAAGCTCATACTGCCTTAAAGTGCTGCAAGTTTCTTCTATATCGGAGAAAAAGTTTTAAGCCCGTCTTGTCTTGATCAAAATATCATCAACATATACCTCAATAATCCTCCCGATTTTGTTCTTGAATACCAGGTCCATCAATCATTCATAGGTAGCTCCTGCATTTTTTAGCCCGAAGGGCATAACATTATAACAAAAAGTCCCTTCAGTTGTGATGAAGCTAACCTTTTCTTGATCCTCCGGAGCCAAAAGAATTTGATGATACCCTTGATAGGCATCCAACATACAAATAAGATTGCATCCAGTAGTATAATCTACCATCCGATCGATGCGAGGAAGTGGGTAACAATCCTTCGGGCAGACCTTTGTTAAGATCCCGAAATATTTTCCTCCAGGTTTAGATACGAGGACAAAATTAGCTAGCCAAGTTGAGAATTATACCTCCCGAATGTGACTGGCTTCTAGTAATTTAGTTACTTCTTCTTGTATCACTTTGTTCTGCTTAGCCCCAAAGTGTCTTTTCTTTTGTCTGACCGGTTGGGCATCGGGGAGCAGGTAGAGTCTATTGGTGCAGAATGCACCAGAATCCAACCTATATTTTGATGTTGTCAAAGTTTCAAGTTAAGTCATATTGTGATATGATGGATTGATCAAGTGTGCAGGATGCTCAATTTGGAAAGTCCTAGTAGGTAATACTAGGCAATGAAAGTCTTAGCAGATCATGAAAACCAGGCAGAAAGTCCAGATGGGTCAAGTGGACTTGACATCTAGCAAGATGGATTCAATAGGTCAAAGAGGATCCGATATCGAATTAGGAGAAAGCCCTGGCAGGCCAATCCGATGTTGAGTAGTTAAAGTCCAAACAGGTCTGGAGGACTCTATGTTTGGCAAGTGAGTTGAGGTAAAGTCCAGGAGGGAGTGTAGTGAGGTCATGTCCTAGTAGGGACAAACCTTAGGCATTGATCTAACTGAAGAAACCAACAGAGATTTCTAAGTTAAGATCAAGATAGTCCTAACTATCATACTCATGTGCCTTTACTATCTATTATCTAACTCTATTTTTTCAGACTACTATTATGTTGTTGTGTTAACTTTGTTTTACATATAAACAAAATTTTAGGTTGACCGAGGGATAAGTCGATCGAACTGGAGGTTCAGTCGACCAATCTGGCTAGCGTGGCATAAATCAGATCAAAGTTCAGTAAATATGGTATAACAGCCTATTCAATCAATAGATAAGTTGGATTAGTCGATCGATCCATAAAAGGTAATGAATGATCATATTAAATCATGTAGGAAAGGAAGTTTCGGGGTTCTGTCAATTGATCAGTGGGATCAGTCAACCGAATAACATGATTTACGAGATTCGACGGATTGGATCAGAGCAAAGAAGGAAAGGCGTGGAGTTCAGTCGACTGACAGGAGGTTCCATCGACAAAAAGGTTTAGTCGACGGAATGAGGTTTCAGTCGATCAAATGGTGCCTATAAAAAAAGGCCTTGGGGTCCGAGCCAATCAACAATTTGACTACTTCTTACTACGCTCATTCATGTCTCTGCTATTTCTCATGCAAGCTACATCTACTATGACACTTGGAGGCCTCTGACAACCTGTGAATCATTTCACATACTTGTTGTCCATATAATTTGTACTTGTACATTTCATTATTATTCATACTTATATGAATCTGCTTCTTCTCTGAAAGTTTTCTAAGAGAAGAATTATATTAGATTGCCCATCAGAAGTGATCAAGGGTCATAGGCCTTGGAGTAGTAGTCGATGGACTACGAACCAAGTAAAATTGATCATGTCTCTATGTGTTTGCTTTTACTTTTATTCAGTTGCTAAAGTACTTTGAATTGGTTTTACGAAGACGAAAAGAAAAGGTTTTAATCAAGTGATATTCAACCCCCCCCCTCTATATCATATTTTGACCGAACAATTGGCATCAAGCGATATTCACGCCTTTTTTTTTAGTTTTTCATTTATTCGTTTCTCGATTTTTTTTTTTGCACTACTAATCCAAGACCAAGTCTTGATTCAATTATTTTTGTCAATTTTTTTCTACAAGAATTCTTTTGATGGCCCATCAAGAAGGCTATAGCACCGCCCGACCTCCTCTATTCAATGGAGAAGTTTTCAAATACTAGAAGGGATGGATGGAGAACTTTCTAAAGTTGGTAATCGAAATGTGGATCAGCATCAAGAAATGTTTCATACTACCTATCAACAAATTCGGAGAACCTTTAGATATGGATAGGTGGACCTCCGACATTAAAAGGAAGGCTCAAGACAATGCTCGAGCTACATACACCCTTCAATGTGGATTGACAAATGAAGAATTTGATCGAGTCAGAGCCTTCAACAACGCTAAGGAGCTTTGGGATAAGTTGGTAGAAATTCATGAAGAAACCTATGCTTCAAAGGTAACAAAATGTAATATGAATTTGAATAAATTTTCTAGCAGTAAAGTAAAGGATAATGAGTCATCTTCAGAGGAGTCGGATCTAGTTGAACCAAAGCAAATGAGCTTCATGGCACAGATGATAAGAATCGAATTCAAGTCTGAGTGCAAGTCCACGTCAAGCCACGGATCCATATCCAGTTCAAAAAGACAAGATGAGGTAACTTCTCCCTTAGAAAATAAAATGCTTAAAATAATTTCATGTTTATCAAGGAAGTTAGCTAAATCCAAGGATCATGTTAACTTGATTCTTAAGAAAGTAAAAGACCTTAAAGAACAAGTCAACTTGAATCCCTCTACTAACCATGTTCAAGATGGAAACTCAACTCAAGTTGCAAGACTTGAGGAAGAAAATTTCATCTTGAAAGATCAAGTGGAGAGACTCAATAAAACGTTGGATGAGTTCAATTTAGTCTCCAAGTATATGAATATGATGCTTGGGTCCCAACGAGCTGTGTACAACAAATCTAGACTCAGATACAAAGTTAATACAATAAACAAATCATACTTGTCTTTACTTAGTCAAAATGTTAGAAATCAAATCCAAACATAGATCCTGAAAGCATGTTTAAATAATAAAATTGGACTAAATCAATATTGGATCCCTAGGAATCAAATTCATTACCTAGATAGACCATATCTAAGTTATGATTCAGGGGAAGCCAATAGAAAAACCATTCATCCTTGTTAAATTACATGATTGATTGATCGATTGTTCTCTATATATATGCCTAGTTTTATTTTCTTGCTTAATTTAGAATGGTTAGTAAAAAGGTTTAACCAACCTTAACAACCTAGCATTAGAATAGGTTGCGATAATAGTAAGCTAAGGAAACTTTGTCGAATGTAGTCTAGGTTAAATCATATGTGTTCTACTAGGTGCACTATATCAAATGGATCTAGCTGAAGCTACCTAAGTCAAACATGAGCTAGTTAGATCAAAATATAGTATTAAGTTCTTTGCGTTGGTTATTTTTGAAAAGCTTTGTCTTAGGCATGTGGTTACATTAATGATGTCTGTTGTGACTCACCATAGCTTGAAAGATTATCCTATAAACTCCTTCTTCATGAATCCAAAGCTGAGTTTAAATCTAATAAGCGTTAAACAACATTTTTTAATTAATCAAGATATAAACTAATCAATCTTAAATTAATATATCAATCCAAATAATAATTAATCCCGAAGTAAGTCTAATTTGAAATTAAATTTAACTACAAAATTGCACTACAAAAAAATAAGGATTTAGCGACAAAATATTGCGACAAAAAAATTTCGTCCCAAAATTACAATAAATTTTGCGACAAAAATTTAAATTGTCACAAAATAACAACGAAATAAATTTGTTGGTAATTAGCGACAAATAAATATTCGTCGCAGAATTTACTTAAATTAAAAATATATATATTCAGAAAATTGTGGAATTACCTAGAGAACTCGGAATCACATAAAATCAATTTCTATGCGCTCGTGTAGTTATCAAGATTACGTTCATCACCTCAAATAGTTTGTTTATCTACTAATTTTTTATCAATATTTAATTAACTAGATTATAATAACTTAACTAAGGTTTTAATTAGAATATATG
>JBBUKS010000085.1:2183811-2194533 GCA_038050645.1 Hedychium gardnerianum | reverse complement strand
TGTACACACAAGGTTCGTCAGGATTTTGTGAGAAATCAAACTCTTTGATTGCCTCATCAAAATGGATATTCCAACTCTTGGATGCTTGCTTTAAGCCATAAATGGACTGTTGAAGCTTGCATACTTTATTTCTTTCAACAGACCTAAAACCCTCGAGTTGTATCATATACACGTCTTCGAGCAGGTTTCCATTAAGGAAAGTTATTTTTACATCCATCTTCCATATCTCATAATCATAATGAGTTGATATGGCTAGGTGCATTCGAATGGATTTAAGCATAGCTACTAGTGAGAAGGTTTTTTCATAGTCAACACCTTGTCTTTGATGAAAGCCTATTGCCACTAATCTCGCTTTGTATGTAATTACATTATGATCCATGTTGGTTTTCTTCTTAAAAACCCACTTGTACCAAATAGACGTGACACCTTTAGGTGGGTCTACCAAGTTCCAAACTTGGTTTTCGTACATGAAATCCATTTCCAACTTCATGGCTGTAAGCCACTTGAACCTTTTTGAACTTTTCAAAACTTTTTTTTATAATCAATAGGTTCCTCATTCTCAATAAGGAAAATATATTTGATTCACTTATAAGAGACCCATTTTGATGTGTGTATTTCATATAGGATTTTTCACATAGTTTAGCACACATTTTATCCCATATATTGAGCGTTTATTCCATGTTTTCACTTGTTTATGTTTCATTTTGATACTATTCTAGTTGGGAGAGCTGCTCTTGTGTATTATTTTTGATAGGGCGCAAAAAGGAGCCAAAAAGAGATTCAGAGATAATTTTACAAAGGAAGAACACCTGCCACAGCCCATGGCTAAATTAGAAGGGTTGTGCCAAGAATTTGAAGCCCATAGTGCTCCACACAGGGGGGGGGGGTTATGTCGGCCAGCATAACCCATGCTCAATCTTCAAACCTTATCAGTGCCCACCATGGACCGCTCTTGCCAGCTAGCATGGGCCATGCCTAATCTCCAAAAGTTTATAGTGTTCAACATGGGATGACCCGTGCCAGTAGGCACGGGCTATGTCGAAGATGCAGACTCATCCAGTGTTCACAACGGGCAGCCCGAGTCGGCACGGGCTATGCCCAATTTTCTAGGAAACACAGTGTTTGCCACGGGGAACCCATGCTAGAGACCTGCATAACTTAAGAACTTAAGATGTCCGCCATAACGGGGGTCGTTCCATCTGACACAGGCCATACCGTCGGTTGCTTGTAGCCATAGCGCCCAACACGGAGGCCATGCCAGTGGGAATGACTCATATCAGGCATCTGGAGATCTCCTATTTAATCCAAATTTCAGATTTAAGGAGGGGATTCCGATAGGGTGCCATCCAAGGGCCCCAAGAAGACTATGGAGAAGAGATTCAAGGAGATTTTGATGCTCAATGCCCTAAGTATTGATCGGAGAGTAACTAGAGACAAGCCATCACATTGAGACTAAGTTTTTCTTTCTCTTTTCTGAATTATCTTGATTGAAACTTGTATTCCTTATGTTTTCTAGTTGTAACTCTAATTCTATGGAGTAGACTCTTGATTCTAGGATTAGGAAATAGCTTTATTGATATGTAAACTCAACTTGTTTAATCTATAGAGTTTGAATTATTTTTTCAATGATATGTGTAATTGTGGTCTAGATCTACTAATTTAACACGATCTTAATGCTAACCCCACAAGATTCATATCCCACAAGGATTTGGGGAAGGATCAAAAGGAGAACCCAATCCTCCAACCCGTAGAACCACAAGACGTGAAGAGTCATCTACGAAAGTAGCTCGATATGCCACGAGGAGTAATAAATTTTCTTAGATCCTAACCGATTAGTTCCAATTCATAGCCATATAGTAAGAGTAGGCATCTCGGGGATTGTGGGATCATGTGATAGGGATCTCTTAGGGAAAACAACCCCTCAGCTCTATCGTTTTGAGAGTAGAGGACAATTGGAATTGAAACGCCGGTGGAGTACCAAAAGTTCGCATCGAATATATAAAATAGTCTACCTACATAAATCACCGTTCAGGATAGGAAATCAAACATAGATTCAAAGTTTACTATCGTTTAGGTGAAACTGAAGTTCTAGAATTGCTTTTTCCACAAATTCTCTCTTAGATCACACTTCCTTTCTCTTCTTTCTTTCTTCCAACTGAGTTCTCACTCTACCTTCACTTGATTTTCTATTTTCTTCCTTAATCCTTTAGTTCTTGAACCAACCAAACCCATGATTAGTCTAAACATTTGAATTTGCTTAGTATACTAGTACTTGACCACCATTCCTTGTGGATTCGATCTTTTTATTACTTGACGATAGAATCATACACTTGCGATTTCCCACATCACATATCTCTCAGGAATATTGCTTGTCCTACCTGATCTATAAAGAGGTAGTGTCTTCATAGGTTCAGTCGATGGCTCAACATTATGAGGAATCGGTTGTGGTTCTTGATTAGGCATCTCCTCTGTGTCTCTTAGAGTCTCTTTAACTTCCTCAAGTTCAACTTAGCTCCCACTATTTTCCTGCAAGAGAAACTCTTTCTCCAGTAATACAGCATGCCTTGAAACAACCACTTTTTATTCCAATGGATGATAAAATTAGTTACCCCTAGTTTTCTTAGGGTAACCGATAAATAAACACTTATCAGACTTATCATCCAGCTTGTCTGATACACTTCTCTTTACATAAACAAGACAACCTCGTATCTTCAAATAAGATAGGTAAGGTTTCTTACTAGTCCATTTCTCAAATAGAGTAGTGGAGATCGCCTTGATTGAGACTCTGTTTAACATGTAAACAATTATCTCAAGTAAGTAACACCAAAAGACTTTGGGAAGACTTGACTTAAGGAGGAGTCCATTGAGACAATATCTTCATCATTGACCTATCCATATCCAACAAGGTTCGGTTTCACCTTTCTGATATACCATTATGTTGTGGCATATAAGGAGGAGTTCCTTGAGACAATATTCCATTATTCCTGAGATAATCATGAAACTCTTGACTTAAGTATTCACCATCTCGATCGGATCAAAGTATTTTAATACTTTTGCTAAGTTGTTTCTCTACTTAATTTTTGAATTCTTTGAACCTTTCAACGACATCAGATTTGTATCTTAATAGATACACATACCCATATCATGAGTGGTCATCAATAAAGGTAATGAAGTAACTATAACCTCCTCGTGCTTGAGTTGTGATGTGCATAGATTATATATGTTTTTATGCATTGTTTGACGCACATCTTCTTACATTTCATTGATATGATCTACATTATCACACATCATTTTATTATGTTAGCATGCTTTTTACTCCATGTCGTTCGGAGATATGCTTTTTGTGTGTTTTCATTTACAGGATGTGTTTCGTGCCCCATGCATATAAAAGGGGTTTCCCCCCTTTCTCAAGGGAGGTTGTTCTTTCCTTATAAGGAGAATACTAGGTCCTTCCATACTCCATTTCGAGAGATTTCTCTGGCGATCAGAGGTGTATTTCTCTGATCCATCCATCATCCGAGCAAGGAGAGAAATCCCAAAGACTAAGACAACAACCGACTAAGCATTCCTTTCCTCTGCCTTCTAGATTAGGGCTTGAATGTTTCTTTTCATGTCTTTGTGTTTTCTCTCCTTGTTTATGAAGTAGATCTCTTGTATTCTAGGGTTAGGGAGTATCTATGATGTCATTGATGATGTATGAACTATGGATATGTCAATTTCCCATTTCTATGAGATGTTACCTCTTATGCTATATGTGTCGTGTCTTGTATATGTTTGACGAAATGTGTATGTGAATGATGCATATAGATCTAGGGTTTTGCTTCTATGTTAACGTTGCTACTAGACTGGATAATCGAGATATCTTTAGTGACAAAGGATTATCATTCAACCGAACATGTGTGCCCTTAGTGATAGAGGGCACTGACACTTATTCCACTTTCTAGAGTTAAAAGACCTTGACATAGAAACTAATCCTAGTTCATAGGAGTAGTGTGAAGAATTAGGAGATGATCATGTCATAGGGACATTATCTAATATCATAGTGAAACCGAAAACCTTGAATCACTCCCTAAACCAACCTTCACAACTCACTTCCCTCTCTCTTTTGGACCTAGACCTCACAACTCTCTCTCTCTCTCAAGCTCTTTCTCACACTTTCTCTCTTTTAAGTTCACAAGCTCCCAACTCGATTAGTCTAGCTACTTGCTTCACAGACTCACTAGTGCATTAATCCGCAATTCCTGTGGATACGATAATATTTTATATTACTGACGACATTACCGTGCACTTGCAGTTGAGTGCACATTTTAGGTTTTAGCTTCCAAGTCGTGGCAAGGCACAAAGGCCTTCTTGGTTATCAGAACAACGACCACTTTCTAAGACAAAATTGATTCGTGAAATTGAACACTTAGCTAATCAATTGAGAAACCCTGGTCAACTAGTCTAAGATGTGGCGAGGTAGCTTCGGTTAGTTCCACTTAGCTAAGCAGACCAAGTAAGGTACTCCTTACCTCACTTGACTCCCTAGACCAAGCTTCCCTAATATACTATCATCTCGCCCCACCCTAGTACTAGGTTGGGCAAGTGTCAAGCAAGCCTATTGTCCTTATCTAACAATTCTAAATTAAGCAAAGGAAATGCATTAAAGAAATAAACAAGCAATCTATCTAATAATGAAAATGTTTTTCAGATTGGCTTCCCCTCGATCATGGCTTAGATAAAGTCTATCTAAAACAAGTACATGATCTTGAGGGATCCAATACTAGTTCAGTTTGACTTGATTAATCAAATCATTTTTCTGAATCCATGCTTGGATTCTAGATTTATTTTGATTAACCAGAGATATGAACGACTTGTTCTGACATGTTCTTGTTTTGTATCCAAGATCGGTTCGATTGTACATGGCTTGCTGAGACCTAAGAAGCATGTCAAGGCCTTTGGATTAGATAGCGAACTTTTCCAGTGAACCTTTAAGTTTAGTAACTTGATTATTTAGATTGGAATTCTCTTCCTTGAATTGTTAAACTTGAATTGAGGTTCCAACCTGAACCTGATCAACTACTAAGCTTGGGTTAGTCTGCTCCTTAAAAAGTTTGACTCCTTTAGTAGCGACTTGACCCGGTCGTTGTATTTTTCTAATTTTTTATTTAAGTAAGAAATAACACTAAACAACTTAGAACTTATAGTGGGGTTAGGGCTTGATTCGGACTCGGCTTTCGACTCAGACTTGGACTCGGTTCCAGACTCGGACTGAGTTCTAGCCATCATTGCGAGGTGGATGACTTACTTTTCTGAGGAGGAGGAGGAGGATGAGGATTTGTCCCACATTGCTTTAAGTGTGTTCTTCATCTTTTGATATTTATTTTTATTCAACTTTAGATATTCAGCTTTGAAATGTCCCTTTTGTTAGCACTCATAACAAGTTGATTCAGCATTCCAGGTAGGTGTTTGATCTGATTCATCCTTCTTGCTTCAAATCACCTTTTTGATTTCTCGTTTGTTGAACACCTTTTTCTTTTTCACTAACTTCTGGATGAGGTTGACTAGTTCAACGGTTGTGTAATCTTCATCGTCGAATTCAGACTCCTCCGACTGTGGTTCAACTCTTGTCTGTTGCTTGTTCTCCTTTCATTGTACTACAAAAAGAGCTATACCCTTCTCGGCTTGGCTCGTGTTAGTTTGCTCGTGGAGTTCAAGTTCAGAAAATAATGAATCAAGTTTAATTTTTGACAAGTCCCGAAAGACCATGTAAGCATCGACTATTGATGCCCACAAGTTGTTTCTCGGGAAGCCTCTTAGAGCATACCTTATAACGTCTCGATTCTCCACCGTTTGTCTGATCGCGTGTAATTCATTGAGGATGTTTTGTAGGCGAGCATGGAGTTGACTAGCGAACTCACCTTCTTGAATGGTTATATTGCATAAATTATTTGAGAGCAAGTCTCGTTTGCTTACCTTGGTGTCCAAAGTTCCTTCATGGATCTTAATTAGCTTGTTTTACAGATCTTGCGCACTAATGAAGGGGCCGACACGATTGAGTTCCTCCTTGGTCAATCCACATTAGAGGGTCTAAGTTGCTTCGGCATCAGCTTTTATTTGCTTCTTTAGGTTTGGATCCCACTCTTCAACTCATTGGACTTTCGTCTGGTTTGGTAGGTAGGGTGAACCCGGTCTGGATTGAGATCCACATGCTCACCTGAGTTTTTAGGTGGAACTCCATGCGGCTCTTCCAGTAACCGAAGTCATCCCCGATGAAGAGCGGGGGACGGACTATACTGTAGCCTTCTTGGTATGTCAATTTAGAAAAAAAAAATCTTGCACAAAAAAAAAAACTATACCAAGACTTGGTCTTGGATTAGTAGTGCAGGAGAAGAGAATACACAAAGGAAAAAGTTACTCGAGTGGTGTTGCACCAACTTCAAGTAGTTTCATAAAATCCCAAAAGCTTTTGTTAGAAGAGGTGATTGTACCAATTCTAACTACGAACGAAAAAGACAAGCTCGGTTGGTGGTTGCACCAATGTCAAGCACCTCACTCTAATACCAATTGTTGGATCGAGAAAGCGCTAGAGGGGGTGAATAGCGCTCTTCATACGCATTTAGAAATCGTTCGAAAAACTCAAAGTAAATGCAGCGGAAAACTAAAACATGCAAGAAAGAGACACGCTGGTTTTTTACTTGGTTCGCAGCCTCGTGGCTACTACTTCAAGGCCCGCAGTCAGTTTGATTGCTTCAGTGGACAATCACTATCAACCTTTTTTTCAAAGAGAAGAAGGCTCGCTTCTTTTACAAGTGAAGGGTTCGGTAACAAACCTACCGACCCTCAGAGAATTTAGCGCAAAAAGGAAAGCGAGAGTAATAGAAAGCAAGAACTAAACATTACCCAAGGCTAGGCTCATTTGAGCTCATAGCAACGTTATGTCATTGTTGCGTCATTGAGACTTGAGCGCAGCAGAGTGTTGGAGTTTAGGAAGCATAACAGAGCTCTTGAGGAGTTAGAATGCTTATTTGAGGGTTCTGTCCGAGGCTTCTTTTATAACCCATATTGTGCGCCTAGATTGGTATAGGGTACCTCCAACAATCTCTATCTAATCCAACTTCATTGCCGACTCAGCCAATCCGGGCGCTTGGATCACTAACGTGTCATTGCCTAGTTGAAGTCATATTTGGCCTCTTCCGTCAAATCTTTATCCCTTCCCAGGTGCCTGGATCCCTCCCGAGCACCTGGAACCTAACGTGTGCTAACCAACCAGAACACACCACTTCATCTGGACGCGGAGCTGAGTTCAAGTAGTCCAGGCGCTAGATCCATTCAGGACGCCCAGACTCTTGGTCGCCTGGATACACTCATTTAGGTCTGGTATGAGCTAGAGGGGGGTGAATAGCTCGCTTCACTTTTTGAACTTGATTTGCAGCGAAAACATGAAGTGAATACTCCACAATGCTAACTCAGATATTTTACTTGGTATCCACCTCCTTGAGGTGACTAATCCAAGAATCTACTCTCCTCACTCACAGCTCCACTATGAATGACTCATTCTAGAAAACTTTTTGGAGGTAGAGAAACCTTGTACAAGCTTGAACGCGAGAATACAAACATGAAACACAAACAAAATTACAAACAAAATTGAAAATGACTTTACAAATAGGAACCTTGCTTTGCTTGCTCTTTTCTTGCTTTGGTTAGCCTCTTGATGAGTGGAAAATGCAGTAGCACTTCTCTCCAAAATCTCAAGAACTGGCGTGTTCAAACTCTTCGCGAACCCCCTTTTCTAGTGTTCCTTTCGGGCTGGAAAATGCCTCTCAATCGATTGGTGTTACTCCCAATCGATTGTCATGTCAGCTCGACCATTCAAAACCTACAAAATGGCTCCTTTTTGCTTGTCCAATCGATTGGTGAGCCTCTAATTGATTGTCCCAATCGATTCAGAGACCTTTTGTTCACTAGAGAACTATGACCGATTGATTAACCCAATCGATTGGCTCAGGCTGAATTGATTGGCTCAATCGATTCCCCAGCTACTATTCCCTCATGATTTTGACTTCTTCCAATCGATTGGCAGGCGACGCCAATCGATTCCAGCACTGTGTTGTCACAAAAACCAACTCTTCCAATCGATTGGCGGCTCAAGTCAATCAATTGGCTTACATCAATCGATTATCCAACCCTAAACTCGTATTTTGGGTTTAGGGTTTACCAATCGATTGGTTCCTACCAATCGATTGGCAACCCTAAATTCAGCCTTTTCATGCCTGAATTCAACTCTTGCCTGGTATCTGGTTGAACTTAACCTACCAGGACTTTCTCTGTCAATATCTAGTCATTCGTGACCTATTGGGACTTCCTGTTGCCCAATATCTAGTCAATCTTGACCTGTTGGGACATTCTCACTCATGACAAGTGTCTAGTCCTCCTTAAACCACTTGGACTTTCCTTTGCCTAACCTCAGTTAGGACTTTCTCTTGCCTAACTTCAGTAAGGATTTTCCTTTGCTTAACCTCAGTTAGGTCTTCCACTGCCTAGTCCCACTTGATCTTTCCTCTTGCCTAATCTCAGTTAGGACTTTTTCTTGCTTAACATCAGTTAGGACTTTTCCTTGCCTAACCTCAGTTAGATCTTCCTCCTGCCTAACCTCAGCTAGGACTTTTCCTTGACTAACCTCAGTTAGGATTTTCACTTGCCTAACCTTAGTTAGGACTTTCTCTTGCCTAACCTCAGCTAGAACTTCCCCTTGCCTAACCTTAGTTAGGAGTTTCCCAAGTCAAGTATCTGGTCATCCCTTGACCTACTTGACTTCTCTCTAACATATTGTCAAACATTAAAACTCAAGCTCGAGCTAACCCGAGCTTAGTCAACTTGGTCAACCTTGACCCAAGGATGATTGCACCAACAATCTCCCTCTTTTTGATGTTTGACAATATGTTTAAGTTAGGCTAACTCATTAGCCCAACTTCCATCTTCATCCCATGCCAAAGCATGAATGATGGTTTCTTAACTTAAACCCTACATTCTCCCCCTTCGAGACACATCAAAAATATCTCCTTGAGATTCATTCCTTTTTAACCTCCAAACATCCAATGAAAGTCTCATACCTTTTATTGTTTCCAATGCTCAACCTAGAGCAAACACCCATCAACCAATGCTCATCCTAGAGCATTCAACCCAAATCATGCTTTAAGGTGGACCTCCCCCTCAAAGCATGCTCCATCTTCAATCATTGCACCAATAATGATTTGGAGTTTCTAAACCTTTAGGAAATCCCAAATTCTAAGTTTTGAAATTAAAGATTCACCTTTGAATCTAAAACTCCCCCTTAAGTCCACATTAGTCCCCTTTAACCATTGCTTTCTCATTTTCATCAAGAAAACTTCCCTTAAATACTCATCCCAACATTTTATAGGGTTAGAAATGGTTAAATTTCTTAAATGTGGCTTAATCGATTGAAACAAACTCATTTCAGTCAAAATCAGCATCTCCCAATCGATTGATAACTGTCATCAATCGATTGGAGTGACTGAATCGATTGGAGTAATCTATTCAGCACCATTCTATGCTGATCAAAATCAGGGTATCAATTGGTTTAATCTTCCAATTGATTACGGCATGTACCAATCGATTGGTAACAGTGACCAATCGATTGGTATTTCTGATTTTTTTATAACCAATTTCATAAAATCATTAATAATTCTATATTTTTCTAAAAATCATGAAATTTTATGTAGACATTACTTATGTCACATATTATCATGGAAAAATAATTTTCTTTGAAAATATGTCCCATTTCAAAGATTGATATAAAATTGGAAATCATTAAAAACTTCAATGTTTCACTCTAACTTTGTATTTAACCAATCAATGGTGATTTCTATCAATAAATAGACTTCACCAAGATTTTCTAAAACCTTTTTGAAATGATTTTCAAAAATAATTTCCAACTTCGATCTATGGGCTAAATGCACATGACTTGTACATTAGATTTCCCCATGATTGGACTTCACTAAATTAATGTATTTTGATGAAACTAAAACTCAAATAGATGCACTAAGTCAACATCATGAGTTTTATTCATCCTCCTGATATCTCACTTGTATCTAATGTGTCTCAATACACATACAAGTCATCCTAAAGTTCTTATGAGATGTATAAATGGGTTTTCCCTAAACTAAGGGATCATGCATCTCTAACTAGGCATTTTGACTTTGATCATCCTACCTAAGATGTCAATTTATGTCTTTGTCCTTAATTTCAAGAAATTGAAAATTTATGCATGTAAATGATTATGTCATATATCAAATGCATAATTTCCAAAAATAAATCTATCATATCTTGACTTAAATGATGTATGTATGACATGTGTCATTTTTCATGGCAAAATGGTTGCATGATATGATGACATGGCATGTGATAGGGCACACAAAGCATGATAATTATAGTACAAAGAAAAATACCTAGATTTTTCATCTAAGTTTCAATTAATCATTATGTCAAAGCCTAAATTTAACATAATCAGCCCTAACTCTCTTGAATGTGTCAAAAACCCCAACTTGACACACTCTTGACTTATATCCTATTTGTATCAATTTGAGTAATCATAACACCTCAAATTTTATTGGCACACCTTACTTTTCAAGAATAAAAGTGTCATGCCCCGGGAGGATATTTATCCGACGAAAATCAGACAGCACCTCCCCTGTACGACGGACAATATCCTGGATACATATA
>JBBUKS010000085.1:2159811-2174549 GCA_038050645.1 Hedychium gardnerianum | reverse complement strand
AGACCAAATTCAAACACATAAAGAATATGCACTTAGATAGTGAATCTATATTTATCATATAAATAGTACAAGTCATAAGACAATTACCTTAGGACACCTCTCAAACATAACACTTTTGTCTATAGCCTTGATAGCATTGTCAACAGACAACCATTATGGAGCGCTATGAGATCAACGAGAGAGTCTATTGTTGAGCCATGGCTAATTCTAGGAGACGTCAACAGACAATCGTTATGGAGCGCTATGAGATAAATGAGAGAGTCTATTGTTGAGCCATGGCTAATTCTAGGGGACGTCAATGTGATGTTGACGTTGGCAGAAAATACTGAAGGGATGTCATTGACACACTATGAACTACAAGACCATGGCATAGTGGGAGTTTATAGATATTTAGTCAGTCGACTATTGGTTTATGTGGACGAGGACGAATGAGATTATTTCTTGCAAGCTGAATCGTGTTATGGTGAACACTCATTAGCTACTAGAGGATTTTATAGGCTATATAGAGTTCATGCAACTAGGTTGTCTATTAGCTCACTCTTGTTGCATGGTTTTGGTGTTACCAAAGGAGCGGAGACCTATAAGACCTTTCAAATTCTTCAACGTGTGGACCTTACATGAGGACTTTCAGAGTTTGGTGGTGGATGTATGGGGGCAAATATAGTGAATGGCACAACATAGTTCCGATTGAAGCATAAGATGAATTAGTTGAAGAGCCAACTGAAGACTCTTAACCAACACCATTTTCAACACATCTTCTAGTAGACTAGGAGTGCTCAGGAGGATCTTGAGGTTGCTTAGAGTGTGGTGTTAGGGGGGCTAATCACCTGACTATAGTAGGTTGCAAGCACGTACTACACTTATAGTATAGGCGGAGAGGCAGTTCTTATAGCAAAAAGTTGTGCCTACCTCAAGGGCAATGAGCATTGTACCAAGTTCTTCCATGATCTTGTTAAGTGCAATAACTAAGGAACACTATTGTGACAATAGCCAAAGCTTCTGGCAAGTACACCAGTAGTATGATAGAGGTAGCTGCAAAGTTTGGCCACTACCATGAAATGTTGTTGGGGACTATAGTGTTGTTCTCTAGATTGACATTTGACATTAACAGTAGAGGAGAAATTCTCAATCAAGAGTAGTAGGGAAGTTGGTATAGCCAGTGACTACAGAGGAAATAAAAAAAGTACTATTTGATATTGGGAATGAAAAGGCACTTAGACCTGATGGATATGGTGCAAGGTTCTTCAAGGCAACATGGGAGACAGTGGGGCTAGATCTTAAGGATGTTGTCATGGAGTTCTTCACATCTGGTAGATTATTGAGGCAGTGGAACCACACACTCATTACATTAGTTCCCAAGGTTCCACATGCCCTAGCAGTTGCTGACTACCGGTCCATATCTTGTTGCACAATTGTCTATTTGGTCATCTCCAATGTACTTATGACGCGAATAGTAGCAATCATAGATAGTCTTCTTGACCCAACTCAGGCAACCTTTGTTTAAGGTAGATCCATTACAGAACGTATTCATTTGGCATAGGAGCAATTGAGGAAGTATGCTAGCAAGTAAGTCTCCCCAAGATATGTACTTAAGGTAGACTTCTAAAAGGCCTTTGACACGGTTCACTGGAGCTTCCCAAGGACATCATTGCAAGGTCTTGGTTTTCCTTCACCTTACATAGAGTGGATCATGGAATGTGTCGACACCAACTCTTTCTCAGTAGCTATTAATGGGGGCATGTATGGCTACTTTCATGGAGCTAGAAGATTACAACAAGGTGATCCATTATCGCTATTCCTATTTGGTTTATGCCTTGAGGTGTTCTCTAGGATGCTCAAAGATGCCACCATGTAGTTAGGTTTCCAATTCCATCCGATATATGTTGCGAATGGAGTCACTCATCTAGCATATGATGATGATCCTCTAGTCTTTGCCCTAGGGGATGAATCCATCATCGCGCATATCTCAAGCTACCTACGTAGGTTTGGGGATTTTGCTGGACTACAAGCTAACTTGCATAGCCTAGCATCTACATGGCGGGGGGTTGACGGTCATACTAAGCTTTAATTACTAGAGATTTTAGACTTCCAGATTGAGACCTTCACCTTCAAATATCTAGATATTCCTCTGGCGATATAGCAGTTATGCTTAGTGGACTATGGTACCTTGATAGACTCAGTGATTGCTCAACATACTTCCTAGCAGACTATGGTATTCATGGACTAAGACTTTTGACTTAATTGGGTACTCCAATTCCATTATGTCGATTGCAAGTTGGATCAGAAAAGTACTAGTGGTAGTTATCAATTTCTTGAATCCTCTCTAATTAGTTGGAGTAGTTGAAAGCAATATGTGTTTATTTATTTTGTATCGAGGCCGAATATGTAGGATCGAGAGAGTAATGTTAAAGGGGTATGAATAGCATTTTAAAACAAACAATATTTAATCAGAGTAATGAATGCAACAAAAAATAAATAAACAACACAAGTGCAATGACACGTGAATTTAAAATGGTTCGCAACCCCCCAAGATTGTTACTCCATGGTTGGTGATCTGTTAGGTGAATCGATCCTCGAAAATTCCACTATACTTTCTCTTTTATCGAAACCTTTCTAGTGGAGAAATCTCTTACAGTTGTATTTGATACAAGAATATAAGTAATAAAAGTGCAGTAAATCAAATACAAGAAATTAAATAGTATCTTAAATAAAGAATATCAAAATAAGAGTAGAGTTGTCTAACAAAGTCAACTTGAAAGTATTGATTGATGATGTGAATAATGATATTTTGAGAGGTCACTGTCGATCCCTATTTATACAATTCTTTGGATGCTTGGAATCCCTTCCGGTCGCCCCCAATTCAACCATTATCCTCTACTCAATTAACAAAGTTTATCCCATCTTTGGTCGCTTAGAAGCCCCTTTTAGTCTCTTGGAAGCTTACATGTCAGCCTCCTCGGATGACCTTATGACTATTTTTGGTGACTTGGCCTTCCGGTTACTTGGAACCTCCTCCGGTCGCCTGAACACAAATGTTATATGTTATGTCAACATCACAAATTTGATCTTTATAGTTGGTCAATATTGGTATACCTCTAACTAAGTCTTTTCTATTTACTTTTAATATGTGTTTCAAATGGGTGTAACCTAATCTCCTATGCCACAACCAAGTTTTCTCTTGATGCCATGAGATACTTGAGTGAGGAATAGAGTAAGTTGATATTGATAGTGTAGACATTTTCTTTTCTAATTCCTAATAAAGTCAAGTCTAGTTCTTTAGTAGATTTCACAAGACACTTAGTGGAGTGGAACTCTACTTCGTATCTAGAGTCACATAACTGATTTATGCTAAGCAAATTAAATATAAGATTTTCAACATATAGAACTTTCTTTCTTAATAAAGAAATTTGAATATGCACTAATGTTACCTAACTTGAGTACCTTCAACTTGTCATTGTTTCTAAAGTAAACTGTCCTCAATTCTCTGAGCTTTGAGACTAGAAAACTTTCTTCGATCCCCGATTATGTGTCTAGAACATCTAATGTCCAACATCGACTCATCTTGATTTTGTTGAACTTTATCAATTGACTTATCTTAGTCTGATATGGGATCTAACCCAAGCTCTAACTCGAACTATGAACTAAAAACTTTTTCCTTAGCCATCAGTGTTGTGCAACTAATCTATTTTGGATCATCTAAATCAACTATTCCTTCATGAATTTAAATTAGCTTCTCCCATAGCTCTTTGACACTTGGAAATGGACCACCCTTGATAAGCTATTCTTTAGTTAGACCACATTGCAATGTAGTTGTAGCTTTGACATTAACTTGTGCCTTCCTTTTAATGTCACTAGTCCAAGTTTCAAATCCCAAAGGTTAACCATTTCCATCTCTTGGAAGAACGAAACCTATTTTGATGATTATCCAATTTTCAATTTTGTTCATAAGATAGAACTCTATCCTAAAGTTATTGTCATCAAAGAGGGAGGGATAAGTGGTACTATAACCTCCCTGCAAGACCAGTAGAGTAGATTTCTCTAAGATATAAAAGGAATCTTTCAATACTTTTGGATAAGTAGCATAAATAATAAAGAGATATATTAAAAAAAACATGCACTTGCGGATTGTACACATCAAGATGTATAGGTCCAAGCCCAGATTTCATATGCTTATGTCAATGCATCAACATAAATCAAGGCTACAAAATTTCAAATTGATCAAGTTAAAAATCTTTCATGATTCACAATGAACATTTCAGCACTTAACTTGACTAACCTATTGAAGGATGTTATCTTATGGATAGTCAAGCTGGAAACAAAAGGTTAGACACTTCTTTTAAGGACAACCTTTAGATGAATTAATAACTTATCAAATTACCACTCTTCCAAATAGTGGGGGGCCACTCTGGAGGAGCCACCGAGATGATAGTTTCACCTTTTGCTGCCAATAACTTATCAAATTAGATTAAAATTTAAAAAAAAAACATTTGGTCTACCAAAAAATTCATTTCGGGCGACCGATTAACCATCCAAAGACCACGTGCTATATAAGACAAAACTTGACATATCGGTAGACCGATAACCCATAATTGATAGATCGAACCTGGTCAAAAGGCTGACTCTCAGGTTGATCATCAGTTTGACTAGTTGACTTGACGTATCGGTAGACCGATAACCATAATCGGTAGATTGAACCGCATTGGTACCCTAAAAGGCTACACGTTAACCTTGACCATTAACTATCTGTAGACCGATCTATATGGATCGATCAACCTAACATCCTCGAGAATCCAAAAAGTTTGATCAGTTGACTGATCAATAAAGGGTTCAGTAGATCAAACCCCTTATTGATAGACCAATCCCGCCCTATAAAAATAGTGTCCCTCACCCAAAAAACTCTTGCTTTCCTCCTTTCTTAGGTCGCTGATCCCAAAGCTTCCGAGTTTTCCAATGACCCAAAGCCTCTGAATCTTTCGACATGCCTCAGTAACAATTTGAAACCCCTCTTTCATTTTCGTATCAAGTTATATTTATTTTAGTTAAATATTTTATTGTCGCCAAAAACGCCAAGCTAACTAAGGTCCCTCTCACTCGAGTCGCCCTAGGTTTCTTTCTGAAGAACTTAGGTTATCCTTCGATACTAGGACTCATGTTGTTATCGCCACACGATACCTAGATAGCAACTTTTTCCATGTATACTGCCCTAATATAGTTGAAATAATCAACTATTATGCCCTCACACAATTGGTTTATTGTAATCACTATATTAACATTGATATGTGCGTGGAACTCTACCACAACCTCACTCCTATAGATGATCTACACTATAGGACCAGGGTTGCCGCCCATGACTTCTTTCTTAATGTTGAGATTATTATAAACCTTCTGAACCTTGGAGGGTCCAACAACATGTTTTACTACTTTCCTAATTACCCTGATCCTCTGTCTAAACCATATTCACATATCACCTTAGAAATGATGCATCAGGAGTTCTTCCATACCCTCTATCAAAGACCAGTATATGGAGTCAACCTTAACATCAAGGACAACATACTATACAAGTTCATTGAAGTTGTGTTCTACCACTATCCACTAAAGACTTGTCAGTGATTCGACCCTTCCAATTGAATTTTATGTATGCATTTAGGCATAGGCTAGATGTCAACATAAGACTGTTAGTCTTTGGAGCCATCATCCACTACTCTGGATAAAGCACCTCCGGTAGAGTACATATGGCATATTGCCACATCATCACTAGGCTTATAACATCTTTAAGAATAAACACTACATTAGGTAGAGTCAAATATTTATCTGAAGAATTTGACAAAATAGGACTTAGCAACTTTCCCTAGCTGGCATAGGACAAAGGAGGGATGAGACCTTTTATTATAAACCTCGACGTCGACCTGCACAACTAGAGGAGCTTGAGGAGGACGAGCCTAAGGGAGTTGAGCCAGATAGTCCCTTACTGGAGCTGCCTCCATATGACTACTCCCAGCTAGAGCCTTCATCTGCTCAAGCAAGACCCTCGCAGCTAGACGATTCATATGCCTGATTCTGGGAAGATATCTACGGATGCTTAGACTCCCCCTAGACTCACTCGAGCATCACTTTGTCTCATTCAGACAACAACAACAGCAGATGATGGAGATAATGCAGGCCTGGCATAACGGCCAACAGCCTCCACCTTCTTCCGATCAGAGTTAGCATATTTGACTAGGTTTATTTTGTGATCCTACTTGACTTAGTAGTGTTGCTTCACCTAAACTATTGCATGTCTTGTAGAACCTATGTTTGATTTCAAATTATCAACATTTCACTTATCTTTTTAAATATGTTTGGTCAAAATGGAATGCATGCTTGGATTCTAAGGACTCACTTAACCTTACGTAGTACCTTGTTTAATTCCATTCTTTTAATTGTTTAATTTAACTTGAAAGCATTAATATTTTTTTAATTTGTTTATAAGTATTCAAGTTTAATGTTTAGAATTTCGAAATATTGTTTGAAAATCTTTTTTTAAATTTTATTTTATTTTTAAAACATCCTTTCATTACTTGAAAAAATTTATTTAAAATTTTAAAATGTTTTTTAAAAATATTTTTGAAAAACTTATTTCAAAATATTTTTCAAAAAACTTATTTTTTAAATTTCAAAATGTGTTTTGAAAATATTTTTATTAATTGAAAAACCTATTTTTTATAAATTCAAAATATTTTTGAAAATATTTTTAGAACTTGAAAAACTTTGTTTAGAAATTTCAACTATTTTTTAAAATATTTTTAAAAAACTTATTTTTGAAAAATAATATTTTTGATAAATATTTAAGTACTTAGAAAATTTTTGAAAAATATTTTAAGTACTTCAAAAATATTATTTAAAATTAATTGTGAAACTTAAATAAAATTGAAAATATTTTTAGTGCATTAAAAATATTCTAAGTATTTTCAAAGTTTTTTTAACTGTTAATTGCTTTCAAAAACTATTACATAATGCATTTTAAATGTTTCTTTCAAAAATTATTTCCATACACTTAACTTGTTATCTATTAGGATAAATATATATATATATATTTTAAAAATAAAAAATTATTGGTTTTAAATTCTAAAGTCTCCCAATTTTTTTGATGTTTGTCAAAGAGGGAGAAAATGAGGTTAAAAGTTTTTAAGTATTTAAAAATTTAAGCATTTTTAAAAACCTTAGAGATGTTAAATTTAGGGGGAGAATTTAAGTTGAGGGGGAGTTTTTGAAAACCCTTTTTAATTAAGCATATTTACCTTAACTTTAAATCAGGTTGTCAGATATTAAAAAGGGAGAGATTATTGATGTAAGGAGTACCAGATAATTAAACCTAAGTTTTGATATTGACAAATGTACAAAATTAAGTGTTGTTATGATCTAATAACTGACTTGAGTGTGCAGGTAGCTTGAGCAAAAAAGTCCTAACAGGTCAAGCTGACTGGATACTAGGCAAGTAAAAACCCTAATAGATCAGCTGGACTAGATACTAGATAGTGGAAATCTTAGCAGATCAAGGACACCAAGCACATAAGTCTAGATGGGTCAGTGGACCAGATATCTAGCAAAATGGACTCGATGGGTCAACAAGGACCAGATATCAAGTCAAAAAAAACTCTTAGTGGGTCAAGTGATTGGATGCTAAGCAGAAGAAGCCCAAACAGGTCTCGAGAGGATTGGTTGTTTGGAAAATGATAAGTAAGGTAAGCTCCTAGAGTGGAGAGGTTCTTCTGAAAAGAAGAACGGGTAAGAACAAGTCCTCATTATGGGGACAGCCTTAGGCGACGATTCGACTAAGGATTCCGAAGTTGAGATTGGACAGTAAGTAACTGTTAAACTTTATTTTTCTTATTTATCATATACTATGCTAACCTTATTTTGCAGGGTTCCATTGACCGATCGATAAACCAAAAGGTTCGGTAGACCGAATAGTAAGGTTCAGTCGACATTATGCTAAGGTGTTAGCCGAAATGTCTCGTGTGCTAATGTGGCATCCGAGGTGGATAGGATAAATCTCGAATGGCTGACGTGGCACGAGATAAGGATCATCTAGCTGACGTGGTATAGGGATAAGAGTTGACTTGCTAACGTGGCACAGGGTGCGATCAAGAATAAGGATTGTGGAGTTGACGTGACAGATGATCAATGTCAAGGCACAGATGTGGTGGGAGGACACTGGACAAAGGGTGGATTGGTAGACCGGTCTACTGATAGACCGGATCTGGATCCGGTTATAGAGGCGATCAGTAGACCAAACCTAGGATATAAAAGAAGGCTCGACTAGAGGCTTTGATCATCACCTTCATATGCCTTCCTACTCTCATTCTACGCAAAACCTTCGACACTACGACGCCATGCTCCTCCGACAACAAACTTCACCTCAAGCAACCTTCTTGTTGGTATCTTTATTTTTAGGCATCTTTGTATTTCTTCGTGCTTTAAATTCTAAGGGGCGGTAAGCATGTTACCGCACCCTATTTTTTTTTGTAAAGAGTTGAATGCCTTTCTCTTTAGAGAAAGAGATTAATAGTTGATTGCCCAATCAAAGCGATTAACGATCGTAGACCTTGGACTAACAGTCTGAGATTGTGAACCAAGTAAAAATAAATGAGTTCTTTCTTTGTGTTTATATTTTCGTTGCTTATCTTTGAAAAGAAAACATGAGTTTTGAACGAGTAAGCAATGCGCGCTATTCACCTCCCTCCTCTAGCACTTTTCTCAATCCACACCTTCTTTGTCATAAGGCTCTCTCTTGAACTTATCTTGTTTGGTTACCCAGGACTTACCTTGCTAGGTGTCTGGTCTTGCTGACCCGCTGAATTTCTTCTACCTAATATTTGATCTCCTTGACCCACCAAGGCTTCTCCTACTTGGTGTCTAGTCACTTGACCCACCTGCTAGATGTCTGATTTGTCAACCAATATGGACTTCCTTTGCCTAGTATCTCCTAACCCACCAAGACTCTTTCTACTTGGTGTCTAGTCTCCTAACCTATCAAGACTCTTTTTGTCAAGTTTCCTGCACCTACACACTTGACGCACAAGTTAAAAAATATGCCGCCTAATTTTAAACCCTTTTGTCATACATTAAAATATAGGTTTGATCATGTAGTGTTGTCTGCACCATCAAAATATATGGCCAAGGGAGGGTGTGTGGTTCAACCACTTTGGATGATGCACACTCTAGAGGATTATAGACTTAACTACACAAATGCTAAGGTTCTTTGTGACAATATGAGTACCATAAACTTTACCAAAAATCTAGTACATTATTCAAGAACAAAGCATATTGAAACGAAGCATCACTTCATTAGAAATCATGTGGCGAGGGGAGACATAACCCTTAATTATGTTGAAACGAAGTCAAATTTTGTCAACATCTTTACCAAGCCTCTATCTGAAGTGGAGTTCACCACACTTAGAAGAGAGCCTGAAATGTGCTTTGCTGACTAGGTATATGGTTATAGAACTACATACTCATATAGAATTGATTAGGACTGTACTACATCCTGATTTTTGTATTGAGCTACTTAAACACCATGTTAGATGTTAGGATGTGGTTAGTCAATAATGTTTGTTATGATGCATTACTATGGGCTAACATATCAACTAGAGATATGAATCATTAACTCGACCGAGAAAACTTGTGCACAATTAATGTGCACATAGCTCCAAGAACATGGTTGGAAACTTTAACATAATGATTTTTAAAATATAAGAAAACATATTTTTAATAAAGGTTCTAAGTGTTACAAGGTTTATTCAAATTATCAATGGTTTGAAAATTTTCAACTTTGTACAATTTTTTATTTTCAACTTTGTACAATTTTTGAAAAACAGTATGTATTTTTCTATAAAATTGTTTTCCTTGATAGACTTTGTTAAGTCACGTATATAAGATTTCAACATTTATCAAAATTTGTAGAATTTCTACAACATTTATGAATTTTGGCTAAACAGTTGCATACTTCAGTTATCAGTTGGTTGCAATATGTTTCTTCAATCGACAGCTAAATTCAGTTATTAGTTGATCGAAACTCTACTAGAGGTCAAAATTTCTGCCTTGTTGTTTCGTTATCCTCGTAATGTGTCTATCCTCTAACTAGAATCGTTCCTTATTTGTTTGCAACCTTTGGAATCACACTTCTAGAAAAAAAAATATTGTTTTAGTGCCAAACTAGCATTCCCATTAATTAAGGGAAGGTTATGTTCAAGGATAAAATTTAACCTCGTCAAAACTCTCTCACAGTTACCCTTAAACGACCCATTTGGACTTGCCAACTAAAATAGAAATTCTAAATATTGTTGGTGCATTGATAAGGAGAGCTACTTCTATTTTCAATAGAAAGGTTTCCTTGGAATATATACTCCACATAAATTTCTTAAGGAAGGTTAACTTGGAAAATAGGTTAGTGGCTATTTCTTGCATTGATTTGGTCTTTCCTATAAGACCCCTATTGTTGATGTATGAAAAAGAGGTAGAAATGCAAGGTTTAAGTTGGTCATGAAGCTTGTATCTTATCTACATTTATTTATGTTTCTACTATTTGATATGATATTTACCTTTTGAAGACTTAAATCGGATAGTCAAACGTCAAAAAAGGAGCAATTGTTGGTACAATTATGCCCTAAGTATTGGTGTTTTAATGTTCGGGCAATGTTTAAGTTAGGCAAACATGTGATTTAACATAAATGTCAAGTACAAAGGTGCAGATATGTTTGACACGAATTGTAGGAGCACCAAGGGAAGTCCAAAGGGACACTTGGCAAAGATAAAGCCCCAACAGTTGAGGATTGAATGTTAGGCAATGTGGTCTTGGAAGCATGAGGAAGCTTCTTAGCAAAAGGAAGACCTAGAGATGCAAGAAAATCTCCTGGCCAGATGAAGTCTAGAAAATATGAAGGATCTATTGGCATATAAAGGTAAATCCTGATTGAGTGAGATTGTAACTTGGGACTAAGTAAACAGACAAACTTGTGTTAATACAATTGGCCTCTAGGGTTATGATATTTGATTAATATGTTCAATCAATATTATTTGATTGTGTAAGTCTGATCAAGGTTGACCAAGTTAGTGTAAAATCTAAGCGGGTTAATGATGACCAGATCCTTGACAGTTGGTGGAAGTCCTAGCAAGTTAACGATGATCGAATGTTAGGCAAGTGGGAAATCCTAACAGGTTAAGAGTAAATCAAATGTTAGGCAAGTGGGAAGTCCACGCATGTCAAAGGAGAACTGGATGCTTGGCAAGAAAAAACCCTTAGAGGAATGAACTCTAGGTAGAAAAAAGTCTTGAAAAGTAAACTCCAAGCAAGGTAAAAATCTTAAACAAGTGAACTCTAAGTAGAGAAAAGTCTTAGAGGAGTGAATTCCAAGTAAGAGAAAAATCCTAAAAAAGTAAACTATAGGTAGAGGGAAAACTTGGAGGAGTGAACTCCAAGCAAAAAGAAAATCTTAGAGTAATGAACTCTAGGTAAGGAAGTCTTGAAGGAGTAAACTCTGAACAAGAGAGAAGTTCCGACAAATTATGAAGACTAAATACCAAGCAGATATAGTAGGTTAGGTAGACCAGATATTAGACATATTACTATGATTTATATTATATTTGAACTAATTCTATATTGCAGGAAGCTAACCTAAGTTAACTAGGCAATCAGAGAAGAAGTGTGACCGGAGGTTCCGATCAACTCGAAGTGCTTTCGAGCGATCCAAAGGTCTGAGCGACCAAAAGTTGTCTAGGCAATCTAAAGCCTAGATCGAGATGATCTAGGTGAGTTAGTTAAAGATCCAATTTGACTAGGCTTCTAGCGACTAGAGATGGTCTGGGTGACCAGAAAGTTGCTTCTTCAGCCAGATCCGATTTGTTCGTGGATGAAGTTGATAGCTAAGTCAGCGGAATTTGGGTGGCCAGAGCTGACCAGAAAGGTACCACATTAGCAACTCGACAGAGTTTATAAAAGGCGGTTAGGATCTCATATTCAAAGATATCAATTCATCAATACACATTCTCTTCCATACACTCAGAGTTCTCAAAATGCTCGTGTTGCTATTCGATTGATCCAAGAAGCGCTAGGATAGGTGCAACTACATTCAAAGCTTATAGAGGTGATCTCTTTTAGTAACACCTTGTTTATACTTATATTATTTATTTATACTTATTATTTTGTTCATTCAAAACACCTCCGAAAGGTGTCCGAAAAGGAGAAAGATTTAGTAGCTCGCGATCGAGGTATAGGCCATGGAATAGGAACCTTGGGGGTTGCCGAACCATGTAAATCCAGGTGTCATTACTTTTTGTTCTTATGTTTTACTCTTGTTATTGTGCATATTTCACTACGTACTAACTCTATAGATAAGTACAATTTTTAAAAAGATGCGATATTCACCCCCTTCTAGCGCATCTGATCCTACAACTTAGACTTAGGAGTCAAGTCATGTCAATCAATTGAACAAAATAGGTTATTCAATTTGTGGTATTCTAAAATAGAGTATAAGCAGTCAATTACTAATTTGTTAACCGTTGACAGTAAATCCCAAATTTGATACCGCGAACTAAATAAGGTTTCAGTTTATGTTTTTTTTTAATATATACCAGGTATCTAGATCTTACAACCCGACTAATCCTGTGGTAGGCAGTCCGATCCCACATTTCGCCCACCAAGTAAATCCAGAAAATGTGTCGGTCCGCAACCCCATGGCACAACACATTAGGATTTTGAGCACCGCAGATGTCCAATAAATGCGCTACTAGAGAATCGAGGCCTCGAAGTTGAAATTCAGCCATCAAGCCTCTTATTGGTGTGGCAAAAGCGGTTCAAATCGCTAAGGGGGGGGGGGTATGAATAGCGACCTACAAATTAAAAATGATCTTTTCTTTTGCTAATGAATTAGTAAGGATATACACATTAAAAATAAAATGAGCACATAAAAAGGAAAGAGGACACGAGAAATTACTTGGTTACAACTCTCGGATTGTTAGTCCAAGAACGATGAAAGCTCCACTATCTTCTCCTTCTTCAGAAACAAGCCGGAGGTAGAGAAGTCTCTTATAACGGTTAAGCACGAGAACAATAAAACAAAACTAAAAGAAAATGAATACGAGTGTGTTATGTAATTTGTTCGTTGAGCTTCAGTCCTATTTATAGGCTTCACCTCAATCTTACTGTTGTGCTGACGTGGCATCTCCGGTCGACTGGCGCCTCTCCGGTCACCTAGACGATCCTGACGTTTCCTCAGGCTTTATCTGCTTTGACAACGACATGATAACGACTTTGGATAACTCAGCCTCTTCCAATTGACCGGAGGCTCTCCAATCACCTAGATGCTTGCTGATGTGGCCATTTTGATCTGTTTCGACAACATGCCTGGATGACTTATCGATTGGCTTTCGGTCGCCGAGAGTTCTTTCGATCGTCGGGAAATGGTCAACCATAGACTTGACCATTTGTTGACTTCACCTTTTTCGGTCACCTGGATGATTCCCGGTCGCCTGAACATGTATTTGTCTGGACTTCATCTCGGTCGCCTTGCGCACTCTTCCTTTCAGCTTCTCGTCCCTCGGATATACCGAGTCCTTCCGGCTCACTCCTATTCATCCTTCTCGCTCTGTCGGAGTACTCTTTCATAGCTCTTCATACCTCGGATGCACCGAGCTCGTCGTCTCCTTTCCCATATCATTCTTCTCACTCGCTTGTGTCTTCTGTCAAGGTTTTTCGTCTCTGATGTCCCTTAGCTATCGGGTACATATGTATTTTCCTAAGTCCCTATACACTTAGACACACATATTAAAAATACTATAAAGACCTAACTTAAATTTATTTGACAACGTATCAAAATATCACTAGAAGTTTAACACCTCTGATCATCTCACCGTGCTCTCGGGGGCTTCTGTTCATGACATTTGAACTTTAGAGTATTGGATCGACTGGTACGTTATTATTAGTCCGTTAACCTTGAGCAGTTGGTCGAGCAGTCGATTATGGCCAATTCAAAATGGATAGAATGGTTCTGAATAAATTTGGGACCAGTCGATTATGTAGTCGACTGGAGAAGACAGCTAGTTATAATAGTTGACTACTTAAAATAAAATCCGAAAATCGAACCATTAATTTGACAATGATTGTCAGCAACGACCAATCTCCACTAGTTACTATTGGCACAGTCGACTAATACTAATGAGAAATCGATTGGACAAACTCTATAGCAAAAATGACCATGATAGGAAATCATTGACTTATGAATAATCACCTCAGCAAGCGACACAGTCAGCTTATGGCCTTTTAGCTATCACTAAGGATGAACAGAACAACAAAATAGTAACTGCGTGCAATTCAAAAGAAAGTTCTATAAATACAAGGCTTGGAGGGTCGAGAAGACTACTAAAACTTCAATTTGTTGCTCTTATTCTCTTGTGCTCAAGTCTTTGTAACTCTCATTCGCTACTCTTCTTTACTTAAATTATACATTAGTGTAAGAAAAGTTGTAAGAATGTTTCTCTGCCTTTGGTTGTCAACCAAGGAGGAGAAAGTTTAGAGGAAACTTCGAGAGGTCATCAACCTTATGGATCAAGAATATGGAGTAGGTGTCCATGGGAGGATTGTCGAACCACATAAAATCACTCGTCTTTATTCCTCCTCACTTCTTGCCCTAGTTCAATATTTGTGTTTTGTTTGCTTTGAATTCACCAAACGAGCAATAAAGGGGTGTGGGGGGGGGGGAGAG
>JBBUKS010000085.1:2148900-2159711 GCA_038050645.1 Hedychium gardnerianum | reverse complement strand
TCAAGAATAAATATTCAATGTATGATAAAGAAATAAAGATTAGTGCAATCATACATGAATATATCAATTAAAATTTTAACTCTCCTTAATCATAGATAATTTTTGAAAGTTATAATTTTTTAAAAAAAACATTAAAACAACTTTTCTTTTCTCTCCCCCTTTTTCATATATCAAAAGAAATTGGTTGAATAAATAAATGAAATCAATTAATCAAACAGATAATTTGTACTGAGATAAGTTAAATGTAAAAAAAAGGATGCATATAAAATCAAAACATAGTTAAATAATGAAAGCAAGTCTAACAATAAATAAACTAGACATAAAAAAAATCTAGATAGATGAGGAAGGTTGCTTCTGGCTTGCTTGGATCATATCCCGTAACTCCTGAATCTGGGTCTCTAGTAACTTAAATGTATGAAGAACATCCTCCTCAAGATGTGCAACGCTATCTTCTAAAGTCAAAGATGTGGAAGGTGATAGAGGTACAAATGTTTGGTCTATGTCGATGTCGATCGTGGCTGGAATGTCATCAATCATCGGATATAGAGGTTCCTATCGTCCATCCTTCCAAACTAATATATTTCCTCTGAGGACTAACTTAGCTAAGTTGAACTGTCTAAAACATATCATGCCATGATTTGTTAAAGGATGAATGTTTCCTCTATAAACATCAATCCCGAATGATGAGAAGATGAAGGTCAAAAGATGGCAATAGGGCATAAGGACTTAATGTTTAGTAGTGGAGAATGCTTGAAAGATTATAGATTTGAAGATGTGTAAGCTTGGGTCGATGTCCAATTTACGCCTGAGTGCGTATAATAGAATGGATTGGAAGGGACGTATTATAGCTAGACTTCGAGTGTGAATTAGGAGAATACATGAAAAGATGATTTTGTTCAAATTATAGTCTTTAGCTCGAAGTTTACCAGAGCGAAAATTTATCAAATTCGGATTTCGATGACAACCAAAGAAATATATGTAAATCAAATCTAATGAGATATGAGAGAAAGAACTAGGAAGAGGTAGTTTTACCATTGGAAAATAATCTATTGTGGAGATAGATGGACAAAGATCAAGTTGGTTTCTAATTAGATCAGGTGTGAAGGTAATGTCAATACTTCTGACTCGAGTTGTATAAGTAAGATCGTCGATTTTGGTTAAGTTGTTATAGAATTCGGAGCATAAATCAAGATTGATTTTTTGACTGCAATACACAAGTTTAGACAGACCATAGTGATATGATGTCAAGAGTATCAGTAAAATAATCTAAAAAAGAATTGTCAACTAAGATACTTAGGAGACAAGAGAATGTAAGTATTTTGTTCATACTTAAGCCTAAGATCCTCAAAGGGAAATATAAAATCAGTGATAGGATGTGTTGAGGGATTTGTCTCAGTAGACCTACGTCTAGATTTTACACGAGAATTAGTCATAAATGAAATAATTCTAATATTTGAATAGAAAGAGAAGTGTTTACCTAGACATGTTATTTGAGAAAAATTTGAACTTAAGGTCTGTCCATAAACGAGTTTAAAGCAGATAAAAGAAAAGAAAAAAAGTTCTGGGATGAGAAATTGGCGTTTGGCCATGGTTGTTTAAATAAAGGTTATCTGGGCGACCATGGGGGTATACGATTGACCGTTTTATAAATTATCACCGTTTTAATCGTAAAAAAATTTGCTAAGTCATTTATTTATAAAGGTGCAGTTGATCCTGCATGCATACGGTCGATCGTGACTTAATCTTTTTGTGAAGTTGGTCAAGTTCATTCAAATTTTTCACGAGATAGTGTTCGGGCACCTGTATACCGAATAGATGACCGAAGGTCAATTTGTTGACTTTTTGGAAAAGTTATTTCAATCAATTCCTAAGCTCAAGCAAAAAGTATTTCGAGTATAGAAATTGAATAATATAGGGCTTATATCAAAATAAATTTTCAAAAATCTTTTGAAATGTCCAACTTTGATTTCGAGCTTGACTATCGATAGGATAGGATCTTTTAATCTATTGGTCAAGTTAGATAAGAGTTTTCCAACTTCATTTTATGAAAATTAAGTTGTAAATAGGTGAGAATTACTAACTTAATCAATGTAAAAGTTTTAAGCCCTAATTCATATCGATGCATAGATATAAGCATTCAGAACCAAGGCTATAGTCCTAAGCATCTCACGCCTTTCTATATTTCATAAATACAAACAAGTTAAACCTTAGGTGTTTGTGAGATGTTGGCTTCCTAGATCTATAGGAACATGCAATATATGGTAGGGCCTAGGTTAAGTCCAATTAGCATGAATAAAATATATATGAATCAAAATAAGATATTATTATAATATTAATCATATTTGAAAATATGTAAACATGGTTTGAAGCAATCCTAGTCTAATAGTTAAAAGAATAGTCCCCCCTAAGTTGGTGCTCTAATCGATTTCAATCTTGCAATTGGGTTGACATAGCAAGCATTAGTATTTATCATATGTATGTGTTGTTTAGGTACCCAAAAGCATTTATTCTCTAATTGATTGACCAAGCATGACTTAGGAACCCAAGCAAGTCTATTTTTAACATGTCTCTTGACTAAGGTAAGATAGAAAATATGATTTTGATTCAAACTAAATCCAAATTCAGTCTTGTTGTATGCAGCTCATCTGGATCTAAGCATTATACCTAAATACTTCAACCTTGATGTGAACTTGCTCAACATTAATTTTAACTCACCAACTTGGTTTTTCAAGTTAGAATTCTCTTCCTCAAATTTTGACACTTGAGTTGAGGTTCAAACTTGACTAACCTGAGCCAATGAGTCTAAGTCAGTCTTTTCCTTAATGTCTTTAACCTCCTTGAGTAAAGTCTTAACTTTATACTTGTATTTAGCTAGGGTCTTAGTCAAATAAGTAGTAGTAGCATATAATTTTTCATGTAAAGGATATGTTACCTCGTTAGCTGACTCATCTGAGACACTGACTTAACTTGAATATAATGATGAGTTGTAGTCTGACTCGGACTCTAAACTAGAAGCTTCTTGGATCGCTGTCAGTGCTAGAAGGTTGACGTGGTCTGAATTTGATTCAAATTCTAATGATGACTCATCCCAGATTGCTTTTAGTGTCTTCTTCTTTCTCATTTCCAGTTGCCTTTCTTTCTCCTTTAGAAGTGGATAGTCAGTTTTGAAGTGTCATTTCTTTCCGTATTCGTAACATCAAACATTGGCTAGGTCTTTGTTTGAGATTTCTTTCTTTACAAATCTCTATGTGAATTTCTTTCCTCGGATTATCCTTTTATCCAGATGTGCTACCTTAAAGGATAGATTATCTTTGTTAGTTGTTGTAAATTCAGACTCGTATTTTGATTCAGTCTCTTCTTTTGGTTTGGATTTTGTCTTAGATTTTTCTGCAATTAAAGTTATAACCCTTCTCTTTCTAATCAAGATTAGTCTACTCATGTAGTTAAAAATCACAAAAGAATTCATCTAATTTAATAACAAAAAGATCCTTGGATACTTTGTAAGCATCAACCATTGATGCCCTCAAGGTTGTCCTTGGAAACGCCTTAAGTGTGTACCTGATCAAGTCGCTATTATTGAATTGTTCGCTAATTGCGTGAATGTAGTTCAAGATTTCTTTAAAGCGACTGTGGAGCTTACTTACTATTTCTCCATCTTTCATTTGGATGTTTTGGAGCTGGTTTAATAGTGAGTCTTTTTTAGCAGTTCGTGAGTCAGATGAGCCTTCATATAGTTTAATTAATTTTTCCCATAGTTGCTTAGCGCTACTGAAAGGGCTGACTTTGGTCAGTTGTTCCTGTGTTAGACTGCACTGCAATGTAGTGGCTCTAATAATGGCTTGAGTCTTCCAATTATTTTCACTTGTCCAATTGCAGTAGGGGACTGGCTGGTCACTATCATTTGTCAGTAGTTCAAAACCTTCCTTCACTATTAGATAGTTTTCTATCTCATTCATGAGGTAGTATTCTATCCTGTTTTTCTAATAAGCAAAATTGTTGTCATTGAAAAGTGACGGGTGGGTTGTGTTGAAATCATCCTGCAAAGATATTTTTGAAACATATATTTTGTTTAAGTTGTATTAAGGTATGGGATAGAATATGGGTTTGGTTTGGTTGTAGTTAGGGTCGGATTTTGGTTCGTGCTAGGCTATAATTATTAATTAATTTATTGGTTTGTCCCTGACTTAGAGTACAAAGTTCGCCCTATGTTGGTTTAGGTTTTTCTTTGAGTTAATTAAGCAAGAGTTTCCTAAATTAGCTTCCATGTAGTGGTGAGGCAAAGACCTTCTTGATTATCGAAGCAATGACTACTTCCTAAGACAAAGCTAACTTAAGAATCTAGAGTTGAACCAACTTTAATATAGTGTCTTGGTTTAACTGGTTTAGAGTGAGATGAGATAACTTCTTCTAGTTCCACTTGACTAGATGCACCAGGTAGGATAATCCAACCTAGACATGCACTTCACTAAGCTTTCGTAGTTTCTTTTAGCTCAACCCACTCTGATATCAAATTGTAGGATCGAACTCGACGCTAGAGGGGGTAATAGCATTACGAATTTTATGAGCAGATATTTAAATACAAATAACTAAACTAGTTGAATCAATCAAAGTAGCACAATGGAAATAAATATAACTTAAGAACTAATTCAATCAAGTATAGCTAAACCAATGTAAGCATGCAAAAGGATTCAACTAAGATTAAGCATGCAAGCAGTTGACAAAACAAAAATAGAAGTATAAACACACACAACAATTATAATATGTGATTCTTATTTCTAATTTCTCCTAGGTGGACAAACCTTATAGAAAAAGAATCTAAAAAGTTAAGCACAAATTGCAATAAGTAAGGCAACACAAAAAAAAAATTGTTACTCAAGGTGTTACTGATCGAAAATAAAATGCGGGTTACAGCGTGTCGCAGCATAGAAAGCGAGAGAGCACTAGAGCACAAGCACAAGAGACTTAATGAGTTGTATATTGGATATCTTCAAGCTCTGCCTCGAAACCCTTTTAATAGTACTCGTATAGTCGCTTGGAGCCTTCCAAGTCGCCTGTACAAGTGCTAACGTGGCTCTAACTATTATTCGAAAGAAAATGGTAACGACGCTACCTGGTCGACTGGGGGTTCCTCGGTCGCCTGTAGGGGGGCGTCAAATTTGATCTTAACCCGATTCACTTGGGTTGTCGATAACGCCACTACCCGGTCGTTCAAAAAGTTTCTATGATCGCCCATACGCTCCGATCGCCCCGACTTCACTCGCCGAGAGTTATCACCAGCTAGTCACCCTGGCCTCCTTTCGATTATCTAAAATCGTCAAACTTGCTTTCCTAGAATTGTTACACGTAATGAGTATGATGTAGAATATAAAGTTACTCGCACTTTACCTTACTAGATTTTAACCCATCTAGTTTGGATTGCCAAGCAATCAGCTCCTAGCGGATTCCACTTTGACTTATTTTCCAAACAATTAGCTCCCAGCTGATTTCATACACTTGGACTTGTCTTGCCAAGCTATCAGACCTCTAACCTTCTTGATCTTGTCTTACCAAGTTATTAGACCTCTGACTTAATTGGACTTGTCTTACCAAGTTATCAGACCTCTGGCCTATTTGGACTTGTCTTGCCAAGTTATCAGACTTCTGACCTACTTAGATTTTGACTTGCCAAGTTATCAGACATCTGACCTACTTGGACTTGTCTTGACAAGTTATCAGACCTCTGACCTACTTAGACTTGTCTTGCCAAGTTATCAGACCTCTAATCTACTTGGAATTTTCTTGCCAAGTTATCAAACCTCTAATCTACTTGGATTTGATTCACCTAGCTCTCAACTAGGAATTTCTTTGTTTGGTTCACAACCAAGACTTTAGTTGCCTAGTTTCACTCACTAGGACTTTTCAGTCACCTAGCTTTCAGCTAGGAATTTCACTGCTTAGTTTCCAACCAAAACTTTAGCTATCTAGCTTCACTCACTAGGATTTTTCACTGGTCAAGTTACTTGCACCTACACACTTGACATCAATTCGTTAGATTTCACCAAAAATAACTTTAACCTTATACATCAAAATCTTGGGTTAAATGTTGTGTTCCCAACACCAACAAGATATCCCATACCATCCTTCTCTAATCTCATCGATCCCTGAGTCACTAATTGTGGTTCCTTGTCCATGTTAAGCAAAAATCATTCACTCGACCTTGTCGAGTCATGATATGTGTGAATTATGTATATATTTTTGATCTTATTTAGCATACATTTTGTATAAACTTATAGCATTTGTATTCATTTTATATTTTTAGTTTGGATGACTGCGATTTGTGTTTTGTATTGACAAAAAGTGAAGATCTTGGCGTTGGAGTATGCTTTGAGATGCCAAATTGGAGGAAACATATGGCAGAATGATCCACGACCCTCTATGGAGAGTTCCACAGTCTTAGATCATACAAGAAGTCAGATCAGCCCATGGAGCATCATTGGAGCCAGCAATAAGAACCATAGCCAAGGCGTGGTAGCCACTATGGTCATTGATTATACTGAGTAAAGCGAAGAGACCATACAGGACAATCCATGGTCAGCCCATGGAACGTTCCACGATCATGGATCATTAGGGTAAACTTATGACGCCGCTCCTTTATTGAGGAAATTCTATTAGGGTTTGGGGCATATAAAAGGAAGCAAAAGGCAATGGTTTTGGGGCATCTTGTGATAGAAGATCAAGGTGGAAGTCGGATCCAAGACATCGAAGAAGCCAAGAGATTTCAAACATCAAATAGCATGTAGAGATCTTTCAGAGACATTGACAAACATCTACAATTGAGTTTTTTTCTATTCCTTAATCTTTATTTTGAGATTGTAGAATGTTATTATTGATTTCAATAGATTGTATCTTCAACGTTATAGAGTAGTTTCTTTATTTTAGGATGAGTGAGTAGCCCGATAACATATTGACATTGAAGTTTGATTTTCTTCTCATGTTAATGTTATGATATCTTTGATTCAGTTTTAGCATGCTCAACATTTGTTTAACACTTGTGAATATATTGTTTATATGTTTGCATGACCTAGAGATAAAGGGATGAACTGAGAAGTGAACCTTAGTTTCAGAACTATAAAATTGAACTTGAGTTTTTTTATCACGAAAGTAGTATGAATTCTCTCAAGGTTAACATTGAATATCAAGGAACTTAAAGGGTTTTATCTTATTCAACTACCATGAGAATAGGAGTTGCGTTAAGATAAACATATAGTTGTAACCTTCAAGATAATTTTAACATTGCAAGAGAGGAGATCATAATGAAATTATTGATACTCATCATGGTGAAATTGGAATCCTAGAATTGTATTAAGATTCAGTTTCCTAATCCATTTTCTATTCAGTTTTCTGAGTTTGATTTAATTTCTTATTACATCTATTTCCTTGTCCTTATTTCGTCTAGATAGCCTACTTTATTCATAATCGATATTCAACAATGTAGTCTTAGAGGATGATAATTTATTACTTGACGACAACCGTGCAGTTGTGGTTTTGCGCTAACAAGTTTTTGACGTCGTTGAAGGGATTGTGTTTTCTTAATATTAGTCTTATTTACAACTTACCTAATTTAGATTTTTATTTTATTTTTACTGCTATTTTTCATTTTATCCCTTGCAAGTGAACATGTTTTTTTTGTATGCGAAGATCTGATAAAAAAAGGAGTTGTTCTAGATGCAGATTCTAAGATTGAAAGAACTTTTCATGCAAGAAGAAATCTACAAAAGCAGTTAGAAGATGAACAAGAACAACTAACATCAACAATGGCTGCCAACGATGAGAATAGACCTTTAAAGGATTATGTCGCACCAAGTGCAAGAAGATTGAGATCTAGCATCACAAGACCTCCAATTGATGCTAATAACTTTGAGCTAAAACCTTCACTGCTCTCCATGATACAACAGAACTAATTTGGAGGTGCACCTACGAATGATCCTAATCTACACTTAGAGGTATTAGAATTTTGCGAGATACTAAAGTTTAATGATGCTTCTACATATGTTATTAGGTTGTGATTGTTCCATTTCTCTTTGTGGGACAAGGCTAGAGCTTGGATACATTCTGTTCCATCGGGATGTATCACAAAATGGGATCAAATGGAACAACATTTTCTTGATAAGTACTTTCCTCCTAGCAAGACAACACATCTTAGAAATCATATCACAAGGGTTGCTACAACAATGTCCCCATCACAAACTGCAAAGGTGGTTTATTATCCACATATTTTATAATGGGATCATATACTCAATAAAGGTTTCATTAGACTCCGTTGTTGGAGATGCCTTAATGAATAAAAGATTAGATGAAGCTTATGGCATAATTGAGAGTATAGCATTGAATCACCACCAATGGGTGAATAAAAGAGGTAATCCCACAAAGCCTGCAAGTATGATGTGACATGAATGCTTTAGATCTTATTACAACAAAGATGGATGCTCTAACTCGAAGGTTTGATAAATTTAATGTTAGTGATGTGAATGTTGCTAATGTTTCTTATGAGATTTGTGGTGCAACATGACATACAACCATGAATTGTCAAATATGAGTTACACCTTCACAAGGAGTATAGGTAGAGCAAGTGGATGTCATTAACAACTACAACTAGCGGCTGCAAAATGATCCATATTCTAACACTTATAACCTTGGTTGGAGGAACCATCTAAATTTTCCTTACATGAACAATCAGAATCAAGGTGGACAAGGTAACTATGGACCACCACTAGGATTTCATCTTCCACCAAAATCCAACATGTAAACTTTGCTGGAAAATTTCATTGCAAATCAAATTAAGCAGAATGAGGAGTTTAGGCAACAAATTGCGAAATCTAGGCAACAATATCAAGCCATGGGAGAGGCAATTAAATAGCTAGTAGGTAAAATCGATAACTTAGCTAACCATACTAGGATGTTAGAAACTCAAATGGTGTAGGTTGCTAGTTCAACTTCAAGAGCTCTAGGTAGATTCCAAGGTTAACCTGAGACAAATCCAATTGAACACTATAATGTTGTTACTTTGAGAAGTGGTAAGGTTTTTAAGGAACCTGAGGTGAGTAAGGAGAGTGAAATCGGTACAGGACATGAAAAGGGTGAAGCTACTTTGATGCCACCTAATGGAGAGGAGAATGGGAATGAATCTGAAGGAAAATGTGAAGAGCCTAATCCCATGACTTAGGTGAGATCTTATAGATCACCTATACCATTTCCTCAATGGTTAACTAAGGCTAAGCTAGATGAGCAATTTGGTAAATTTTTAGAAATGATCAAGAAACTCTATATAAATATACCCTTCATCGAAGCTTTTCAACAAATGTCCACCTATTCTAAGTTTTTGAAAGATATATTGACACACAAAAGGAAACATGAGAAATATGAAATTGTAGCTATAATAGAGGAGTTGGTGGATTGATTCAAAATAAATTACCTCTAAAACTCAAAGATCTAGATAGTTTTTCAATTCCTTATACGATTGGTGATATTAACTTTGATAAAGTTTTTTATGATCTTGGTGTTAGTGTGAGTCTCATGTCTTTTTCCATCTACAAGAAACTACATTAATTTATTGATAGAAATTTTATGAGCTAAGCATGGAAATTAAAATAGTTAAATAATGAGTGTTAACAAAGAAATAAATTTATAGAATTTATTTTTCTAGATTTAATCGGAGCTAATTAAAGGAGTTTATGAGGATATAAATAATAGGCTTTTATAAAGCCTGTTTGAAATACCAATTAAATGGGAGTTGATTAAATTCATTAACCTAAGGATGGAATTAATTAACCTAAGTTGAATTTAAATATAACCTAAGTTTATATAATAACCTAACTTCTTCTCATCAATTGACATTTCTTCTCCTGACCCAATTCCACCGTCGCCTCCCTTCTTCTCCCGACCCAATCGCCACCACCTCCTCTACCTCACCATCGTCGCTGCCTCGCTACCGGCGCCGACCTCTTCTCCTCTTCCTCCTCCTCGGGCCACTACAGCGGGTTTGCAACCGGAGCAACTGGATTCTATTATCGCTGGCCCTTTTGATCCTGAGCACCGATCATCGGCTCATTTTTTCCCTTCTCCTCTGGAGGCCAATCTCCAAGCCTGATCAGCGTCATCCAATCACTACTGTTGACCTAGTCGGAGTGACTCGGTCAGATTCGATCTAGAGTCGCCGGCCACTCCATTGCCCCGATCTGGCCACTCGATTGTCGCTAGCCAGGAATATAGTAGATTGGGTTTCCTTCCCATTGCTCCGGCCACTGTTGGATTGATTCCCGTGACCACTCCCTGCTTCGACCAGCCGCCGGCCAACTCCACCTAATCCGACAGTCTTGAATCTATCCAGGCAAGTACCACTGGTAGAGGTAAGGGTTGAGGATTTGGATATGAAACATGTCATGTTACTCCTAAAATTTGATGGTTGTGGTATGATCTCTGATTGTAAGTAATTGCATGTTCATTGTTATTCTATTTTTGGAATTGTAGAGTTTCTGATGTAGCTTGGATTGATTAGATTGTTAACATGAAATTTGGTTTGGTGAATTAGCTGGTATTGGAGTTCATTTGGCTCAAGGCTAGGGTTTGGATATGAAGGATGTCATGATGCTCTGTTGTTTGGATGGTTGGGGTATGATCTTTGTTTGTCATGCTTGTTTATGGCTTGAAATTTTAAATTCAGATTTGGATTTGCCTATTATGTGAAGTTAGTGTTAATTAGGTTAAGTGATTATGTATGTAGGGGTTTTGTATTTAAATTGGGATGACAAACCCCTATGTGAATTTGGGGATCA
>JBBUKS010000085.1:2121467-2146557 GCA_038050645.1 Hedychium gardnerianum | reverse complement strand
AAAAAGTGACGCGCTATTCCCCCCCCCCCTCCCTCCCTCCCTCTAACATTCTTTTCGATCCTACATATTTATGCGTAGGTTGAAGTCAATTCTTACTTATTCAAGGTTGTTCCTATCTAACCATAGGCTTGGGCTAATTCCTTATTCTTATTTAACATTTATGATGTATTATTTAGATTTGGCTAAATTGAGGTTGATTGAAGTTGGCTTGGTCAAAATTATAAATTTGACTTAATCAAATCAGGAGTTTACTTTGGCTGATTTAGATTTCTTAATTAGATCATATGGGACAAATTCAATAGTAAACAATCAATTACCTGATTCTATATAATGAATTCACATTATTCCATAATGTAAAAGCATATTCATTGATCTTATCAACCAATGCAACTATATTGAAAATAAATGTTCCTTTTTATGCTTCATCAGTGGTCGCATTTTGTTCATAATTTTGAAGATTATTGTCATTATTATCATCTTGGGATCTCTCTGGATCTTCCTGCTTCTGTTCTCCTTGAATGACTTCCTTTTCTTCTCCCCCATGTTCAGCTTCAGTATCTCGTTCCAGTTCCTGAATCTCTCCACCAGTTTCAGGATCTTGTGAAGTTCCATTGGAAGAGTTCTCTGTGACGTCTAAGTTTATCCTACTTGAAACTTCAATGCCATCCTCCTTAGTGTTTTCTTTGGTTTCCGAAGTTTTTGAAGCCTCAATGTCGTGAAATGTTTCATCACTAGGATGAATTGTTTGATCTTTACCAGCATCATTGCTGCTTCCAGCGTCAGTACTCGAATCTTCTTGTAACAGAACAGATACTTTGGGTTGATCACTAGCTGCACCTACCACTGTTCCAGCGTCATCAGTTTCAGTTTTTGGTACTGCAGGATTTTCTACATCTTGGGAAATTGTGTTGTGCTCTGAATCATGATTTAGTTTGATATCTCTTTGAAGGGCTCCTACTCTTCTTTTTTTAGTCCTTCTACTGCGTCGACGTTTACTTTTGGGTTGCTCAATGGTAAAATCCACACCATTTTTACCTGTATTAGGTGGACTGATGAACTGAAAATTCTCAATATCTTTTGAATCACCATGTTGCTCTGTTGCCTCAATTTCTCCCAAAATTGTTTCTGCACCGTCAGATTTGCTATCGCCATTTGGGTTTGCTTGACTTGTTTCACTACCTTGAGAAACTTCAATCTTTTCCGACCTAACTTGTGAATCTTCTTCTGTCACTCTTTGGCTACCATCAGTTCCACTTTTGTCTAAGTCTTCATCCTCAATGTTGGTCTCAAGCTTCACTTCATGACTAATTGATGGATCATTTGCATTGCTACCTTGTGTTTCATCTCCCGTAGCATTAGTTTCACTAGTGTTTGCACTTGTTAACGATGTAGTATCTTCCAGATCCTCATTTTCCTTAGTGTTGTCAAGTGCCGTGACATTCTTGATGGTGTGGCTATCTTTTGCCAGGATGTTCTCAGGTTGGTGTACTTCCGAAAGCTGATGTTTTAGTTCTTCAATTTCAGCATTCTTTTGATTCAAAAGATCAGTTAGAGCAGAAAGTTGTCGGCTTGCATCCACTGATCCTTCAGCTTTCGCTGTTATTAGATTGATCTGGGTTTCCTTCTCCTGAAGAGATAGTTGCAGCTCATTTTGCATCCTTTCAAGATCAGCAACTGTTGCTTGTTTCTCCATGAGCTTATTGTAAAGCTCTTTTTTCTGGTGACCCAAAGAAATTGTCTTGTCTCTTAAGCCTTGCAGTCTGGTTCGCAATTCTTTGGCCTTGATTCTTTCTTTCTGTGCATACATAAATGGAGAAATTAATATCTTTATGTGAATTCGTAAATTATGATGTCTAACTGAGCTAGTAACTTATCAATCAAGCGGCTTGATAGTACCACGACTTAATGATGCTAAAGTGTAGAGTACTTACGCATCGCCTTAATGCTCATGTTGCGCATGCCCTCATGCTCATTGCTCAAAGAAGTATAACAACTTCCCTAGCTAGCATGTTGTGCATATCCTAAAACAGGAGACAACTTCCCTAGCAATTAGGAAGCAGAACCCTCGAAGAGGTATAACAACGAGCACAGTCTACACCAATATCAAATCCTATAATGGCTTCCTTATCAATTTTGCATAAAAGGACTCTAAAATTGCCTTTTTCACATTTTGGAGCCTCCCTTCACCCCTATAAATAGATATTCTCACTATTTTGTTTAAATCATTCCAACTCAAGTTGTGATATTCTCCTTGTCTACTCCTCTTTAAAGAGTTTTAAAGTTGATATTAAGTCGGTGACCCACAATATTAAGTCAATGACAACGATATTCATATATGTCCATCTACTATACCATGAAGGAGTGTGATGACTAACAAGTTGTAACCCATGTCTTCATACCAACACACCACCAGTTTGGGCTGTCAAATTACGAACGAGCTGACTAATCAAATTCGAACTAGTTAGATCAATTTTGATAGATCTCATCTAGCAAAAAATTGATTTATTTTGTTGCTAATATAAATATTTGTGCTTACGATATTTGAAAATTTATGTACACTTGGAATCTAGAGAAGAAATTTTCTCTTTAATCCAAATAAGAGAGTAATTTTGATTTTATCAAGTGCCATTAGAGCATTTCAATCCCAACAAGTGATATTGGTCAAAAGTTGTAAGAATATTGTCTGAACAGCTGCATCTAAAAGGAAAGACAAAAGATTTAATTTACTTTGCTGCCAATAATTATAGCACTTCTATTTTGGTGATTCTATGTTATGTGTGGTTAAGATCAATCTATTTAATAAAAAAAATAATTAATCAGATCGAATAACGTCAGACCTGGGGTGACCGGCTCAATCCTATGGGGTGACCGGCTCAATCCTATGAAAGTATTTCACCGGCCACTATTCTTAGGTCCGCTTCTTATTGAAGGAAAAATTTCCTGCAATACGCCGCAGCTGAGATTCGAACTTTAGATCCCTTGATTATCCATTGGAGGACCTAACCATTGCACCATTGTCTTAGGGACAAAGATCAATCTATTTAACGAGTACACACAAAAGAAAATATTTGAGCATCAACATATCACAAGTTATTGTCGCATTGAATATGAGAATAACAACAATAATTAAATCTTTATCTCACTAAATGAAATCGACTATATGAATCCTTTTATATCATTCAGCTCGATACCTATTATATTTACATTTATATTTAAATAAATTTTATCCTATTTTATTTTATTACTGATCAAATTTAAGTTATGATTGCGAAGCATGTGAATTACTCCGAGGAAGTTGCGGTGTTTATCGTAGAGAAAGAAGAGCATAAGTAATTGACTCAGCAGTCACTTTCTACTGGAACATTTTTCGAACAACTGGTGGGCGTCAGGTACAGTTACCTGCAAGAGGAACTGGAAGGCGAGCAGCTCGCGCTCACGGTCCCGGACGAGGAGGCCGAGCACGCGCCTCTCTCTGAGCTTGTGCAGGACGACGGTGCTCAACGCGGCGCCGAGCGCGAGGAACAGCAGAAGCAGCCCGCACGGCCTCGCCCTGCCACCGCCGGCGCCGGCCATCTTGGTGTTGCCGAGGGACCTGGAGGAGGATCGCAGTCCCATTGGGGCCTCCCAGCAATTTGGTATGATAATATAGAGGCGCGGACGGTGGTGGTGGAGGCTTCACCTGGCCGTTGCCGTTGCCGTCATGCGGTGCATTCACAGGGAAGGTGAGGTTTCCTTGGAGTTGAAAAAGGAGAGGGTTGAAAGATGCAGCTTCGGGGAGCTCAATCCGGGTTTCCTCTGCTGCGCTGCCATGCGATGGCTGGCTAGCTGTGCCGTGCTGTACTATATTATATTATTTATTGGGCAAAAATGAATTTATTGTTTAAAAAAAAAAGTCTTTTTTAAAAATAAATAAATAAAAAAATAACACATGAAGTATAATGATAAAAGACGTGTTCGTTGAGGGAAAATAAAAAATCTAATCATTAATAAGAATTTATTGATTAGTCATCGGTTCGTAAAATAATTTATAAAATATACTCGTAAATTTTATTGTATTTGAAAAAATGACTGATTATTATTTTTTAAAATTGACATAATATATTTAAGTGTTCGATTTAATTAATTTTAAGAATAATTAATTTAATTTTATAAAAAATATTATTAATTATTAAAATAAATTTAAAAAAATATATGTGAAAGTATATTCTAACGGTCAGCGTTGAATTTACTATCTATTAAAAAAAATCTATAATAATATATCGTAATTAAATTTTAAATATTTGATCTATCATTTGAGAATATATCCTGTCTATATATATGAGGATGATTAACTGACTACTTGCAAACTTGAGAATAGTGAGGGGATAAAGTTAGAGATAAAGATACAAAAGTTGTGAGAGATTATACGTGAGAAAGGAAAGACCGGCATTAAGTCTTTTTATCAAAACAAGGGAGGAATCAAATATTAAACGAGTTAATCCAATGTCAAAATATCATCATTATTACTAATCAAAATGTATTAAATTTTTTTATCATACAAACATAAAGAACCCTTATGAGTTCTTATGGAATAAGCTAATGGTTAATATATGAAATATTATCATCATAAAATTTGAGAGTCAAATCTTAATTAGTAATCAGATTCTTATTCTTCTCCATGTATTGGTCACTATCCGAGCTAGTAAATTAGCCTCCGTAATTTACCTCTTCCGTGTTGATCCTGAAACGAATTGATGAAAATACTAAAAGTGAACGTTTCACCTTTTATCATCCTAAAAAAACCTTTATGGAGTCAAACGTTAATACGACTAATGACAATTCTATTCATTTACAGCCATTAGGCCCTTCAAAATTGCAAACTAAAATCCAAAAAAGCCTATGATATCATTATTATATTTATCCTTTGGGTTCGATAAAAAAAACTTAATTAAATGGGATAATTTACCATCTTAAATAACAATAAGAAGAAGAATAAATATCATGATGAATAGTTGAAGAAGAAAGTGGGGTAGTGTGTGGTTGATCCATTAAATTATATTGGAAACACAAGATGTTGGTGGATAGTTGCACCCCATCACTTTGGAGTTTTCATTGGTGGAAAAAAATAATTAGCTCGAGCAATTTTTATTTCATTTAATTATTATTATTTTTCTTATTTTTTTCGTTTTTTTCTCATGTATTAAGGCGCACACGGTAGGTAGAAAAATGAAACTCCAAGCTAGTTTGAGCACTAAGTTGCACGATTTCTAATACCATAAATTATAAGTTATCAAGTTGTTATTATAATGATGCTTAGCTTGTTGTTCATCTAAGAGTGGAAAATATTTAAATCCGAATATGGAACCAAATTGATGTATCATGTATACTTAATTGATTATAAACTTTATTTTTAAATTTTTTTTAAAGAGTTATAACTTTATCATTTTAGATAAATAAAGATATTATTAGATTCATGAAAGCCAAATATAGTTGAAAAGTTTCTTTTAACTTGAAATAATTAATTTTAAGTCGCCTTGGTTTGTGTTAAAATATTTTAATGATCTTTTATTTTTGGATAAAATCTAAATTTAAAGCATGTATGCGCTATTGGAAAGGAGTTGATCATGCTTTTGAATTCTATCTAACATGTTTAGTAGGTACATCAAGATGGTTTGAGTCAAAACACTTTAAAAGTCTGTGTATACATGATATGCAAAAGTAAAAGTGTTAACTCATTCCAACGATTTTACTAGTTCCAATTATGTTGTTAATCTTTTATTGTTTAGATGTATCAAGGTTATTGAAGTTAAATCCACCTTGATGACTCATATACATGTATGGGTGGTTGAACTAAGTATTTGGAAGATTTCAAAAGGTTTCAAAAGGGGAAGTGCATGGTTTGGTAAAAAAAATAACACTCAGTGGGTCTAATTGTTAGGATATAATCAAATTTCAATATTGATAATATATGAAAAAAGATTATGAACTTATAAGAAGTTATTGAAATGAGATTTTTTGAGAAAAAAAATCATTAGATAGCTCAAAAATAAATTTACGCGGACTTAGACTCAAAATAAATAATATCATATTATAGAGATATATGAATTCTTTTAGTTTTAACAAGTGATATCAGAATCATGATCCAAACCGAATGTCATATGGGGTGACCTTGAATGAAGTTGAGAAAAAATCCGAAATAGGTCAAAAGTGATCGAATATTTGAGGAGAAGCCTGAAGCAGATCAAGAGTAACTAGATGTTTACAGAGAGACCCGAAAATATTTGAGGAGAAGCTCAGACCATGAGAATAATAATAATCCTTCGTTTAAGAAGGGGATTATTAGGATACAATTAAAATCTTAGTAATATATGAAAAAGATTATAGATTTATAAGAGAAAAATATCTCTATTGGTATGAAATTTTTTGAATAGAGTTTAAAAATAAATTTATGAGAATTTAAATTTAAAATAGATAATATTATATTATTATAAAAATATATGAATTTTTTTTTTTTGAATCTAACACGAATTATTTTCAACGTTGAATGTGCCCTCTAGTCAATTAACTTAGAAAACAAAGTAATATTCAACATTTATACCATGCAACCAATGAAGTGTTTTTAAACTTTGAATCTTCATTTACTACTAAAATCTCCCTCAAAAGAGCCACTATCATAGTGAGGGCAATTTCAAAATCATCCCTTTTGTCACGACCTTAATTAGAACATAACACATAGTACAAAATCTCAATGGCATCATTGTCTTGTTAATAGTTGTGTATAATGCCATGTTTTTTTCTTTATTAGGAAGGCCCAACTACTAATCAAGGCCATATATAGATAGATACCCTTATATAATAGTGACTCTATCAAGGATATGCATAGAGTCATACATATGTCACCATTGCACTAAATTCGAATTGACTCAAGTTGAATTTCGAGATTTGATTAATATATTTGTTGACCGGAGCGAATAGTCAAGTAGATCAAGATTAATCAAATACTTGACAGTAGAATTGGCAAGAGAAAAATTCAAGTGGACCACGATTGACTAGACACTTGGCGGTCGAAAATCTAATAAGAAGTTGGTAAGAGAAAAATTCAAGTGAATCACAGTTGACCGAAAACTTGATAATTGGAAGTCCAACATAGAGTTGACATGAGGTGTGAAGTCCCAGCAGATCAAGATTGATCGAATGCTAGGCAACGATAAAGTCCCGACAGGGATTGACCGACAACGATAAAGTCCCAGCAAGTCAAAATTGACCAAATGTCAGACAAATAAAATCTTAGTAAGTTAACGTCAACAAGATACTAGGCAAGACGAGAATTTAACTTTGATAAGGCTGGAATAGGTATATTGATCGATTGATAGAGTGTATCAATCGACTGATGGAAGCTAAATCCTAAAAATATGGTTTGCTACAGCAATTAAGGTTTGCTATAGTTTTCGATCGACTAATGAACAATACAGTCGACTGTTACTATAGCAAACAAAAAATTGATTAGAAACTCGATTGTGCAATTCAACTGATTAGGCAACAATCGACTAATGATAATGCATAGTCGACTGATGCTGAGATGGATAGAGTCATTGAGTTGACAAGTCAGAGTAACGTTTGAATTTACAATGAAGTAATCGACTAATAGGTAAAATAAGTCGACTAATAAGTAAAAATCAGCCCGACAACAACTCTATAAAAGAGGATTTCAAGAAAGATCAAAATAGTCAATTCTTGAGGGATTGGAGACGAAGGACTTTCTACCATCAAGAGGTAATCCAAAATAATAATAAAACATTCAAAAATAAATCACTTGTAAAGTTTTTTACTTTCATTTGTATTTATATTTTTGTATTGTTTATATTTTTTGCAAGAAACATGTTGTAAGAGATTTTTCTATCTCCAAAAGATATTCGAGAAAATAAATATTTAGTCGTAGTAGATCGCAAGGACTAAATCTTAGAGTAGCAATCTTGGGAGGTTGTGAACCAAATAAAATCTCGATGTTGTGCATGTGATGTCGAATTGATTTTAAGTTTCCGCTGCACAAATAAGTTGACACAAATCAAAGTTATTCACCCCCTCTTTCTAGCTCACACGAGACCCAACAATGCCTTCATCTTGTAGTTGGGAGCTAAGGGTCGTTTGCTTACCAAAGACCAAATTACATTCCAGGAATTCACAGGATCATACGACTTCTACAATATTGAGCTGGAAACTAAAGAACACCTATTCGTCAGTTGTGAGTTCAGTAAGTCCATATGGGATCATATACGAGACTGTGTGGGAATCAAGAGACAAATGACCACATTGCAAAGCGCCATGAAGTGGCTGAATCGAGAAGCATGAGGAACTAGCTAGCGAAATCGGACCAAGAAGATTGTTTTTGCCTCCATAGTGTATCATATCAACCGAACCGAACCAAAACAAATGGGTTTTCAAGGGAGTGTTGAGTTCTAAAGAGTGCACCATCCACAAAATTAAGATCCAGTGTACAAAATTTTGTTGAGCCTGTACCCAAAGATTCACGAGTTATATGTACATTGGGTAGTAGGAGAGGGGGGAAAATAAGAAAGGTTTGGGATAGAGACACACATAATACACTGTTAATAGTGTCAATATGTGTCCAATTTAGATGTACATTTTCCCTTGGGAATAAATTTACATTTATAGATAAAAAAAAACGAATAACTACCACCATGTTATGTTAAGAATGAGGGTGAAAGTTTTTTACATAGAACTTGTCGTGTAAAGTGTCTTTCTTATTTTTATTATTATCTTTATAATTACTCATTAAGCCTTCTTCAAGAGTTAGCCTATCATACACGTTAGGTTGCCATCAAATATGAGATCATTATCGACAAATTTGTTCCCTTTCAATGGATAAAAGATCTTAATTTAGAGTTTGCAAGCTAGCCGTATGTAGCATAATTAGTCCTCGTTGAACTTATTTTACTTTTCCTCCATATATATATATATATATATATATATATAAGCAAACATTAATGAAAATGTATTAATATACAAATGTGTGCCATGCTCTACATTTTTCCTTTGAGTTATCATATGCAAGAAGGCACCCTCTACAGAAGCATTTCAAAGATAAAATTTACTTTCAGGATTTTACTTTATTTACTTATCATATTTTTCTCAAGATAACGCTATGAAGGCAAAAGATGGAGCTTTTCATCCTAAAACCATAATGAGAAGGCAGTAACCTTAAACGACAGAGATGTAGAATACAAAATATGAATACAAATGTGTGTACGCGTGCGCGCACGTATGCAAACAGTTGCAAATGAATACTCTTCATAGATGATAGAACTCTCCACGATTAACTGAATCATATAGGTTTAAATTATGTGTAGAACCATCATCTTTTACCAACATCTTAGGCAAAGCACTAATAATGCTAAGATAAATTTCTAAACTCAACTAGGATAAGTAGAGTACCCGCAGTTAGCCATGAAAATCAATCTAATACTATCATGCAATAAAGGGAAGAAAAAAACACGATTATGATTTTTTAAGCGCGCACATATATTTATTATAAATTCAATTAAAGTCATTAACTTGCCAAGAAATGTATACTGATGTTATTTGAATAACTTCACAACCCACTTCAAATAAAGTTTCCCTTACCCACACATACTATGGGTCACTAGAGAGTTACACTTGACGATGCCGAAATTGCAAGTCCATGACCTATGAATGCAGGTTGCTAAAAGGCTATGTTTCATGGTGAATGAGGGAGGATGCTCTTTTATATATAATCTGATGATGTTATAGGAACTATATTAAAAATTTACTGATAAATTTAACTGGCCAAGAAATGTATACTTGGATGATATTTTGAATAACTTTACTACACAATTCAAATAAAGTCTATGAATGAAGAACTTGTAATGGGTCACTAGAGAGTTATCAATTACAACACTGAAATGAATGAAGATACAGAACTTGTACTATGAACTGACAGTATGTTGCTAAAAGGCCATATTATCATATATTGCAAAGAACTCGGCTAGTTCTGAAAAATTCCATGGCATCCATCTGCTCACGTCTTTGTAACAGAGCCACTATTGGCCTGAAGTGAACGAAGTTTCATTAAGATCAAATTGACAAGTACGTTTCCGTCAAGGACAGGCTAGAAACACTTACCACCTTAGCCAGCTCACTAGCCTTATGATCGTTAAAACCTAGGGAGGCCAAAATCTTATGACCCGGTTCTTCTTTCTCAGACCAAATACCAAGAAGCATATGGATCGTGGTTATTTCTCCTTCCTCACCTGCTACCAACATAACAAAGACCAAATCAACCAGGGCTGATGAGACTTAAATTTATTGGAAAACAAACTTTAAAAAGAGAAAATTATTAACAATTTGAAACCCACAATTAGTAATTGTTGTTGGGCAGCAACATATTGCACCTGATAAATAAGGCTATAATCCAAGTGTCCAATAAATTCTAATTTTGAAGTTTTTTAAAGATAATTCCAATGTGGTTTCACATGATGATGACTAAAGAAAGAAATTTCTCACAAATGGAACATTCTAGAGCCCTATAAGATGCATCAAGGAGAATGCCGTGACCATTGTAGACTAAGGAACTTGTAGAGAACAGGCTTCTTTTCTTGGGCAAAGCTTTTTTTGGTGTAGAAAGAGTGATAAAGGTGAGATTTTACACTTTTCTCCTCAATGTTAAATAAAAGGATGATTGAAAGGTCTTTTGTACAAGCTGTGAACATCGATTTATCTAGTTTTTCATTATTTTTGCTCTCATACCATATAGATTTAAATTATATAGGTACAACCTCGATTTATTCAGTTTTCATTTCACTTTTGTTCTTATATTATATTAGACTTCGATTCTTTTCGGGTTGAGACATTAGTCGAAGAAGGATTGAGAAGTATCTAGTACAAGGTGTTGTCATTGATTTATCCCATTGTCCTTGTACTTTTATTCTCATATTATATACACTTGGATACTTTTATATTATAAGACTTAAGAAGGAGAGAAATTTCTTATAGGAGTGGAATTTTGATTTCACTGTACTTGTTATAATTATTAGATACACTTAGATTCTCTCCATGAACACAGGTTACATATACCCGTTGGACACAGCGCAACAGTAAGAGGCGCGACGGTTAACCCATGCAACGAAGGTTCAATTCTCTTGCAGGGCATATCATACACCCACGGTGCTCAAACTAGTGATGATGTTGGGCCATCACGTCAGGAATAGCTCATGCTTTTGGATTTGTCCGGTGGGCGAACAGGGGGGAAGGCCGCCCACCTCTAAGATTAGTCGGACTCAAGGCCTGGATACCTGGATTAACACACACAAAAAAATGATTTGTGTTATTGCACATAGGTATACAAAAATTCTGCCTTGATATTGATGGAAATTATTCCACATTTTAGAGACACTAATTTCATATCTATAAGTGCATGATTTTAGGCAATGAATACTAGCGCGTGGAGTAGAGTGGTCGTCAAAGGCATACGTGATAGTAACAAATGGTATATGAGTCAAAATTGTCAATATTGGAGTAGAGAATTTAGGGATTGGTAATGGGTGGGGCAATTAGAGAGCATTACGGTTTTCTCTATTCAAAAGCTCAATAGGTGGTCCACTTCCACTTTGTAACAATTGAGGATAACAAATCTATTGATGCAACAAGGTCATGAGATACTCTACTCAGTAGAGAGAAGAGCAAATCATTAGATATTAAAAAGAGCGACTGAGATATGATAGAGGCAAGAGTAGTGAATCCCATTAGATTATGCCTTACAAGTAGGACCATTGATATGGTGGCCAATATGACAAGATAAGGTGTTATGTGAAGATTGAAGACATGTTAAATGAAAAGCAATGTCATAAACTAAATCCATTTTAGAATATAACAGGCTAATCAAGATCTTAGTAAGGAACGGGAAAATCAAGATCTTACTAAGAGGAAGAGATCCATAGATTTGGATTGTATGGCAGAGGCATAGGATTGTAAGATCCTCCAATTTAGTAAGAATACTTTAGAAATATATTTGATATAATTTATTATAACTATTAGTTTTAAATATATAATATTAAAATAATATTTCAAACATTATGATTCTAATATCATAAAGCATAAACAACTTATTGTAAATTTGTGAAAAATACAATACAATTTCATTAAGAGACATGTTACTAGAAGGAAAAAAATTATCATTTCATATCAAAGTTACTACACTAGTTAGAGTGGATGGGAAGAAATAATCAAAGAGTGATGTAGCAGAAGTTATTGATTCTGTTGATTCGTGCACGAATATCAGAAATAATCTTCTAAAACCTGTTGATTAATACCAAGAAATAGGAAAAAGGAAAGGCACAACCGAAAATATTATTGATCAAGTAACCTAAAACCATCTAAGCAATGATTTAAATAGTTAAAGACCTAACCCTGCAAAAGACGAACATAAATCTAAATATAAAATTCTTTTCAGGGTCGAGAAAATTCGCCCTTGAATTGCAAGTCATATTATCAGCAGAAGAATCACCATGGAAAGGAATCAAATGCTTCACATTAAAAACATTGAAAGTCTTCAAGTGAATAGGAAACCATAAGGTAAACATTATCATTGATCTTCTACAATATCTCACAAGGTCCAACCTTCCGATCTCTAAGCTTAAGCTTGTTATACTCGCCAACACCATGCTCAAGAATGGGATTCAAAGTCCACTCGTATTCAATATCAGAAACAAGATGTATAATGTCATGTTCTTGCTTGGATAACAAACAGTCTGCTTGTTTGTTGTTTTGATGTTTCATCGATAACCAGTTCAGCAACTTGCCTTTTAACAATTCTAGCATAATTCAATTTTGGTATCAAGTGAATTATCACAACCAATCTTGAGTGCCTCAAATCCCTCTTTTCCACTGCCCGCTGCGTCACCATCCCATCCCTTCGGAAGACCAAGCAATTCATCCTCCTTGTCAAAATCTGATTTCTCTATATCTCCTTCTTCCTGGCTCCCAAATATAGGATCGATATCTTCAACGTCATAATAATCATCTCCGAACTTTTCTTTCATCTTCTTATCATACTCCGTTGGATCAACTTCCTCTTCCAAATCATCGTCGTCTACCGCAACAAGAGTCGTCTTCTCCGCTTCCAAGAATGCCTTGATACCTTCGACCTATTCTTCGCTGTAGACCTTTGAGTCATATTTTAAAGGCTCATCCTGGAATTCAGGCCCTCTTCAATCAAGTGCCAAGCATTGACATCCTTCAGGTACAAAGGTCTCTCCTTTTTGACAGTTCTCTGCTTCGCTCTCTCATCGTCGTTGACTTCATCCTCCTCGTCAAATGAATAGATCTTCACGTCACTGCGGAGGATCTCAAGGTTATTCTTCCTGTTCCTGACAAGCGTCTCGAAAAACTTGAGGTCATTCTTGCTGGCCAAGTTGATATCCTCCTCCACGTCATCGTCAAGGGTTGGATCGAGCCCTACAAAAGCCCTAATATGGTGCTTCTCTTGGTCTTCATCATTGAATTCATCGTCTTCCTTGCCACTACCTTTGGTGTCCTCCTCCTCATAAACGTCCTCCACATTCGAGTTTGCCCGATGATTGTTATTGCGTTGGACCAGATTTACTCTATTTTGGTTTTCCAACAACAACACTGTCATCCTCTCTAGCTGATCCACAAACAATTCTAACCATTGTCGACAATCTCTCGAACCTACTGCTCGATATTACGATCAAAAGCATAGTCGATGTGCTGCGGTCTTTTCGGCAACATGATTCCACAAGATCACCTTGCTTTGATAGCAAACGATATAGCAAAAGCTATCGATTCGCGCATAAATACCGAAAGTAATCTTCGAAAACATGTTGATTCGTTAGAATACCAGGGAATAGGAAATATGGAAAAGGAAACATCACAGCCGAAAATATTATTGATCAAGAAGTAACCTAAAACCAACTAAGCAATGATTTAAATAGTCTCAAACCTAACCCTGCAAAAGACGAAAATAAACCCAAATATAAAATACGAGCCTCCAAAAAGGCTTTTATTGACGTTTCTGCCCTAAAACAGGGCCCCAACACCTAACTCGTCCGCCCGCCACCATGATTGTGCTAGGGAACACAAGTAGGGTGTGTTCCCTGTTGGAGACTCCCTCGCCAACATTCGGAATGGGACACGGTCATGCCCAGTAACACGGGCAGGTCGTGTTGCGAGGATTCAAATAGTGCAAATCTAGATTCACAATCCAAATCTTCAAGAGATGTTTAGAGTTATAGATGCAAAGCATATAGCCATCAGATGAAACTACCTAGAGAAGAAAATAGAAGCTTAAGTAGCGTGTATATAATCAAGGTTGAGAATGTTGTTGCTCTTATTGTCAAAGGAAAAAAAACAATTCACCTTCTACAACATGGTATTTGCATTCAGTCCATGCAATAAACACTTCCTTTAGGTGTGAGTTGTTTTATATTTTGATATGGTGGTGACTAGGATCCTGAGTCTAGAAGAGGGCTCAACATGGAAATTTAGGGCTTGGTACGGTCAAACTCAGTTTGTTTGGAGGAGTACATAAATCTTGGGGTAGTTGACTTTTCTCCTAAAGACAAAGAAGATTTGATTTAACTAAACCACTTAGAATTTAAATAGGAACAACTAAAGAGTAGTTAATGGTTGTTTTAAGTGTGGTTAGTGTAGGACCGAGAAGAACGAGAGAGAGGGGGGGGGGGGGGTGAATCCTTTGAACCTTTAACAACATTCAATTTTGGTACTAGTAGTATAATTTCTAAGACAATAAATTATAGAAAGTTTGTATTGTTTGGGGATATCCTAGGGACATACAAGTGTAAGGAATTTAGAGATCCCTCTCTATGGTCGAGTAACACCGTTGGCCAAATCGGCTGCACAAGGGCTCAACCAAGGAGTTAGGTACATGGACCAAATGACTTTGGCATGTGCGATGTAGAGCAGGCTAAGAGAAACAAGACACCTTTGCAACATCACTTTGGAGTTTCAAGTCAATGTGCAAAACGGTATGTCACCGAGACGAAGATTGTTGAATTTCACATAATATTGGTCCCAATAAACCTAAATGCCCAATAAACCCTATTTTAGGTTATTTTATTGTTTTTAGCATGGTTTCAAAAGGTGACTGCTAAAGTTGTGAATTTCTTGTTAGTGGAACATTCTAGAGCCTAAGAGATGCCTTGGAGCATGTAAAGGTTGTATGGGACCAAGAGTCTTATAGATAAAAATGGTGTGCTTACTCGAGAAAGATTTTGAATGTTCAGACAGTGCTTAGATGCAATGTTTTTCCAAAGATGTTAAGAGAGGGAGTTCAAAGATGAAGTGTGAACTTCAATTTGTCAAGTTTTCATTCCTTTTGGATTTATATTATGTCAACCCATGTTAAATTATTCTTATAATTGTGTTTTCGCTAATTAATCAAGGAAAATGAGAAATTTACTATGTGTCCTTATGGTGAAGGTTGTTTTGTATACTAGAAGAACGGGTTTTGGTTCTATATGTTTTGGGTTTAAAAGAGTGAATGATAGTAAGTGGTGCTAAAGTGATCTCCAAGTCAATTCAAAAGTATTAAAGGTACTTATGATCCAATCATCATGAATTTATTATAAAATTGAAACATTAGTAATTCCACAAGACACTATTATCAAAAAAAAAAAAAAAGTGGACCATGAAAAGTATCTGAAAGTGTCTAATCCAATAGTTTTTAATATAAACTTACTTTCTAGAGATAATGGTCAAGCTTTCATAAGGTATCAAATGATTAAGTTTTGTGGAATTGAGTTAGGCTAAATTTAGGTCTAACAAAATAAGAATCAGTTTCTGATTTTAAGCTATGATCATGATCAGGTAGATAGAAAAAGGAGGTAGCTCACACAGCTACCACAAGAAAATATAGAGCATAAGAAAAAATTAGGCATTGCCAGAATATCATGGTTACCTACTAACCTGATTTCAATTTTTCATCGATGGCCTTATCAAGAACTCTTTGTGCTGATTCAGTCAAGGGAATTTCCTCAGGGCTAACAAAGAAAAGGTCGGATTTTCCTAATATCTTGACAGTTTCCTCTCGCACTTTAAAAAGAGTAATGCCATTTGCATGTAAAAACCTTGATGCATTGTTTGTTCCTGACAAACACCAAAAGCCATTATTTAGTGAATAACTGTGATTTAACTTATGTCTTTAAATGAAATTAGGCTAATAAATTAAGGTCATTAGTTTTCAGATGCAATCCAAAGACAGTTCATGCAAGTCAAACCAAATACATATTTTTTATGATGGATGATGTTATCGCTTGTACCCTTTTTGAGTTCCGGAATAACGTACAAATACACATTTTTTAATGCACTTGGGTCTAGTTTACCTCTATGTTATTATGCGCATGAACAAATAATACACACCCAAATCTCCTAAGGACAAGATTATTTATAGTGTGTATGTTTGGATAGAATGTTGAAAATATTTTTGTTGGACTCTTAAACCCAAGATTTTAGAAGACAAACAATTTATAAGATAACTAGTTGTAAGAACTATTTCTCGAAAAAAGATTTAGGCACTTTCTTTTAGAATAAAAGGACTCAAGTTAACTATAAGAGATTACCATTTTTCCTTTCTGAATCCATTTTGTTATGGTGTATTGACACAAGATGACTCATGTACTATCCCTTCTTTTTTAAAATAAGAAGTTAGGACTTGATTGAAATAATCCCTAGCATTATATGCTCTAAACTATTTGATAGTGACCCTAAATTGGTTTTTAATTATGGAAAATATAGGAGGATATTACTAACATCAAGATTTATTTTTAAGTAAAAATCCAAGTAACATGATTACAATCATCAATGAATGGCACAAACCATTTTGCCCCCAAAACATTAGAAGTAGTAAAAGGAACCCAAATATTACTGTGAATGAAATAAAAGGGAAAAAAAACCCTCTTTTATCACTTACTAAAAAAGACACACATGTGTGTTTAGCAACTTCACATACTTCACAATGGAAACTCTCAAAAAATTTAATGGTTCTAAAAGATGGGTGTCAAAGTCGGTGGTGGTGAAGCCAAATCTTATCATTATTAAATAAATAAATTTCTGAAACTAAACAACAACAACAACCAAGCCTTATCCAACTATCGGCTATATGGATCCTTTTACGTCATTGGGCTCTATCCCCGACTATATCATCATCTATACTTAAATAAATTTTATCTTATTTTATTATTACTAACCAAATCTTTTTGGGTCTTCCTCGTCCTCGTCCTCGTTTCATGTGTGTATTTATCATAGTTTCACATCATCTAACTGGAGCATTTATTGATCGTCTAAGTACATGCCCGTACCATCTCAAACGTGTCTCGGAGTTTTCCCTCAATTGATGTTACTCCGACTTTCTCTCTAATGCTCTCATTTATTATTTTGTCCATCCTCGTATGTCCACACATTCACCTTAACATCCTCATCTCTGTAATTCTCATCTTCTGCTCATGTGCTCGAGTTATAGCCCAACATTCAGCTTCATATAACATAGCAGGTCTAACTGTCATTTTATAGAACTTTCCTTTAAATTTTAGAGATACTTTACGATTACATAAAACACCTGACGCTCTCTTCCATTTCAATCATCCTGCTTGTATTCTAGGTAAGGCATCTCTCTCTATCCTTCCATTGTTTTGCAAAAATGATTATAAATACTTAAAGCTCTCAGTTCCACACAACACGTTATCTCCTATCTTAACAATTATCCCATTACGTCTAATATTGTTAAACTTAAATTTCATATATTCCTTTCACTTCTAGTATTTCCTGTCAAGATTTTAGTTTAACATTTACTCCTTCACGTGTCTCATATACCAAAATAATATCATCTACAAACAACATACACCACAGTACTATGTCTTGAATGTATCCAGTGAATTCGTCGATTAGTGTAAAAAGATAGGTACTTAGAGTTGATCCTTGATGTAATCCTATCTTTATTGAAAATGTTTCAGTTAATCCGCCTAAAGTCTCACTTTGGTCATTACATCGTCGTACATATACTTAATTAAATCAATATATGTTACGCTAACACCTCTCTTTTTTAGAATTCTCTATATAATTTCTCTTGGGTCACTATCATAAGCTTTTTCTAAGTCAATGAATATCATGTGTAAATCTTGTTTTTGCTCGCAATACTTTTTAATTAGTTGTCTAAGAAGATGTATAGCTTCTATTGTCGACCTTCTAGGCATAAACCCAAATTAATTTTCGGTCATCATAGTCTCCTTCCTTTATCTTTTTTTTATTACTCTTTCCCAAAGTTTCATGGGATGATTCATTAGTTTAAAACCCCTATAGTTTGCACAATTTCGTATGTCTCCCTTGTTCTTATATAAAGGAACTAGAGTCCTTACCCTCCATTGATCAGACATTTTTTTTCGTTTTCAATATCATGTTAAATAATTTTGTAAGTCATTCAATAATTTCTGAAACTAAAAAGGAAGGTAATTTGTCTTTGGTATACATTTCAACATAGTCGAGTCCTAACATTTCAAGATAGTTGAGTCCATTCCGTTCTTTAGCATGTCCAATCATCTTCCCCGAATCCTTGTTATGAAATACACAAGTATGATGAAAAATCACAGCACAACATAAATCTCGAGTAACCTTTTGGATAGAGGTAAGGTTTGTGGATAATTTAGGGACATGAAGAGCAATTCTTAAGATTAATGATGAGGTTATTTTAACATCTCCTACACTTGCTATAGTAGTAAAAGAACCATCAGCTATTGCCATTTTCTTATTGCATGGAGAGTCCGTCGAAAAGACACTTGATGAATGGGTTATATGATCGGTAACTCTTGAATCCATGATCCAAGAGTTGAAAAAAGTTGTATCCAACATATTTTATCCAATAGAGGATGACAATTTATCCTTAGTTGTTCTCCCTTATGTCCCCACTCTTGACGGAGTGGTTTTCCATGAAACTTCCAACACCTCACAAGTACGACATGCCTTCTTACAATAAGTGCACCATAAACTATTTCGATAAGGAGCCCGTATATTTGTAATTCTCCAGATTGCTGAGATCAAATGACCTTTGACTTTGTTATAGCAATTGTTTCTACAACTTCTCATTTTATAAGTCAAACTTGCAGAAGTATTGATAAGAGATAGGAAAAAGTCAGCAATGAAGGTTGAGCATCAAAGAAATATCTTGCTATAAAAGCTAGTAAAAAAAATCCAACTATGTGCATGGAAAAATCAACAATCAAGGTCGAGTAACAAAGAAAAATCTAACTATGAAGGCGGGTAAAAGGAATCTAGCTACGAAGACTAATAAAACAAAAAATAGGTAATGAAGGTCGAATAAAGGGAAAATTCCTACTATAAAGGTTGGTAAAAAGAATCCAGATATGAAGGTTGGTAATAGGAAAAAAAAACACAATGAAGGCCCATAGAAATCCAACTATGAAGGTTAATTTAGGGTTTTGATTGAAGGCATCATAAGGAAAAAGAAAAAATTGTAATAGAAGAAGAGGAAAAAAACAGCCTATAATTAGCGAAAATAAAAGGAAAGAGATTTTAAAAGATAAGAATGGTGGGAGAGAAAGAACAGAGATTATAATACCATGTTGAAATTGAAAATTGTATTGACTCAAAAACTTATTCAATATATGGATCATGACCACTTTTTTATAGATTGATAACACAACTTATTCGTCAAAAGTAATAGATTTTTCTAATAAAATCCTTAAAAACTCTAATGGACTTTTCTAAATAGATTTATTTTTTTAAAAAACAAAAAACTAACTTTACAATATCATGTTTTCCCACATTCTCATATAGAACTTTCCATTAGGAGGTCGAAGCCAAAGGCTCATATTGATAGATATCATAGGGCCATGCAAGATATGATAACACAACTAAAAAGGGGTGAAAATGCAAATCAATGAGATAGATACAATATTATATAACCTATTTTTTGTTCAACCAGAAATTAAATCATAGCACAGCAATAAAAAGGCCAGATGTAGTTCAGAATATCATCAAGTAGCATGATCAACTATGCAGTGAAATGCATGAGCATACTTATTATATTGAAGTTTAACTTCTTTTAGATGCTATATTCATGATTTTTATTTTCCATTGATAAAGGTGAAAGGGGTAAGGAAGATCAAATAACAAAAACACTTGACATGGGAAACATGGTATTTCATAGAGCCAATGGTGATAATTACATCCAACTTACGTCAAATAGTTGGAGACCCCAGTTTCATGTTGTTGTTGTTGTATTAGATTTATTCCACAAATGGCAAAACATAAGCAAAGATTGGGATTGTAAACAATCTCCTACTGCCAACTAATACTTGAGGAAATAGCTAATGACTTCCAAAAGGAAAAATTCCACCACATAGTAGAAGATTCGTCCATACTCTAATCTCAAAATCGGTTTCTTTTCTTTTATGGTACAAGGCTAATATTGTGTACATAAGACATATTACATGGGATTATAACCCAAGACCACCCGAACACAACGGAATGCACTAGCCATCATAAACAAGGGCACATGTAGAAAGCTTTCTAAAGTTAAGCAACCAGAAGGAAACAACCTTGATCAAAGAATGACAGAAAGAGTGCTATAATTTATTAGTCCAATCAGCTTAATTGTAAAGAAACTAAAATAGTTGAACTAGAAATTTGGGAGAATAAAAAATGATAAACAGTGTGGAAGAAATCCAACTGACCCTCTACCAAGATACCCATAAGAAGGGCCTCCGTTCCCGCTGTAGGGTACTTGAGCCTTCTCGCTTCCACTTCTGCCAAGGCGAATGATTTTATGGCGCTCAACGACCATCTGCACCATTCACAACTACCGCCATTAACCTTCATCAGAATAAGACCAAATCCGCCCTCAACACCCAAAGGAAAACACAGAAGAAAGAGCAGGAGGGTTCTATAGCTTACTTGGGCATTTTCTCGGCAGCGGCCATCTCAGGTTTCCTAAACCAAACAAGGAAACGAATCAATAAATGAAAAAAAAAAAAAAAGTGGGCTGGCGATCTAGAAGGAAGCTTACGCAGTAGGTAGAGAAAAGACAAGGGCGGAGGAACGGAGGGACGACAGCGGGATAGGCGGCCGCGTGAGGGAAATGAAGAAGGCGTTGGGTAGGACGGAGACGGAGAGGCGTGTAGGGCGGTTGGACGGCGTGGAAGCGGGCATGGAAATTTGGGGGATGGAAAGGAGTCGGGCGGCCATTTCGTTCGCCGTCGACGGAGAGGGAATTAGAAAAGGTTTACTGACACAAAGGGCGAGGAATTTTGACACGATGGCGTGGTGTCATATTCGTAATTTATGGGATAATAAAAATCGAATTAAATTAAATTTTCAAAATTGTTAGAAAAGTTATTTTTAAAGTTTTATTTTTCAGCAATTTACCGATCATGCATTCAACTTTACAAATATTCAAAATACAAATCCAACTTTAATAATTTCCAAAGACGTTTGGCAAAAATACCCTTCCACTATTGCAGCCTCAAATTAAAGTTAAAAAATTATTTTTTATTTCTTGAGCCGAAATCAAACCAAGACTATATATATATATAAACTTAGTTATTCCATCCAACATTTTTGTCCAAAATCATTAATAGCCCTAAATTCTCATATTCATGTCAAATTGACATTGTTTATTTTTAATGATCTCATGAATCTATCTATATTTTTTATAAAAAATTGAGTTATTTAAGTAGTTTTGACCATTAAAATGATTGATGACAAAAAATTCAGATTTGTTTTAAATTTACATCACTCCTAATAATTCAATCTATCCATATTCTTTTATTCAGATTTAAAACTCTTTTAGTCCAAGTTTTTGTACCCAAAGTGTTTGAAAGCTTTAATTTAAAGTGTTGGGTAGTTATAAAGATTTCATATTCAGGCCAAATGAATACAATTACTAATGCAATTAAGAATTTAATTCTATTCAAATTATTCAAAGTTATCCGTATCATTCATTTTTATAATTTATTAGAACTTTTCAAAAAAAAATTAGTTTTTTTAGAAAAAATTATTAGGTTTAATTATAAAAATTAAAATTTTATTAGAAAAGTCTATTATTTTATAAAAATTAGGTTGTGTTACCAAACTATAAAAAAAGTTAATCACATGTAATGAATAAGTTTTCTTAGTTAATATAGTTTTTAATTTTCTTTCGATATTTTTTTTTATAAGTAAGGATAGTATTTTTATTCATTCATTGTACTATGTCAAATGATAGCAGAGCTAAATTCTTGAGTTAGGTGTTCAATACTTCCGCAATTATTTTTTTTATTATTATTTCTTCTCAACATTATTTTTTTTTCTCCATCATCGTCATCCTATCTATTATTATTTATTACTCTCTTGCATTATTATTCTATCTACTATAATTTCATCCTCTCTTATATACTAATTACTGTTCGGACTAGCTAAACTAGTCCTCGTGATTTATCTCTTCCGTGTTGATTCTAGGACGGATGGGCGAAAGCGCTGGGACGAGCGTTTCCCCTTTTACCACAATCATGAATAATATTACACCCCACGAAATATCTAATTAAAAATTAATTAATAAATAATAAATTTATTATAATAAAATATATTTTAATTTTTAATAGATATATATATATTTTTAAATCTTTTATTTTTAATCGACGGTGAATTATAAATTAATTTTATAATTTATTTATTTTTATATACTTTTAAAATAAATTATTTTTAAAATAAACTGTTAAAAAAGTATAGGATGAGTTTATTATAATATATACAGTATTGCTCCATCTTTTCTATTGTCACTGTTTATCATGATTTCTCTCTTGTCATCGTCATTCATTATTTCTTCCGCCGTATTTTTGTACATCAACTCCACTTTCATTAAAAAATAATAATAATTAATCAAATTAAATAATATTAAATCTAAAATAATATATTTAATTTAAATTTATCAATTATAAAAAAAATCGAAAAATATTAATAAAAAATTATTCTTAGACCTAAAAATTTCTTATAATATATTATAATTTAAATTTAAATTTTAAATTTTTTACTAATTTATTAAAAAATATAACTATTACATCAATATTCCGGGAGCTCAACTCCGCTTTTCATCATTTTATATATCATCCTTATTACTTCCCTATCGTATTCGTTCTTGTGTTCTAACAGAATTCCCGTGTCCTTTTATTAGCTTCCCGCATCATCGACTTCGTCATTCCATCAATTATCCCCCCGAGATGGATCTAAGCAGGAGTTGTCCAAGGCTCTAGCCCAGCCCTACGAGACGGAGAATAGTCTCTGGAAGTAGGTTTGCTAATCACGGACGCCGATTTGGATCCATTTCTGCTTCTGCTTCTGCTTCGGTTTCTTATTTCAATCTGGTAAAAGGAATGGGGGGAGATGCCATGGAGTTGCGCCTTCTTCTCTTTCTACCAACTCTGTTGTCCACCGCCCGATTCGACGAAGGTGAGATCCATTCACATCTCTAAAATTTCTCCTTTTTTGTGAGTTGATCTGGAGACCGTGGTTCGAAGGAAGAACTTTTATTCAATAATCGCTCTATTTCTTCGTTTGTATTGCGGTCACCGCCTCTCGTTCGTGATTCCTTTGCTTTTGTTGGCGTAAAAAAAAGATGTTTTCAATATTTCTTTTGTTTTTTGTTCTAGAGAATGAGAATAACTAATTTAAAAAATATATTTTTGATGACAATAATTAAAGAGGGAGTTTAGCTTTCGCTGCTTTCGATTTAATACTTTCAAGGCACAAGAGAAAGAACTTGAAATGGGAGTCGTGGTTATTATTGCGGCCCACTTGTGGCCTCTACTTTCACTGCATAAATATTTTTCATATTTATTTTTTGTTGATTCGATTTATAATTCAGCTATTTATCAAACGATGCATCTTAAATTTTAGATTATCCGAAAAGCATCGTACGTTTTGTCAAAACGTCCAAAAGATAGACTTCTTTTTTATTTTACCTCTTTATTAAAGTTGAGTTTTTCTTTACTTATCTTTTTTTATATATATAATTTTTTTTTCTTTTTTTCTCTTAAATTAAATTTTTTTCTCTCCGTACAATAATTATTATAATAATAATTTTTAAAAATCAACATCATAATTTAATTATATCATAAAAATTAACATCAAAGTAATGATGATTTATACAAAACAATACTATTATAATATTTGTGTGTTAAGTTGTGATATTTATTTTTTTAAAACAATAAATAATGACATATTTAAATTCTGAAGTACTGCATAAATTCATAAGAGTTGGAATATGTTTAATCGGAGTTCTCTTGGTCCATCAATGAGTTTTGATCGAAATTCATTGATGGACCTAAATGATTTAGATTTTTAAAAAATTAATATATAATGGAAGAGTGTAATACAGTGAAGGTATTTATAGTATTCATGTCTGATTCTGACATCCCTACAATAAATTATGTGTATGTATCAATTGTCTTAGAGTCATAAACTTTGAAAACCTTCTTATTACTATGATTAATGACTTCAAGTTGATATTTTTGAGCACATATAGACTTCAAGATACTTCAGAATCTTGTAACACTTGGAATGAGTCCGATCAAAACTCTCTAAGTCCATCAAAGAGTTTTGATCGAAATTAAAATTAAAATTAAAATTTTCTCTTTCCTTACCTGCAATAATTATTATGATGTTAATTTTTAAAAATCAGCATAATAGTTTAATTACGCCATCATAATGATGGTGTTGATTTTTACAAATCAGCACTATGACGGTGCTGGTATGTTAAGTTATGATGTTGATTTTTTAAAAATAATAAAGAAATGATATATTTGGATTCCAGAGTACTGCATAAATCTATAGGAGTTAGAATGAGTTCAATCGAAGCTCTCTAGATCCATCAATGTATTTTAACCGAAACTCATTGATGGACCTAGATGATTTGAATTTTTGAAAAATTGACATGTAATTGAAGAAGATAGTGTAGTAAAGGTATTTATGGTGTCCATGTCTGATTTTGATATCCCTGCAATAAGTTATGTGTATATGTTAATTGTCTTAAAATCATAAACTTTGAAAACAT
>JBBUKS010000085.1:2098537-2111179 GCA_038050645.1 Hedychium gardnerianum | reverse complement strand
GAACACATATGTGTTCAAGCTTGTTTGTTTAGTTTAACGAGTTGTTCAAGCTTGTTTGTTTAATTGATCTTGTATATATTGAACGAACATAAACAAACTCTTATTAAACTGAACATCAAACTTGTTCACGAACGTTTAATTCATTTATCGTCCTAATTATAACACCGTACCCTTATTAGCTTCAGTAGCTTCGGATAAATTCTGTTGTGACGCTTCTATCTCAAAATTGAAACTCCACCTCCAGATTACGTTTTTTTTCCTTTTATTCAAATAGCAAAGGGTATTTAATAATTGATAAAATAAAATAAAATGGTGCCCTTTATACCTATAATTTTCTAAAATATTCCATTCGCGACTGATGTATTTACAAAAATATTCCATTCGCGATTTTCTAAAATCGTTTTATACCTTAAGGCAGATTTAGTCAAAGCATTTAATTTTAAAGTTGGAGCAGTTTTTACTAAAGCAATTTCAAGATCGAGTCATTTTGATCAAAGTAGCTCTAAGGTGTTATTTTGATCAAATAATTCGAAAGTGTATCAATTTTAATCAAAATAATGCTCCCACAAATATAGTGCAATGGTAAAATATTTGGATGAATAATAAGAAAATTAAAATTTGAATCGAGATGAATATTCAAAAGGTTAATTTTTAAATATGCAAGTTGTACTCTAAATGTATTTATTAGATGAATCATAAGGAAGATCATTTACCTCAGAGTTAATTAGATGAAACTTAGACATTTGAATTATTAAATAATAATTTTAATTAAAATAGCTCTAAAATAGTATAATATTAATCAAAGTTATTTGAAAGTAGAGTACTTTTTTGTAAGAAAATTATAAATAAAGATGTTATTGTAATATATATATATATATTTAAAAAGGGCGTTTTTATGATATAAATAATTAAGAATATATATATATATATATTATTTTTTTATTAAATTATTATAAATCAGACCTCTTAAATTCTTTGGATGTCAAAAATTTATGAAAATGAAAGGATCTAACAAGTGTGTTTTAGATTGACTAAAAATAAAAGGATGTCTTCTTTTATTTATATTATCAAATGATGTCCCTCTTTCCAATTTTATCAAATCACCCTTTTATTTCATATCTAAATGCATTTTGTAAGTGGTCTAACCAAAAAAATATGAACCAACAACTTAATAACCCTTGGAGTTGCTTTATAGAAAGCAACACCAAAGGCGGAATTATTTTGTATAAATTCGGTAAAAAAAATAAAATTCATCATTTTAATAATTTATTTGATTGTTTCATATTATTAAAGAAAAATAAATTAGAAAATCGAAATGAATCCTCGTATAAAAGGATACATGACTTTTATCAAAATTCGATATTTACTTAAATTTAACAAATCTTCTATATAATAATCAACTCGACTGTATAACTATTTTGTACCGAGCAATGCCACTATGTAAATATTTATACAAAATAACACCACTTTAAAATTACTTTATACATAATATCACTATCTTATATTAAACAACACTAAAACGATAAAAATAACTATAAGTGGTATTATTTTATACAAAATAACTCCATGATGTATAGTATCTCCAAAGTGATTATATTTTTTTTATAAAATAGCTCTACGATAAAATGCAGAGATAGTTAGAATATTAAATTGAGTGAAAATTATTTTAATATTTTTTTATTTAATAATATAAATAAAAAGATGTTTTTATAATTTTCTATTTTTTATATTTCCTATGCGTATATGACTTTTTCTTAATAAATAAAAATTATAATATGTTCGTTGATAATAAATGAAATCATATCCGGTTAATTAATGAACGATGAATTTTAAATATATATTCTCGAGATTTTTTTTTTATCTTACCTCTTAGTTATTTAGTGGTTGACAATACACTAATTTCATAATTTATTTTTTTTCATATAATTTAAAGATGAATTATAAAAAATATCTAAATTAAATATAATTGTCTTTTATTAAAAAAAAACATCCTTCGAAAATTTTACCTTGATAGTTTGTCAATATGCATGGTTTTGCAGAGGTACAAATGTCTGGTACAGATGAATGATAATATTATGAAATTCCATTCTTTTCTTTTCTTTTAATTTTTTAATGAAATATCACAACTAATTCTAAGAATGACGAAACTAATTTTAAAAAAATAAGAAAGTGCACACCTGATGATTAATATTTTTAAATTAATCATCCATTAAAAAAAAAATTATCTATTAATTCATCCAAATTAAACCTCAATTTTCATATGCTAGAAAGCGGCTTGCCATGCACCATTGTCCCAGGGCAATGAAATTACATTCTGAAACTTCAAATGAAACCTCATCATATGGTGATTAATGATCTTAAATGGAACCAAGTGACGCGATGGGATCATTTAAATGATTGCCAAACTTAGAAATCTGACTGCAGTTCATTTGGTCGGTGATTATTTTTCTTCTCAAAGGCTTCAAATTTTGACCAGTTCATCCAAGGAGAGAGTCATTGCACAAATATACAGAACAACGATGCCTTTGACGATTGTCATTTGTTAGAAACGAGGTTACAAGGCAAACAGCTTCCTAAAGACAATAATCAACTGGATGATCTCCAAATCCTTCCTTCCAAGGAAACCACCATGACAGAAACATCATCGTGGTACTTACGACGATCCCCTTGAGGAATATCCAGCAATTCATGAAAGTCCATGCCTGCAATGCCACATCACAAAGACCATAATATGAATCAGTACGTATGCATATCTAAGTTGGGCAGTAGTTAGGATTTAGTACCAAAAGTGCTGATACTGATGCAATAGATAACCCTACCTAGGAAAGAGAACAGGAGAGAAACCTCGAAAGTTGTTGGGTTACTGATGCAATTCCTTCTATTGAGATACTGAGGCTACTTGGATCAAAGATCTTGAGAATGTTTAGACAGTTTCATATGCGATGGTGGACAAAGCACATTTTTGTCTGATAAATATTACTCGTTTTATTTGCCTATCAGTAAGACTGCACAGCCTAAGAGATTTGATAAACATTACTCGTTTTATTTGCCTATCAGTAAGACTGCACAACCTAAGAGATTGAAAACGGTACCAACCTTTTTAAAATGAATCATAAATGACAATTTCAAAGTTCAAAACTTTATTGTATGTGGTTACATCTAACAATATCAATACCCAGCATTCGTAATGTTCAGACAAACAAAACCTGAAATAACCTATATGAACTGAATGAACTAGTGCTATTTCTTGCTGACTGTCCTAGTGCACTGGTCAAGACCGAAAGAAAGTCAAGGGAAATGTGGATGCATATGCTTGACATTCACAGATTATAAACATAATGATTGATGACCGACTGACCATTCTTTTTAGCAGCACGGATTAGCAGTTCAGCAATGAGGTATTGTGCAGGGTCCCCATCTGGTGCATTTTCCATAAACCAAGTAATATGTGACACCACCTCTTCATTGCTGAAATACTGGTAGAGCCCATCAGACGAGAGGACTAAAAATCGATCACTTGAGCAGAGATGATGGTGAAGAACTGATGGAGTGCAACTAATGTACTGCAAGTCTCCAATGTAGTCAACTCTGAACATTTCTAGCAGAGCTTGGTTCAATTTTGGCTGCATCAGAAATAACACAATCAAAATTAATATAGCACGTTTCCAGCAAATATAGGTGATTGAAGTAGTAGTTTGTGTACCCACTGCAGCACACGTTCTATCATATTTTGCTCATAACATTTTATTAGCACTTGCACCTCAAATCAATTGATGGTATTTAAATCTTATATATAACTACATTATTAAAGAAAGTGGATTATATAGATGATCCTACACCACTACTAATAAAAAAACAGCATATGGAAGCATCAGGTTTCAAAGAATTTGATTATCACAACTAGAAAAAAAAAGATAGAAGCATAGAAGAAAATATATATATATCCAACTCTCATCCCTACTTTTTGACATTCCCCATCACTTCAAAATGAATACACATGTGAATATTATCAATGCAGATGGCCAGCAGTCCAAAGCACAGTGTTATGGAGAGTTAATGTGTGTACCAAAATGAATCATAATTAAGGCATTTGATTCATAATAGATGCATTAGTCAATCAAAATACCTGCAAAAAGATAGTACAAATCCCTACTCAACACAGGTGGATCAGTGCTAATCAGTTAATAGCTTAATGCCCTCAGCTTTTGCAGTAGCAATCAAACATGGAGATGGCAATTTCAAGATCAATAGTAGTCCTAAGTAAACTCATTATCAAACCAACTCAATACAGGTGCAGAATAAGATTTTTGTGATAAACAGCTTTTAATTTTCTGATTTTACAGATCTCACAGAATTACATTTAGAAGGAAAAACGAACCCTAAGTGTGAAAATACCTTGGGCCAAGTTAAACTAGAAATACTCATTTACTTTAAAAAAAAAAACATGTAGGTACCAATGTTAACTAACAAGATGGCAAAAAGATGAAAGTTCACAATTTAAATATGAAATATGAGAGATGACCTTCTTCAGAAATTCCGCTCCAAATGCTCTTGTAACTTTTAACTGGCCCTTTACTCTGTCATTGAAGACAGCTTGAGCATCATCATGATGTTCTGCTTTAATTCTCAAAACCTCCTGCAAGATTAAGCTGAAAAGATCAGTTAACTGAGACGATAAGTATGTGATTCCGTCAAAAATGCCTAATGATAATAAATTTTCTTGTAGTGAAATTCATTAAATGTTTAGCAGAGACAAAACTATCAAGTGGCAAGCTACAGAAAGAAATATGTTTCCTGTATTATTATGGAGAATGTGCTTTTGCTCAATTCAATTTTGTCATTAAATTAGCCCTCCTAGCACTCATAAAATTGTAATTCATGCAGTATCACCAGGAATATAAAGTTTGTATTCTTGTGTTAAACATATTAGAACATACAACAACCACAAGATGTGAATTTCAACTGTATGTGGTAGGGTATGTGAATATTAATGCCATCAACTCAATGTCTATAGGATTCCTATTCTTATTCATAAAGTTGTAGTTGATATAATTTTACGATGGCCAAACATTGGTTGTAATGGACATACAAATGATTTATTGAAAAAGAGAAGCCATCCCTTAAATATTAGAGATGCCTGGATAACAATGCCAAACCTATTTAACTTGAAATATCATTGACAGAGACACATCACGAAAGTGACATGATAAGACCTGAGTATATAACATTGTATGACATGAGTTGACCTATTTACAAAGTAAATTAATTTTTAAAAAGTACAATAATTTTTTATAAAATAGGATTTAATACTTTTGAGATTTTAATTAATCTTAGACCTAGCTATTTTATATTGACTGACATTAATAACACAACTCATTTATGACATGATGCAAATCTCCAATCCTAACCTAACATGTCAATTCTCACTCCTACTCCAATGTTGAGATTCATGTTATAGATCAGCTAATGAATCACTAGGTCAGACGGTCTCTTCCCAAGCTTATTTTAGCTAGGGAAGGTTGGCTAAATTTACTAATCCTAACTCCATCAAACCTCGTGAATAACTCTCCACCAAAAGCGAGTAAGATGCATCCTATATTTCAGCAAATAGGCCTTGCCATCCATTCCCACCTCAAAGACCAAAATATAGGAATTTGAACAAACCATAGTGGAACCCTCTTATTCATCCATGCTATAGGATATAGACAAAATGAAAACTCAAACAAACATGTGGAAAGTGAAAGATGGCAATATTTGCATCTCCCAACTTGTTTTCCTTCCTTTGCCTGCATAATAGCTCAAGATATATATATGCCCACTCTATCTAGTCCAATCATGCCAATGATGCAAGAAGGAAGAAGATTATGCACAATAAATCTGTCCCATACTTGGAAGGGAAATTTCGTTGCATGACCATGCCCTTGACACTACACAGACATCATCAATGTTCAACTTTTGGCAAGCCAACCAAACAAAAAACACGCTAAGTATCCAAGGTCAGGGAAGAGTTTAAGAAGAATGGCTCGTGTAAAATAAATGATCCAACAAATTTGGATTCTTAGCCATTAGCGTGCTAGTTATTCATGTATTTACTGATCTTAAACTTAGCTCCTTTCCTTTTCTTCATATCTTACAAGTAAACATTAGATTCTTTTCTCTTCTCACCTTTTTTAACTTGAACTTTGTTTCCTTAGGAGTTAGGATAGGTTCTTATACTTTTTAACAGTAGTTGAGTATTTGTTTGCTAGAGGTATCCAATTTGGGCTCCAAAATCTAAGGTTTCTTGTAAATTATCTAATATCCCTCCTACAGAAAAGTACACTGAGTTGTATATCATAAAGCATTAAGGGAACAAGGAGCCATGATAATCTCATAATGAAACAGAACAATCCCCAACCTGAAATTGCATGCACAGATCACAGTACATTGATCCTAGTAAGGTTGGCATCAACTACGTATTGTGGGTACGGAACACTACCCTGATCAGGATATCTTTCCAGAACAAATACTCCCTAAATTTGTGGATAATGGATTGTGTTCATACATCCATCTAAAATTAAGGAAATAGAACAATCCTGCAGATATTGCAGCTAAAAGTATCTAAACTTTATCCTTGAGATTCATGATAAATGGAGATATAAATGACTATTCCTTTAATTAAATCCAAGTTTACCCTTAAAGATTCGGGAGCCTACCAGCTTCTATAAGTTGTAGTTTCTACACTACCATAAAGGCATAGGAGCATGAAACACAATCAAGAACTCCATAATGTACTTCAGTTCTTGGAAACTTGCAATTTATAATAGAACCACTATTTTGATCAATTTCTAGCATTAGTTTAGAGAACCTAAGCACTGCCACAGAGTAAGTATTTTTGTGCATAAATCTTCCTCACCAAGCACCTTCTCATATGCAAATTCAAGCACACAAACTGTCTATTTAGAATTCTCTACAAGGTGGGTAAAACTTGTGTCTGTCTCATACCTCCTCAATGCTTGTACTGTGGTCAGAAGAGAGCTGAACAGCCCTCATTTTTAGGCTACAAAGAGATAATTCCCGGGTCTTATTACTGTTACAAAGCTGAGCTTTAGGATTATGCATTGGAGATTCCTCTGATATCCTGTCTAACTCCATATGGACAAGAGAATCTCTCATACTGTTTTGATGTCTTGCGTCTTCTATTGTAACAGTTCGTGCATTGTAGACATCATTTAGTCTATCTTGTGCAAGAATAACACGACTATCTCCAAGATTCATCACATACACATCCTGGTCCTTCATTAACATGACAAGGACACATGATCCCATCAGTGCAAGCTCTGGGTTTCTATCTAGTGCCTTCTCTACCATATCCACAAAAGCCTCTTCTGTGGCTTCCAGTGCCCGTGTCATAGCCTTCAGTACTGCATCATGGTCCACTGGCCCTGATTTACACCGTCTGATAATCACTGATGAATTATCTACTCTATCATCAATATTAGATGGATTTCTATTCCCATAGTAGCTCCAAGAGAAAAGTTTCCTGTGTGAGAATTTATGCTTTCTGTACATTTTCCTTAACCTTGTTCCAAATAATGACACTCTCATCATCTGTTTTTGTCCTACAGCAGAAAATGATACCACATATTTTTGCTTTGATTCTTTTGAACTGCTTCTAACTACAGCATTACTCTCTTGTATTCCAACAAGTTCTTCTCCTAGCCTTAAACTTTCCCTCCTGGTGCTGGATGAATGAAGAACTGGTTCTACTGGTGAGGAGATTTCTCTGCTACTAATACCAAAGTCCCCAGGGGCACTAAGCTGCAAGTCCCAAGAACCACTTCTGGCAGTGGCATTACCTGATGACAGGTAAGAGTCTTTGCCATGGTCCTCAAGAAGTTCCATCTGAAGAAGCTCATAAAGGCGTTTGTTTTTTCTACCTCTACTTTCTGATTTGATTTCTGAGATGCAGGATGTTTTCTTATGGGATACATCAGCATGACCACCAGCGTCCAGATTTCCATCATCCCTGTACGAATTGCAGTCACGAGGAATTTCACACCACAGCTTGTTGTCTTCAACTCCTCCTTCCAAAGTTGGGCCACCCATGCTTGATCCCTTACCCAAATTGTCACCCATGGAAGATTCTAATCGAAAATTTTCTTCATGGGATGGGTCAAGTGCAACTCCTTCCTCACATTGGTTTCCAAAAGATAAATTAACTGACCTAGAATTCCACAATTCACCTTGTTGCAAGTCTGAAAAAAGAGATTCTTGTTTTACAACACCAGAAGAAATCTTAGAAGCATCATTTTCACTAAGATCAGATGATGAAACAATATGGCCTGATTTGTCTTCATAATACCATAGAAGTCCCTCCAATTCTTTATCTACAGCTTTATAAAGGTTATTCATCAAAAAATCGGGTGCATCAGGACCACTGAAACCATCATAGATTCCAACAAACAACCACCCTTGCTCTTCAGAAAGGACAACATGAACCCTGTCCTCCCCAGCCTTGCCATGAGCCCATTGCAAGTTGCGGCTGCTGCAATACTCAGGTTCTGAGGTACCAGCCTCCAAACAGTTTCGTGAAGGATCAGATTGTGGTTTTGTGTCCTTAGAATGCCACACTAGATGGGACATGGGATGCAAGAGGAACCGGTGGATCCAACCAGAGCCCCGCTGATGCTGATGCCTCGTAAAAGTTTTTGAAAGCACACTTGTCATGGGTCTGCTCATGCTCCTCACAAGTTGGCCAAATCTCGTCTTTCCCCGACCATGACCAAGAGGAGCAGAGAAGCTACTTGTATCAGCTGAGTCAAGCGGCCCGGACATGAAGAAACCCTTGTCCAATGGCCCCGACATAAGACTTGCCCCTCTCTCCAATGGCCCCGAGGCGAATCCCCTCCCCAAAGGCCCTGACATAAAAGCATTCAGAGGCCCTGATCCACGAGGCAGTGGCTGGAGAGGAACAGAGGCAAATGAAGCGGTGCTCTCAAATGAAGCAGCCGGCTCTTGCGTATCGTTGGAGATGAGCACATTAGGGTTACCGGTTCGAGCAGTGGAGGTATTGGCACTGACTGAGGCCCCCGATATGGTCCGAAATGTGGTCTCAGAAGAATTCTTGCTCGCCCTCTGCGACTCTTCTGCAATCTCCTGCCTGAAAGAAGCACTGCGCGTGTCGGAATCAAGAGTGTTCGAAACCACAGTGTACCTGTCGGAGTTTGAGGGCGTTATAGCAGGAGAATCCACAATCACCGGCCTCACGTAGCAGAAGGAGTGGCCCAGGCCTTCGTCTAAGGGCTCAAGGAGGTCCAGATCGACCCCATCCTTGGCAACCCCTGAGGGAACGAAACAGCCAACGGCTCGAGACGTGCCATTCCCCATCGGAGCCCAGCACTACAAGAGCATCAAAGCACGAACCTTGAGGGGAGAAATATGGAGCGGAGGGTTTCCAATTCCATGGCCCTGCACCATGAGCAGGTAGAGAAAGAACAAGCTGAGCGTGGAACCCCGTGAACGCAAGAAGCCGAAGCACCACTCAACCCTACCACTCCACCCTTGGCGAGCTCGCATCATAGGGAAGACGACGTCTATGGCTTCAGGAGGATCCAAATGCTCCCATATGGATCCCTCAAAATGCGATCTTTAAGCCAAAATACGCTAATAAACAACAAAGCAATTAGCGAAATGGAGAGCTCATCAACTCATCTCTTGGAAAACGACAGATCTGAGCTGCCAGATGAGGAGCTCAAGGGTGCTGCTTAAACTTGAGGGGTTGTCGGGTTGAGATTGAGAGAAGAGAGAGGAGTTGAATTGGGGGGGATGGGAATGAAGAGGTTGAACGCTCGCTTATATTAACATTACATTGCATTTGGGTGTTGGCCTTTGTCCCATTTGCATTTGCTTCCCCCTTCGAGTCAAATAAATAATAATAATAATGGCATGGAATTTGATCATCACATCATCATGGTCACCGTCATGATTATGACCATGAAATAGATTTAAATTGAGTTGTCTACTTTCTCCACTCCCTCAGGTCTCAGGATGACAAGTAAGCGGGTTTTTTTTTTTTTCAATTGTCATCTCCGTTTTATATTAAAAAAAAAAAAGTAGGCATGTTGGGTAGGACTAAAATTCTTCATTAATGCAATTATGATTTTATTCTACCATTTTAATTATAAGATTTTAATTAAAACATAATAATTTTTAATTATTAAAATAAAAATTAAGAGAATAAATTTAGGAACCTTCAACATGATGGTGATATTATATTATCATTTTAAACATTAGAAAGACTATTAAAGTATTTTAATCAAAATACCTTAAGGCTTAAGTCTGAGTGTGAATGAATTTACAGGAGCATTATGAATTAAATGGTAGTCTCATATATATATTTTTATAACTAAAAATTATTGGGACCAATTGTGTTGAAATGGTTGAATACATTAGAGGGGTGAATAATGATTATACTTGCAAATTAAAATTCTAATTACTCTTGCTTAAGCATGATTAATGGAGCTTTTGATGGAAATATGAATGAAAATTAAAAGGTGAATGGAGAGTACTCCATTGTTGTGTATTGAAACTTTAGTCTATATTAAAAGTTTTAAGGTATTTTGATTGATTTATATTATTTCATATGCATTAATGTTGTGAACATGTATGGAGAGAGACTCTCTCTCATATGGGAGTGCATAGGATGGGTGCAAATCCAAGGCCCGAATTTGCACCAAATCATATTAACTCGTGTGCGAGCACGACCTGTGTACGTCGAATGTTGGACCAGTCGGAGCAAAATTTACAAACAACCAACGTTTTATCACATGAAGCATAACAGATGTATTAACGAGGGTCAAACAACTAACGTTTTGATCCCGACAGTAATAACACTAAATAGTCTTTAATCGATCATTTAACGTCGCCAAAGGAAAGACACTCCTATATAAGAGAGGCATCTTGAGTAGAAATAAAAATGAGCAAGAGACAAAATTCTTCCACTTCATTCTCCTATCTTCTATCTCTCTGTCGTATATTTTTCGCTTGACAGAACCTTCGTGATAGTGTTCAGGTACGAACTTAGTTCGCTGCGACCATCAGTGCTTGATGATGATCGCGGTTTGTCATTGCACCTTGGGAAACAAACGACCCACAAAATCCTCGAAGCACCGCCGGAGGTGGGGCAAATATGTTTTAAAGAAATTGCATTTATGCAGGCCTCGGCTTCAGTTTTTCCATCCTCGGGATTGCTTCCTCGAGCAATCTACTGTTTCCCTGACCAATCTTCTTAGCTCCCCCAGTAATCTGTCATGCTCCAGAGCAATTTACTTCGCTCCTAAGTAATTTGCTTAATTCACTTCCCAAGCAATCTGTCTCACTCCCGAGTAATTTGCTTCGCTCCCCGAGAACTCTACTACTTGACCAACTTGGTGGTTGGGCGACTCTGCAACACAACGACTTTCACTCGAACGGACTTGGAAGTGTTCCAAAGCACTAGAAATTTTATCTAATAACTTGAAATTATTCGCTCAGGCCTCTCAACAGATAAGTTAAAGTTGAATTCTAATTTCAATTTAATAACTTTTCCTTTTATCTCCGATAATAAGATTGTCCAATAGCTTTATCACGGGAACAAAAGAGGAACTTGGAGAGCTCATGATTCAATAAGGCCAAGATGATATGAATAATTAATGATTTGGGATGACCAACGTGATATGCTTAGTGATTTGGAGGTCTATGAAAATTAAAGAAGAGTTCATGAGACAACCAAAAGACTGCAACACAGAATCATTGAGATGATATTTTGGAGCATAACTTTCTTCTTTTTGGTCGCTTAGAGTCCTCACCAAATAATCCACTATTTTTTTTTACCTCGGCCAAGGTAGAAGAAACCTTTTACAACACAATATTTAACCGTCTTAATAGATGATATAGATGTAGAGCACAAAAGACCGATAAAAATATGAATATAAAAACGTTACAAAGATTTTTGCAGGAGCAAGATTTGGATCTTCTAAAACTGTGTAGTGCTGATCCTTCCTTCTAATCGTAGATCAGAAGAAGGATAAGAAACTTGTATACGAACCAAGATTCTCCCAGCTAAAAGCTTGAGCACTGAAAATAATATATATTTGTTATTTCTGATAAAAATTTAAGTTGTATGAATTTTAAATAATCAAAATAAAATTTTAATTAAGAAAAATAAGAACGAACATGAATCTAATTTTATCAATCAAATATGACATAATAACATAAAAAAACATAAACTAATAGCGACAAGGAATCTGATTGTAGAGTTATAGTCCTTGTCTTTAGTGTCATCCAAATAGATCCCCTGAGGAAGAAGAAGAAACGGAAGCAAATAAGAGAGATCTTCCAAGAGGCTTAGGGTTGACGACGTGAAATTCTCTTGGTATAATGGAGAACCAAGAGATGTCTCAAGAAGAAGCCCTAAATCATTGGAGACCTCCCCTTATATAGGCAACCAATCCGTTATCAACCCATAGATGATAATAGATCGGGCTAAAGGGTTCTATACATACGGGGTCCACATCCAATAACCCGAAACTCAATAACTTAAGTTAAATCACTTAACGAATTTCGATATCGTAAGTCTTAAATCGCATATAAGCTCGTCTTAAGGATAATTAAATCCAACAA
>JBBUKS010000085.1:2078765-2098437 GCA_038050645.1 Hedychium gardnerianum | reverse complement strand
TTTATTAATACAAGAATATGATACAATGAGTCCTTTAGTCAACCATCACATGATTGGCTCTAGGGCTTCTACTAACATAAAACTCTGGCTAAATATAAGTCTAAAGCTAAGACTTTACTTGAGGAGGTCAAAGACCTTAAGGAAAAAATCTAACTTAGACTTATTGACTCAGGTTAGTCAAGTCGGAACCTCAACTCATGTGTCAAAGCTTAAGGAAGAAAATTCTGATTTGAAAGACCAAGTCAGTAAGTTACAATCAACCATAAGTTCACATATGGGTCAAGTACTTAGGTATGATGCTTGGATCTAGACGAGATGCATACAACAAAACTGGCCTTGGATTTAGTTTGAATCAAAATCACGTTTCCTATCTTACATTAGTCAAAAGACATGCTAAAAATAGACTTGCTTTGGTTCCTAAGTCATGCTTGATTAATCAATTAGAAAATAAATGCAATTGGGTATCTAAACAACACATACATATGATTAATGTTAATGTTTGCTTTGTCAACCCAATTGCAAGATTGAAATCGATTAGAGCATCAACTTAGGGGAGCTATCCTTTAACTATTAGACTAGGATTAGTTCAAACCATGCTTACATATTTTCAAATATGATTTTAGAATTAATGTTATATCTTATCTTGATTCATATATCATTTTATTCATGCTAAATGGACTTAGTCTAGGCCCTATCATTGATTGCATGCACCTATAAATCTAGGCAGACAACATCTCACAATCACCTAATGTATAACCTATTTGCAATTGAGAAACATAGAAAGACGTGAGATGCTTATAACAATAGCCTTGATTCTGGAATGCTTATATTTGTGCATCAATATGAATCGGGGCTTAAAACTTTCACATTAATTAAGTTAGTAATTTTTACCTATTTATATCTTATTTTTCATAAAATAAAGCTAAAAAACTTTTACGTAACTTAACCAAATCCTATCAATAGTCAAGATCGAAATCAAATGGGAACATTGAACTCAAATATGTTGAATCAAAATCTAACATAGCAAATATATTCACAAAACCCATGGTAGAAGATAAATTTAGTACACTCCGAAGAAGACTTGGGTTGACTTGACTTTATATAGACTAATTTCAATGATTTGACTTTATTTGACTTGACTTTATATATGTTGCAGTTTACTTACTTATCTTGATATTTGCATTCTTCTTTTTTTACAGTTAACTTATCTCAGTGCAAATTATTTATCTGATTAATTGATTTCATTTATTATTTTCTCTTCCTATTTAATCCATTTTAAATGCTTTTTTTAAATAAAATATTTACATTTTTTCAAAATTAAAACTTCCAAAAATTATTTCTAATTAAGGGAGCATTAAAATTTTTAATTAATATATTCATGTATGATTATACTAATCTCTATTTCTAACTCTAACTAATCTTCATACATTTAATATATAACTCATATTTATTTTTGATTATTTTTTCTAACTTTAACTTAGTTTTCATACTATTAAAAAGGAAAAAATTGTTGGTGCTGGGAGCACAACATTTAACTCAAGATTTTGATGTATGACTAAGGTAAAGTTAGGTATGGTGAAATCTAACTAATTGGTGTCAGGTGTGTAGGTGCAAGTAACTTAACCAATGAAAAATCCTTGTGAGTGAAACTAGGTAGCTAAAGTCTTGGTTGGGAACCAAGCAAGAAAAATTCCTAGCTGGGAGCTAGGTGAATGAAAAGTCCTAGTGAGTGAAGCTAGGCAGCTAAAGTCTTGATTGGGAACCAAACAGTGAAATTCCTGTTAGTGTAATCAGCCTCTAGAATTTTGATGTTTGACAATACACCTTTGTTTGATCAAATTTGACTAAGGGTGATCCAAACATGACCTAATGTTTGGAAGTGAACTAAGTCTAGTCAAGTCAAGATTAACCAGATGACTAGTAAAGAGAAGTCTAGTCAGATCAAAGGTTGACTGAATGACTAGCAATAGGAAGACCTAACTGGAGGTTAGGCAAGAGAAAGTTCTAACTAGAGGTTACGTAAGGCAAAGTACAGGTAGGTCTATATGATTGGATATTTGGCAAGAAAAAGTCCAAGTGGATTTGGAGTACTAGAGGCTTGGCAAAGAAAAATCCTAGGGGGTGAACCCTAGATGGAAAGTCCAAGTGGGTCTAAAGGACGAGAGGGCTTGGCAAAAGAAAACCCTGGGGGAGTAAACTCCATGTCGTGAGATCCTAAGAGGTAGACCTTAGGTGATGAAGTCTTGGAGGAAGTCCAAGCAAGAAGTCTAGTGGTTAGGCTTAATCCTAAGGGAGTGACCTTTAGGTGATAAATTCTTAAAGGAAGTCCAAGTAAGAAGCCTAGTAGGTCAGGTAGACTTACAGGGTTGGGCTTAATCCTAAGGGAGTAATTCTTAGGTGGTAAGAAGTAAGCCTAGTAGGTTAGGTAACTTACAGGATTAGATTTACTTATTGTGTTTGTATGTTGTTTTGTAGGAATCTGGAGTTGGAAGCAAGACAGAGAGCAGACAAATACAAATAGACGAAGCTAGACCAAGTTTGGGGTGAATCGGACTTGACTCGGGTCAAACCATACCAAAGATGGTCTAGTCGATTGATTTAGGTTTTCAATCGACTGATCACAAGGATCGATAGACTAGTTGGGTTTGATTGACCGGGTTCAAGTACACACTAGGATTAGTGACTTGTCTTGGTTCAATCAATCAAAAGATTGGTTCAGTCAACTGACTGGGTTCGATTGACCAGATTGTTGAGTTGTCAAAGATGCTAACATGATAGGTTGACATGGAAGTTGATGTGGCAAAAGATTAGGTTCAACTTTATGATGAGGATGAAGATAAGGATAAGTCAAATGATGTGGATAAAATAAGGCTTCATCGAAATATGACTTGATCTAGATAAGAGTTGATCCAGATAAGGATCTAATCCAAGTCTATAAAAGGAGACAAAGGCTATACGTTCAAGAATTACCAATTCTCTACTACTCTCTGACTCTTTGCTTGACAAAAAGCACGCTGCAAAGCTCTACGACTAGGGAAGCACTAGGAGGGGTGCGTTGTCCTCAAGACTTTTAAATTGGCACAAGTTTTGGTTTACTTGTATTTTATATTATACACCCATACTTAATTCTTATTTGTGTTTGCGTATAATTTGTAAGCGGTTTCTCCGTCTCTGAAAAAGTTCTGGAAAAGAGAAAACCTAGTGGATGGGTGTCTCCCATACTTAGGCCTTGGACATACTGACTTTGGGAGGATTGGGAACCAAGTAAATCCCTATGTCTCTTTCCTATTTGTTTTGTTTATTATATATTTCCACTGCATACTAATCTAGTTAGAAAGAACGAACAATGAAACAAAAAGAAAATGCAAGGATCGATATTCACCCCCCTCCCCCCCCCCTCTATCGATCACACTTGTCCTACAATTCCTAGCTAGGAGCTAAGTTATTGAAATCCTAGTGAGTGAAGCTAGGCAAGTAGTGAAATTCCTAGATGGGAGCTAGGTGAACAAAGTTCAAGTGTGTGAAATTAGCTAAGAGTTAATTTCTTGACAATTAAGTCCAAATGTGTGGAATCAGCTAAGAGTTGATTGCTTGACAAATAAGTCTGAAGAGGAATCAGTTGGGAGTTGATTGCTTGGCAACCCAAACTATATGGTGTTGGTGCAATTGTCCTAGAGTCAAGGGTTTACTAGGTTGACCAAGCTAGGGATGGCTCGAGCTTGGGTTTATATGTTTAATCAATATGTTAAGTGAAATCAAGTAGGTCAAGGGTTGACCAAAGACTTAAAAATGGTGTAAGTCCTAGTGGGGCTAAGTAAGGTAAAGTTCTAACTAGAGGTTAAGCAAATGAAAATTCTTAACTGAGATTAGGAAAGAAAAAAAACCTAGTGGGACTAGGTAAACCTAGTTGGAAACTAAGTTAAGTCCAAGGTGGGTTAGCTGGGAGCTAAAACACTTGGCACAAGTAAAGTCCTAGTGGGATTAGATAAACCTTGTTGGGAACTAGGTTAAGTCCAAGGTAGGTTAGCTGGGAACTAAACACTTGGCACAAGTGAAGTCCTAGTGGGACTAGGCAAACCTAGTTAGGAACTAGGTTAAGTCTAAGGTGTGTTAGCTGAGAGCTAAACAATTGGCACAAGTGAAGTCATAGTAGGACTAGGCAAACCTAGTTGGGAACTAGGTCCAGTCCAAGGTGGGTCAGCTGGAAGTTGAACACCTGGCACATGAGAGAAGTCCTAGTGGGACTAGGCAAACCTATTTGGGAACTAGGTCAAGTCCAAGTTGGGTCAGCTGGGAGCTGAACACTTGGCATGAGATGAAAAGTCCAAGTGGGTCAAAGGTTAACCAGACACTTGATGAAGAAGCCCTGGCAGATCAAGGTTGACCAAAAGTTAGGCAACAGGAAGTCCCAACAAGTCAAGGTTAACCGGATGTTAGACAAGGGAACCCTTCACTCAGATCAAGTTAGTTAGGGTTGGGTAATCAAATAGATCTCTATTAAACCTTGTGTCAATCCATTGGGCAATCGATTGAATCTGTTCTCGCGAGTACAGGAGCCGGAATGGATTAACCAATCGATTCAGGCATCCTCAAATAATTGGGGAACTTCCCAATTGATTGGGAGAAGAAAAATTGTTAGAGCACAATAAGTGGCTAAATCGATTGGTCAATCGATTCAGCCTATGTCAATCGATTGGGAGGCAATTATCGTGATTACATAGCAGGGTGTTGAATCGATTAGGTCAATCGATTCAGCACATCTTAATCAATTAGGGGAATCGATTAGGCTCAATTTAATTGATTGAAGTGATCAATTCAGAGTTATTTCTGGAGTGAACAGCAGGGATGTGAATCAAGTTGGACAATCGATTCATCTAGAGTTCTTGAGATAACATTGAGCCTTGGAATCGATTAAGAAATCAATTAGAGGATAGCTAATCGATTGGCCTGGTTCACCAATCGATTAGGCATTTGAAAAAGAGTCATTCAACGGGCAGATCTGACATGGTAATCAATTGGTGAGTAAGGTCAATCGATTAAGAAATCCTAAATCAGCAGGATAAAAGGTTTTCGTGTGGCTTGAAGGAGCATCTCTTTTTAGTTTTCTTCACAAGCTATCAACTCTAGTTCTTGGACGATTCTAAGTGAAATGTTGTTGCATTTTCGAGTCTACAAGAGGTTTTCCCGAGTAACAAGATCAAGAGTAAAGTTTCTCATTGTATTGATTGTATTTACATTCTTGTTCTTCTTGTATTATTGTTATAAGCTTGTGTTGAGTTTGTATGAGGCTTCTCTACATCCAAGAAGGAGGTTTTCATGGTGTATCTATGAGTGAGGAAGTGGACCCGTGGATTAGTCACCTCAAGGAGGTGGATACCAAGTAAAATTAAAGTGTTAGCGATTTCTTGAAGTTTCCGTTGTAAATCATCATCAAGAAGTGATTGGAGCTAATCACCCCCCCCCCCCCCTCTAGCTCCCAATTTGATCCTAACAAGTGGTATCAGAGTGAGGCCGATCTTCTTTAGACTAATTGTCGGAAAGAGCAAAAAGCTAGAGGAAGAAGAAGAAGTTGAAGAAGAAGCACTAATTTTAACAAGTCAAAGGACTTATTATCAAGGAGTTCAACTTCAAGATGGATCCACAGGATGGATTCGGATATGACATTCGCGCTCCTCCACCATTTGGATTTGGAAGCTTTGACCTTTAGAAATCAAGGGTTGAAATTTTTTTAATAATGGACATAGAGCAATAGTTTGCTCTCATGGAGAAATTTCAAGCTCCAATGGATGGCAACGAAAAGCTCCTCAAGAAGAAGTGGACAGAGGAGCAAGTCAAGAGATTCGAGGCCAATGATAAGGTAACCAAAATCTTGGTTAATTTATTTCCTAACAACGTCTTGTGAAAGATAGGAGAATATCAAGATACCAAGGAACTATGGAGCAAATTGGCCAAGCTCCATGAAGATCCATCCTTCATGGAAATCCAAGAAAAAGGCAAAGAGGGAAACTCTTTGTTTCAAGTAGGGTTCGGAGGTTGAGAGGTGCTCAATATCCAAGGAGGAAATTTAACAAGAAGAATCCACCTCAAGGATTGAGTGAGAGAGACCATTGACACCATATATAGAAGAGGTCTCTACATTCGGGTCAAATGAAGAAGAGTGCCCCACCTCCACAAGTCAACGAAGCACAAATTATAAAGGTATAACCATTTCCATTAGTAGAAATAAAGATCATATAATGTGCTTTGAGTATAAGAAGAATGGACACTACAAGAGCAAATATCCAAAATTAATCAAGAAAAAGATCCAAGTGGCACCCAAGGTGAAAGAGAAGCCTAAGGAGATTGGCCCCTTTATAAGAAAGGGCAAGGAGCACATTATGTGCTTTTCTTGTAATCTAAAAGGACATTATCGGAATCAATGTCCAAGGGAGAGAAATCCAACCAAGAACTAAGGAGGAAGCTCAAGTCAAGAGGGAGCTTCCAAGATTAAAACTAAGGTGTCATTAGTTAATGATAATCCTTCATTTCATGATAGAAAGCATGCTAGAAATAATTTTTATCATTTTAGTGCTATTTATCATGAACATAGAAAGCATAAAAATTCTAAGAAAAATTATAAATTATTTCATGCTAGAACAACCTTATCTAAGGATAGGAAGGTAGAAAATGGTCTAGGCAAGAATCCTTATTATTTTAGAAATAGGCATAGGAAGAAAAATGCTCAAAGAAATCAAGAAAAATCCAAATTTAAGGATTTAGGGATAGAGAATCAAGTCTTGAGGTCAAGACTTGAGAAATTAAAAAATACACTTAGCAAGATGAAAAATATGTTTCAAGGGTCCAAGAAGAGAAATCTAAGCCTAGATAGACAAGAATCATCTATGGACAAGAGAGGTTTGGGATACAAACCAAAGTCTAAGGAAAAGGTGACCTCATACCATAGAGTTTCATATGGTTATGAAACTATTCCTAGGTTTAGCAGTCAAGTCAAAGTTATAAGGGAAGTTATCCCTAGAGTTAATTTTGAGAAGACTAGTATGACTAAGTCTTCTAAGAAGCCTAAGAAAGTCATAAGGTAGGTTATTCCCAGAGTTGACCTAGAGGTGACTAAGACTTTGAAAAAGTCTAGAAAAGTCCTTAGGAAGGTATCTAGGAAAGTTCTCCCTAATGAGTATCTAGAACACCCAAGGAGCACCAATAGGTTTTGGTTCCTAAGAGTGTATTCTCAATACCCTAGATGGGTATAGGGTGTGTCAACTCAAATTAGAAGGGTAGTTAACCCAACTATTGTGAAGTTTGCACTTTTAGGATATTTTCAAGGTATTGTGATATCTTGAAAATGAGAAATTCAACTCTTACTTTTGATGAGAGTAAAGTGTGTCATTGGAATTTGAGGTTTTGAGATTAATCTAATTAGCACAAATAGGATAGAATTCAAAGAAATGTCAAATTGGGATTTTGGCATTTTCTTACGAGATAAGGGCAACTTAGGATCATTTTACCTTAGCAATTAGTTAATGGAACCTAGATAGCACATCTAGGTATTTCTCTTTATGCTAAAATTACCATGATTTGTTTTCCTTATCATATGTCATGACATCATTTTATACATTCATATTGCTATGAAAAATAATACATATCATGCTATACATGCATCATATAGGATCATAGTTTTTCTTTTTGAAAATATTGATTTGATGTATGTCATGGTCATTATCATGCATTATTTAAATTTCTTGTCACTAAGGACAAATATGACATTAGTTGACATCCTAGGTAGGATGATCAAGCTTAGAATGTCTAGCTAGAGATGCATGCTCCCTTAGCTTAGGAAAAATCTACTTCTACATCTCACAAAAAATCATAAGGTTGACTTGTATGTGTATTGAAACACATTAGATACAAGTGAGATGTTATGAAGATGAAAAAAAACTCAAGATGTTGATTTAGTGCATCTATTTGAGTTTTAGTTTCATCAAAATACATAGATTATGTGAAGTTCAATCATGAGGAAAGCTAATATACAAGTCATGTGCATCTAGCCCAAATATCATGGTTGGAAATTAGTTTTTAAAATAATTTCAAAATCATTTTGAAAAACCTTGGTGAAGTCTATCTTTGATAGGAATCACCATGGATTAAGTAGATATAAAATAGAGTGAAACATTGAAGTTTTCAATGGTTTTCAATTTTATGTCAACCTTTGAAAATGGGAGTTATTTTCTTAGAAAATTATTTTTCTCTAATAGTATATGATATAAATAATGTCTACATGAAATTTCATGATTTTTAGAAATTTGTAGAGTTATTTAGGAATTTCTAAATTTTCATCTGAATTAACATTCAGAAATCAGAAACTCCAATCGATTAAGCACTATTGCCAATCGATTGGAGGTGAATTTATGCGAGCACAGAAACTCATGGAATCGATTAGTTGATCGATTGAATCTAGCGTAATCGATTAGGACCCAACTCCAATCGATTAGCATGGCCGGAATCGATTGGTATCTGAAACCAATCAATTGACAATGTTAATTTTTAGCTGAAATGTCTGATTTCAGCTGATTAAGCCACAATTAGTCAATTTAACTATCCTTAACCCTATGAAATGCTTGGACAAGTATATAAGGGTAACTTTCTTGATAAATATAAGAAAGGAATGGTTAAAAATGACTAACTTAGAGTTAAGGAGGAAGTTTGGATTCAAGTTTGAATCTTTAACTTTTTGACTTCGTTTTGAGTTTTCCTAAAGGTTTAGAAAAACTCAAAATCATTGTTGGTGCAATGATAGAAGTTGGAGCATGCTTTAAGGGGGGGGGGAGTTTCCTTTAAAAGACATGAATTGAATTTTTATTAAGGATGAGGAGACAATGAAAGGTTGGAATGAATGCTCTAGGTTGAGCATTAGAGGTGTTGAAGATTGTGAATCTTCATTGTGCTGAAATAATGAAAGATATGAGACTTTCATTTAAGGAATAAATCTCTGGGAGAGATTTTTCTCTTGAGAAGAGACTCTTGGGAAGAGCTTTTTGATGTGTATCCAAGGGGGAGAAAATGTAGGGTTCAAGTTAGGAAACCCTCATTTATGCTTTGACATGGGAGTTGGGCAAATATGGGTTAACCTAACTTAAACACATTGTCAAACATCAAAAAGGGGGAGATTGTTGGTGCAATTGTCCCCGAGTCAAGGGTTGACCAGGTTGACCAAGCTAGGAATGACTCTAGCTTGTGTTTAAATGTTTGATCAATATGTTAAGTGAAGTCAAGTAAATCAAGAGTTGACCGGAGACTTGAAAACAACTGAAGTCCTAGTGGGACTATGCAAGGAAAAGTCCTAACTGGATGTTAGGTAATGGAAAGTTCTAACTGATGTTAGATAAATGGAAGACCTAGTTGGGAACTAGGCAGTGAAAGTCCTAGTGGAACTAGACAACCGTAAGTCCTAGTGGAACTAGGCAAAGGAAAGTCCTAGTTGAGAACGAAACAAACGTAGTTGGGAACTAAGTTTAGTCCAAGGTGAGTTAGCTGGGAGCTAAACACTTGACACAACTAAAGTCCTAATGAGACTAGACAAACCTAGTTGGGAACTAGGTTAAGTCCAAGGCGTGTTAGCTGGGAGCTAAACACTTGGCACAAGTGAAGTCCTAGTGGGACTAGGCAAATCTAGTTGAGAACTAGGTCAAGTTCAAGTCGAGTCAGCTGGTAGCTAAATACTTGGGACAAAAGAGAAGTCCTAGTGAGACTAGACAAACCTAGTTGGAAACTAGGTCAAGTCCAAGTTGGGTCAGCTGGGAGCTGAACACTTGACACAGGAGAAAAGTCCAAGTTGATCTTGACTAGACACTTGGTGAAAAAGCCCTGGCAGGTCAAGGTTGATCAGATGCTAGGCAACAGGAAGTCCCAACAAGTCACGGATGACTTTGGGGTTGGGCAAAGGAATCCTAAACTTGGTTTGGGAGTTTAGGGTTGAGTAATTGATTGGCTCTAAGGTAATCGATTAGGGTAATCAATTGAATCTACTCTCGAGAGAACATAAGCTGTCCAAATCGATCAGATGATCGATTAAGGCTTAAGCCAATCGATTGGGAGATGTTAAAATCACGAGTGCACAGTAGAGTGCTGAATCGATTAGGCTAATCGATTTAGCATGCCCTAATCAATTAGGGTAATCGATTAGGCTCTTTTCATGAGTGCACAGTAAGTACTAGAATCGATTAGCTAATCAATTGTGGCATTTCCAACCGATTGGGGTAATCGATTGAAAACTGTTTGTCGAGTGAACAGAAGATTTGTGAATCTATTTGGACAATCGATTCAGCCTAGTTCTCGAGAGAACAATGAGCCTCGTAATAGATTGGGAAATCAATTAGAGGCTAACCAATCGATTGGTATGACTCACCAATTGATTGAGTATTTGAAAAAGAGCCATTTTGCAGGTTTAAATGGTTGGATCTGACGCGACAATCAATTAGGAGTAAGCCTAATCGATTGGGAACCCTAGGTCAACGCAATAAAGAGTGTTTTCGTGAAGTATTGAAGCATGGTTCTAAACGGGAGTTCTTGAGCTTTGGAGGAGAAGTGTTGCTGCATTTTCCAAGTCTACAAGAGGGATTTCCCAAGCAACAAGAGATCAAAAGCAAAGGTTATTCATTGTAAAGCTTTGTATTCATTGTATTACTTTTGTTTCTTGGTGTATTACTCGTGTTCGAGTTTGTACGAGGTTTCTCCACCTCTGTGAAGAAGATTTTTCATAGTGAAGGTGTGAGAGAGAGCCGAACCCTTGGATTAGTCACCTCAAGGAGGTGGATACCAAATGAAACAAAGGTGTTAGCATCGTTTTGAGTTTTTCATTGTAAATCATCATCAAGAAGCTATTGGAGCTAATAACCCTAGCCTCTAGCTCCCCTTTTGGTCTTAACACACTTGCTTGCTACAACTCATGCTATGCTCTTCCATAAACAAGTTCCAAAATCATATTGGGAGAAAATTGTCCTTAGTGCAACCTACATTATAAACTGATTTCCTTCCAAAGTCTTGAGCAATTAAACTCTTATGCAAGTTCTCTCACAATTTTTTTCTTAATATTCGAACCACAAATAATCTCACGCCATGAGTCTTTGGTTGTCCTATTTTTGTTCATATATCTAGCTACAACAGAGGTAAATTAGATCCACGAGCAATCAAGTGTGTGCTTGTCCGTTATTCTCCAACACAGAAAGGCTACAAAGGTTATCATCTACCTACACAAAAATTTTATATCTCTATTCATGTCACTTTTGAGGAAGGTCAATTATTCTTTTTTCTAGGGATGACAATTTTTCCCATGGGTTCGGGGCCCTGCGGGGATAACCCGAAATGAGAGTGGGTTCAAAGAATCTTTTCGGGTATGAGTTTGGGTTCGGGGACTTTTTAAATTCACGCAGTTGAATGGGAGCGGGTATGGCCCGCCCCGATATATCAAACCATAAATTATTAATGTTATTATATATGTATTGTTTAATTAATATTAGTATTTATTCTTGTATTAATACTTGTATGAAAGATGTTTAAAATTGAAAATATTTTTGGCCAAGTCAATGGGCATTTGAAGCGGGAATGAGGATGGAGATGGAGATTTAATCCCCGCGGGGTCATAGATGGGGATTTCCCAATTAGACAGAACCGGGAATGAGGCTGGGAATGGAGGCGGGGATATAATTCGGGGGCAGGGATAGGGATGGCAAACCCGCCCCCACCCCACCCTATTGCCATCCCTACTTTTCTCAGCCTTATCTCCAAGGGGAATCTAGCTCTATTGAGGAAGATAAGACAGAAGATATACTCTTTCTTGATCTACTCATCTCAGGGCCTTACTCATCTCAATCCAGATCATCTTCACAGAAGCCTCCCCTACAGCAAGAATTGTCTCCATAAGAACTTGATCCTACGCAAGTCCAAAACTCAACTCCTACTCCTGAAAATGAGGTATGCACAAACTCAATTTCCTCTCCTATTTCATCTGATTATGATTTACCTATTACCTTTAGAAAATGGATAAGAGAGTGCACTAAATATGCAAGATATTCATTGGCTAAATCAGTGTCTTTTCACATATTTTCTTCATCTCACAAAAGTTTCTTAACAAATTTAAATATCATCCCAATTCCTAATACATTTTCTGAGACTTTATCTAATGAGAAGTAGAGAGAAACTATGAGAATAGAGATGAAGGTACTTGAAAAGAACAAAACATGAGAAATTGTGGAGCTGCCACAAAATAAAAGAGCAATGGGATGCAAATGAGTGTTTCCCGTTAAGTATAAGTCAGGTAAGTCTCTAGAAAGATACAAGGTGGTTAGTTGCTAAGGGCTACACACAAACTTATGGAGTAGACTATCAAGAAACATTTACATTGGTGGCTAAGATGAATACAGTGAGGCTTTTATTATTCTTGTTTGTAAATTTCAATTGGAATTTACAATAGTTTGACCATAAATTTCAATTAGAATTTATAGCAGTTTGACGTAAAGAATGTCTTCCTTTATGGTGACTTAGAGGAAGAGATATATCTGGAGATTTCACTAGGCTTTGGAGGAGACATCAAAGGGAGCAAGGTTTGCAAATTAAAAAAGACATTATATGGACTCAAGCAATCTCCAAGAGCTTGGTTTGGTAGGTTTACAAAGATGATGCTTGATATCGAGTATAAACAAAGTCACGGTGATCATACATTATTCATCAAACACAACTTCAGGGGGAGTTACTACTCTACTAGAGTATGTGATGACATAATTATTACTGAGAACGATGAGAAAGAAAAGGAGGCCTTGAAAAGCTATTTGACAAAGGAATTTGAGATCAAAAACTTGGGATGCTTCAAATACTTCCTCAAGATAGAAGTACCTTGGTCTTGGCAAGGTATCTTCATTTCCCAACAAAATTAAAGTATGTGGTTGACCTCTTGAAAGAAACTAGAAAGTTAGCATGTAAACCTTCTTTAACTTCGATTAATCTCAATCACAAACATGGAGAGGTGAATGATGATAGGCAGTAGACAAGGAAGGATTTCAAAAATTGATTGGAAAGCTAATATATTTAACACACACTCGATCAAACATTGCCTAAGTTGTGAGTGTGGTAAGTCAATTCATGCACCCTAAAGAAGTTCATCTACAAGCTGCAAATCGAATACTTCACTATTTGAAATCTAATCCAGGAAAAAGAATTTTATTCAAGAAAAGTAAAGGATTGATTTTTGAAGCTTACACTGATTCAGACTATGTAGGATCTCCTATTGATAGACATTTCATAACAAATTATTGCATGTTCCTAGGTGGCAATCTGGTTATGTGGAGGTGTAAGAAACAAAATGTGGTAGCTCGATCAAGTGCAGAAGTAAAGTTCAAGGCTATGACTTAAGGTGTGTGTGAATTATTGTGGTTGAAAATCATCCTTGAAGATCTCAAAATAAAATGGGAGGAGGTTATGAGACTATATTGTGATAATAAGTCAACCATCAATATTGCTCATAATCTAATACAAAATGACAGGACAAAGCACATCGAGATCGATAGACACTTTATAAAGGAGAAATTAGACAGTAAATTAATTTCTACTCCCTATGTGTCTATAAAGGAGCAACTTGCAAATGTATTTACAAAGTGACTTAATGGACACAACTTTTCAATGATTATATCTAAGCTGGGAATGGATGTATCTATTCACCAGCTTGAGAGAGAGTGTTGGAAAGATTAATTATTTCAGGATAGTTGATCATGAATATCTTTTGATATGAAAAATCTCTTATCATACAAATTATGAGAAATCATTTAGAAATATAATATTTTAATTTTTTAATTTTTACAATTTCTATATATAATCAATGTACAATGTATATATATACCATTATTATGCATAATAAAGTATGCGAATGAGAATTTCATTCCACATTTCTTGATATTAATTAATAAATTTTAATATTTATTTATTTATTTTCTTTTACAACAACTTGAGCTTTTAGAATAAATAGTTAGCTAATAATAAAAAAACAACCCGAAGCACAAAACTATCATCAATGCAAATTTTTAGAAAAAGATCGGACCACATTCAAATCTTTCACATATCACAGAACAACAATAACAAAACTACAACAATCATCTAGTGCCAGCCAATGAAAAAAGATTTAAAGTTTGAATTTTATCTGATACATTATGCAAGTGTTCTCCATCAGAAATGAATTCCACAAACAAGAAATATTAGGATTCTTTGTTTCTCAAGTATCATGCAAAGTTTCACAAGAAATATAAACCCTAAAGTTGACCATCCATTTGGAAGCTCAATTTGATGCCAAATTCTGGTCTAGAGACTACTCAATTCTTTCAATCTAACCAATGTTCATTACCTGCCCTATGAATTCTAACAGCTGAACTTTTATTCAAATCAGTTATGCAGACTTTCTCATTTGAATCATCTCGATCGAATCTCTAATTTAGCAGCCATGCTATCGATACACCTTAGCTAATGGACTGCCTCATTCTTCTCATTTTCGTTTGATTGCACGGTGTGAAAAGGCTTTGTAGATTCATTATCACTCGAGGAATTTGAATTCAATGCGTGTGGTGATAGGGCTTCGGGAGTGGATGATTCGAGCATCAGTGCAACAGAAGCATACTCTGTAAGCATTAATAGATACATGAAACTTAATCAATCATGCATCAATAATAGGATCTAGCTATCGTACATCAATAAGGCAAAACTAAAATCTGAATACAATGACAAGTGAAGGCAAACCTGAATCCATCGCAAAGGCCATTGTATTTTACTTGTTGTCGGAGTTCCTTCAATGCAGCAGAAGTCTTCGGTAGGATTGGGTGGCAGCCAAAGCTTAGTCTCAATGGGGAAGAGTCCAAGAAATAAGAAGCTCTCAAAACCCTCTTGATTCAAGATTCCTCAATCAAAGGAAAGCTTCTTCCTTATATATCAGCCCATCATGTAAGGACCATTCACCTTAAAACTCATTCATCGTTAACAACGCATTAATGTTAATGAATCAGCTTATTGGATCTACACATTTAATCCACAACCATTAATCCAAACCCCCTTTATATGCAATGAAGCATTAAATCACTTAATTAGGGTTTAGTTTCCTTAATGTCAATTAGTCATATGTATATTAATCAAGTATAAGCCCACACTATAGATATTTAAGCACACTAATGTGGACTTAATCATTCAATCTTCCACTTGGATTATACTTGATCCCTTATACACCACACAATACCTTAGTTGAGCTCAACATGCCAAAATTTTATGGATTAAATACCCCTTTAAATAATTTGGTCCATTAATTCAATTAATATATGACTAAAGAAGTCATAGTTACTATAACTATAATAAGACCAAATAGTAATCACAGTATTAATATCATTAATGATATAGATCAAATATGAATGTATAGGACAAGAATGACATGAAATGTGATCTATAAGTGCTCATTTTCATTAAGTCCTCCTTATGACCCAAACCGGGTCCAAATCATATTTACCAAAATCTTATGTTAAACTGCAGTGGTAAAATATGATTCAATTTTATGACTCAAAATTGAGTTTCACATCATATTTACAAAATCGTATGTAAAATTGTAATAATAAATCATAATGTCCTCACATGTAAAACTTTAGTACGCACAATAAGCCAAAAATACATGTGTTCATTAATATAGAACATCACATAAAATATAGATTCCTACATAATGAGTACTTCATCAAAAGGAAGAACCCCCATATTTAGCACATGCTGATGAAATACCTTGGGTGACAAGCCCTTGGTGAGAGAGTCCGCTAACATGAAATCTGTCTTTATATGCTCTATCATAATTTGACTACTCTGAACTCTTTTTTTAACCACCAGAAACTTTATGTCGATGTGTTTAGACTTCGATGAACTATGATTATTCTTGGAATATAATTCTGCAGCTTTATTATCATAGTTGATCCTCAATGGTTTGTCAATGCCCTTAATGATCTTTAACCCTATGATGAAGTTCTGCATCCATATCCCATGGTTGGAAGATTCATAGCAAGCTATAAACTTTACCTCTATAGTAGAAATGACTATTAGCATCTGTTTGACACTTTTCCATAATATAACCTCTCCCACCATCATGAAAACATAACCTGAGGTGGATCTCTTGCTATCTAATCATCAAGCAAAATCAGAGTCTAAATATACAATGATCTCCAGATGACTTGATCTCCGATATGTGAGCATGTAATCTTTCGTTCTTTGCAAATACAACATACCAATGCTCTGGTCCAAGATTACTCAAATATTTTCCTAACATCCCCACAATGTACGCAAGATCCGGACGCATACATACTTGAGCCTACATCAAACTCCTTACTGCGAACGCATAGGGGAATTACTGCATTTTCTCAATCTCAAGTTCACGACGTGGACATTGCTGCAAGCTAAGTTTATCATCACCTTTTGACACAGGTGTGTCGCCAAGAGCATAATTTTGCATGTCATATCGAATGAACACCTTTTCTATATAGACATTTTCTGTTAGTCCAAGTGTGCACCTTGAACGATCATGAATAATCTATATGCCTAAAATAAAGGATACATTACCAAGATCTTTCATTTCAAATTTATCTGATAGAAATGACTTAGTTTCTAGTAGCAGACCCTTATCATTGCTTGCCAATAATATATCGTCCATATACAGAACAAGTATAATAAATTTGCTCACACTAAACTTGATATATAAATATTGATCAACTGGATTCTCCTTGAAATCGTATGAAGAAACCACTTGATCAAACTTTTGGTATCACTGATGTCTACTTTTAACTCATAAATAGACTTCCTTAGTTTATATACTAGGTGCTTTGAATCTCCTAATTCAAAGTTCTCCGGATGTATCATGTATATAGTTTTCTCAATATTTCCATTAAGAAACGTAGTCTTAACATCCATTTGGTGGAGCTCTAAGTCATAATGAGCTATAAGTGTCATGATTACCCTAAGAGAGTCTTTCGTCGAAACTGACAAAAAGGTCTCATTGTAATCAATGTTCTCCTTTTGAGTGGATCCTTTGGTGATTAGGCGTGCCTTATATTTTTCTACATTGTCATGTGAGTCTTGTTTGGTTTTAAATATCCATTTACAACCAACATGTTTCACACCTTCAGGTAATTTGACAAGTTTCCAAACGTCGTTGTCCATCATAGACTTCATCTCTTCCCTCATGACTTTGATCCATTTTTCTGGATGAGGGAATTGTTTGATTTCTTGGAAAGATGTGAGATCTTCTTCTAAATCTGTGTCAAACTCATGCTCTTGGAGATATACATAATCACGAGATATCGCGGATCTCCTTTTCTAATAGATCTCCTTAGTGACACTTGATTTTAAGGTGATTGAGAGTTATGCTCAACCATAGGAAGAAATACCTCTATTTGAGCTGACGTACCTTCCAATTGTATTGGAGGGGACATGGGAATATTGCGATCAACTACCCCTTCCGGTTATGTAGCTTCAACTATATATGAAATTATGACTATTTCACTATTAGTTGCATCAGTAGTTATCATATTAGAATCATCAATGTTCTCTTCAAATGATATTTTCCTAACTTTATCGTTCCTACTATCCTCAATAAATTTGACATTACCCGTCTCGAAAAAAGATCTACTCAAGGGGTTGTAAAACTTGAAGCCTCTTGAGTTTTCAGAGTATCTTACAAAATGATAGCTAATGGTTCTTGAGTACAATTTCCTTTTGTTAGGCCTATAGGAGCATGCCTCAGCTGAACAACCCCAGGCATGTAGATGCCTAAGATTATGCACTCTACCTGTCCACAACTCTTATGGGGGTTTTCGTTACGACCTTACTAGGAACTATGTTGAGTAAGTAAACTGCAACCTTGAGTGTCTCACCCCATATAGACTCTAGTAGAGAAGAAAATGCAATCATACTTCTCACCATATCTTTTAGGGTTTGATTTCATCGCTCTGTTACACCATTCTGTTGAGGTGTCCCAGGTATGGTGTATTGCGCCATGATTCCATACTCAGCAAGGTAATCCGCAAATGACCCAGGATGTTGTTTATCTGATCAATCAGACCTACAAAGTATTCACCACCACAGTTTGATCTGACAGTCTTAATTTTCTTACCCAGTTAATTTTCAACTTCGACTTTGAAGGTTTTGAACATGTCCAAAGATTGTGACTTTTTGTGAATAAGGTACAAATATCCATGTCGAGAATTGTCATCTATAAAGCTAATAAAGTATGATTGACTGTTCCAAGACGCTTTAGGAAATTATCCACATATATCTGTATGTATTAGCTCTAAGACACTATTACTCCATCTTGAACCCTTATTATTTTTGTTAGTTATTTTCCCCTTAATACACTCAATGCAGATTCCAAAATCTGACATATCAAGGAAATCAAAAATTCTTAGTGACATTAATCTTTCTAGGTGTTGTTTAGAGATATGTCATAAACGTCTATGCAACAACATAGATGAATTCTCATTTGTTACACTACGCTTCACACCTATACTATGCATCACAATATTATCCATATGAGTTTCAATGTTCAATTTGTATAGTTTGTCAATTAAGGAACCAGTACCACACAAAATAAAATTTAAAAAAATACTGAGCTTTTCATTTCCAAATGAACAAGTGTATCTAGATTTGTCCACACATGAAATAGAAATTAAGTTCTGCCTAAATGATGACATTACAAATATATTTTTCAAATTCAAAATTACATTATTCCCTAAACAAACTCTAAAGACTGTTGGGGAGTTGGTAAGATGCGTGTGTTGGACACATTTCACAAACGCGCAGTGGAAGACAAATAATAAATCTAATTTATTACAACACACATCACACGCATGCAAGATATAACAGTGCCAAATATAACCATAATATAAAATTTTATGATAATTAAATTATACATGCGAGTTTGTTACCGAACCTTGTAGAGCGTTTGCTAACCTCGCAAGACCAGCCTCTTATGGAATCAACGAACAAGCTTAACGAGGCTTGCCTCGACTCATATCCACGCCGAGTTATCCTGAAGATGACTTCGCTAAGTCACGTGTCGTGTCTCCACTTCGGTACTAGCTGAAGGTGGGAGACGTAATGATCTAAGAGAGGGATTATGGTCCGATTTGTACCTAGCAGCAATTGCAACCAGACGACACAAATCAACCGGTGGCTACAACCTTTGTAGCCGCTGTTTGGAGGCAAAAACCCTGCTGTTTGAGGGCTGGAAAAAATCGCTGCCGACGAGGGGCAGCAATTCCGGCTAGCTAAACAAATTTTAGCCTTTGTTGAAATTTTCGACAACAACTATTGCTGGTCCGGCAGTCCCACAGCAGGTCCTGCAACAACACATCAAGTCCTGCAGCAACACATTAAGTCCGGTAGCAAGCTTCAAATCCGGAAGAAAGCTTATCTAATATAGTCCTCTTCATATAAAGAGGACAACCTTATATCTTCAAATATGATAAACGAGGTTTATTATTAGTCCATATATCAAATAGAGTAGTAGTGCCTAAGTCGGGACTCTGTTTAACAAGTAAATAATTATGTCGAGTGCATAACCCCAAAAGATTTTGGGAAGACTCACATGATTCATCATTGACCTAACCATGTCCAACAATGTTTG
>JBBUKS010000085.1:2062728-2078665 GCA_038050645.1 Hedychium gardnerianum | reverse complement strand
CTAGCCAGGATTTGACCCCTAGACCTCATTGTGGCAACACCTCATGCACTAGCCAACAGGTCATCCCGTGGGGACAACTTCGACACTCTCTCACCCATGTTTATGAGTGTAAATGTTTTACCTGTCGACTCATTCATCCTGTCCTCACATAACGAATGATGACTAATATATACAGTATTATTATTATGAAATTTAAAAATTAAATTCTGATTAATAATTAAATTTTTATATATTGATTATTATTCGAATTAATTAGATTAATCATCGTAATTTATTTTTTCTATATTAATTTTGGTACGGATTGACGGAAATACTGAAAATGATACCTTTTGCCTTCAAATAAGACTCAATTTTTTATCCTTTTTTATTTCAAATTAATAAATTAATTTTTATTATTTATTTTCTTCCTATTAATCTTAAATATTTTTTAAATTTATCATACCACTAAATAGGACCCAACTTTCACTTCAATGGCCGATCTTTCGAGGGGCTACCATAGAATGTGTACATTTTTCTTCCTTTTTTAATCACATGGTGGGTCCCATAATTGTAAACATTTATGGATTGTTTGTTTTGTTTTTTTACTTGGAGTAACATGCATGGTCTCATTCTAATAAATCATGCATGCATGATTATGACTCATGAGGCTAAAATACAAGTGAATGAGATAAGTCGAAAAAGTAGATTAGATGAGTAAATGATTTCGATGAACTTGGAGGGTATATAGGTAAGCCAAGTGGTGAGAGTGAAATAAACGAGTTAATTCAATGTAACAAGTGGATTGGATAGGACATCCTTTAGTTGATTTTGGGACGGACTGACGGGAGCATTGGGAGCGAACGTTTCATCTTTTTGCCATCAAGTACGAGCATTTACAAATTTATCCGATGAACGAACTAAAATAAATATCACTCATCTCTAGATTAGTTGAGTTTGTAAAGATCGAGATAATTTGATTATCAAAAAATAATAATAAATCAATTTGGGAAATTAGGATGGGATAAGTGCCGAGTATGGGGCCACGGCCTCACTGGACTTATGGATTGAGTTGAGCTCAATTTTTTATATATAAATTAATAACAGTAATATAAATATTGAACATTTTAACTAGTATTTAATAAAAATACTAATTTTAATAAGTTTAGCTTTTTTACTTTTAGATTTATTATTAATATTATTAAAAAATTTAAAAATAAAAAATATTAATTTTACTATTAAGATTTCAATCGATATTTCTAAAAAAAATCTAAGTTTTAGAAATTTTATTTTTATTATAATTTTTAATTTAAATAATTGACCTAAACTGAGGTATAATTCACTTGGGCTTTGGTTTACGTAGTGGGAGACAAACCTCTTTTTTGTTTCGTGTACCCATTTTAGGTTAACTTAATCAAGCTTGGTTGACTAAGTTCGATTGACCAAATTCGAATTGACTCAAATTTAATTTTGATATTTGATAATATATTAATTGGTTGAGTGAGACGTCAAATAAGTCAAGGTTGACAGATTATGATCAATATATTTGTTAGCTAGAGTTAAATAGGTTAAGGTTGATCATATACTTGACAACAGAGAAGTCTAAATGAATCATAGTTAACCAAACACTTAATAGTTTAAAATACAACAGGAAGTTGGTAAGGATGACGTCCAAGTGGGTCGAGGTTGATTAGACACTTGACAATAAAGGAAGTCCTAACATGTAATGAAGAATCAGATGTTAGGCATTAGACGAAAAATTCTGACAGGTCAAGATTGATTGGATGTTAGACAGCGATGAAGTCTCGGCAGGTAAAGGTTGATCGAATGTTAGGCAATAAATAAGTCTAAGCAGGTCGAGGTTGACCAAATGTTAGGCAATGAGGAAGTCCCGATATGTCAAGATTAACCAGATGCTAGGCAATGAGAAGTCTTGGCAAGTCAAGATTGATTAGATATTGAACAAAGGAAGTCTTGATAGGTTAAAGTCAATCAGATACTAAGTAAGGATAATGCCCTAGTAAGTTGGGGTTAACCGAGACTAATCGTATGAGGAAGTTTTAGAGATTTTAGAGTTTCTGTTACAATATTATTTAGGGTTTAGGGTTTCTGTTATAGTATTTAGGGTTTGTTGTAGTGTTTAAGGTTTAGGATTTGCTACAATGTTTGGGGTTTAGGGTTGCTATATTGTTTAGGGTTTATGGTTTCTACTACTGTGTTTCTGCTATAATAATAATCGACTATCACTATAATAAATACAAAGTTTAAAGCCTGATTAATCAACTCGACTGATATGATGTTATTGTTACAGTAATAGTCGATTGTTACGGTAGCAAATAGAAAGTTAGAGAATTGATTGATCAACTTGACTGATCTTGAGTGATTTCGATCAGTCAAGTTGATCAGTCGACTGATGACACTATAACAACGAATATAATATTTTGAACTTCACTACAAAGACTCAACTAATTGGAATCAGTCGATTGATGAACAATGATAGTCGATTGTTGATATTTTTGTAGCAAACAGAAGATTTCTGAGTCAGCTATGACACTCAACTGTTTAGCATCAATTGATTGATGAAGAGTAGCAGTCGATTGTTCATGGTCAAATCAGAATAGGTAAGAGCCATTTTGTAGGGCAACGATTGAATTCAGTGGAGCAATCAATTGATAGTGATGAATAGTCGATTAATAGATGAAAATTATCCTCAAGCCGAAGATTATAAAAGAATGGTTTTGAGAAGGATTTTGGTGCCAGTTCTTGGAGGTTTTAGAGACAAGTATTCTTGCATTTTCAAACCCCAAGAGGAAATTTAAAAGCAAGCAAAGCCAACTTCATGTTGTGTAAACTTGTTTATTTTGATTTCTTTTGATTTCATTTGTGCATTTGTTTTTAGATTGTTTTGTTTGTAAGAACAAGTGTTATAAGAAATTTCTCCATCTTCAAAAGGTATCTGGTAAGGAGAAAACATAATGGAGTATCGCTAAAATTAGGCCATGGAGTAGAAATTCAAGGTTCCGAATCATGTAAAATTCAAGTGTTATGCTTGTGTTTTTATTTTCATATATATTTGTATCTTTCCACTGCGTATTTAATTCTTTGTCGATAAGCACAACGAATAATGAATGATCAAACGAAATCACGAATCATTATTCACCCCTCTAGCGGCGTCAACTATCCCAACATGATAGACCATCCACAATTTATTGACACCTCTAAAATTAACTATCTTATTCTTAATCATTCCACCTTAAACTTAAACAAGCTAAAATTTATACATTCCATATTTTGTGATTAGACTCTTGCCATTTAAGTAGCAACAATTTTACCTATATTAAAATTACTAGCGCATATAATAAAATTTAATAACACCTAAATACACTTTAAATTTTTTTAATAATATAATTTAAGATAATATTTATAATATAATTTGATAACACTTTAAAATGTACTTATAATACAATCTCATAGTACCATGATAGATATTGTTCGGGCTGGCTAGATTAGCCCCCGTGATTTACCTCCTCCGTGTTGGTCCTGGGACGGACTGGCGGGGGCGCTGGGGGCGAGCGTTTCGCCTTTTGCCACCATGTATGCACCTACTAGCACTTGTTATATGAAATTACTATGAAATTAAAATTGCATATTTCTTACCTGATGCTTTTGACATGTGTAAGGTTGGTCAATTATATGAACATCTAAGCCGTCAATTTGGATTGGGTCCGTCAGGTTGGCCCACCCCGCCAAACAATTTAAACAAGTTGGGTTGAGATTTTATCAACCCATTTAAAGGTGAGTCTAGGCGGGCCGACCGGCCTGGCCTGCGACCCGTGTGGGTTGGCCCGCGGTGGGCTTGGGTTAGCCCGCGGGTTGAGGGAAAAAAATTATAAGCGAGTTACCCTGAAATTGTGATTTAGGAGGCATCAGAAACAAATTAAATAGTACATGAATGAGGGGAAATCATGGGAAAAAAGTTCAAGTTGGTAACTAATTTAACAAATACGAATTATAGAGTAAGTGAATTTTTAGAATAGAAAGCTAAAATAAAGCAGCAAATGCTTGACCAATTTTCACCTTCCATAACCAACTAGCCTATCAAATCGGAAAATCAGTATAACTAGATTTCCAAATTCAGTGGCAGAGATTTAAGAATAACTTAAAAAGAAAGGTACGCAAGGGAAAATAAATTTTTATATATTTGGTTGGATTTAGATTAACTAGATTTTAATCTTTTTTATATAATTTTTTTTTTTTAGTGGGCTCGTGGGTTAGCCCCTGCATAACCTGCAACCCGCCTTAAGTTGGGTTGGGTTGGGAATTTTCCAACCCACGAAGATGATGGGTTGGCTCCCCCGCCAAATGGTCGGCCCGCTACTAGCCAACCCGCCCCGCTACGGGTCGGTCCATTTAACAGCTCTAATTTTAGGATACACTTGTTCAACAAATCTTTAATTATAATTACTTTGGGAAAATTTTAACTTCCTTATCCTTATTGGGATTTGCATCTCATTTGCTTATTTGGTTTGGCTTACTTTACCATTGTTGAGTTAATTACTTATTCAGATTAACCTAGGAATCATAGTTTAGAAGAGAACTTATAATTATAAACCATGGTTTTAAGTCTCATACTAGGCAAGATGGTCGAAATGTATCGTTCCGATAAATTATCAAAATTGATATTATTCAGCACAAATAATGTCTCTTGTGCCTCCTCTTGTTGTCATCAATGTTGTGATTCAATGCTCCTACTCCCTCTAGTATCCCATACCATCCTTCACCTCTCGAGCCACCAAGCTACTAACTTGATCACACCAAGTCATGCTCCACGAGCTACTCCAACACCATTTCAGTGCTTCTCGTCCTATGATCCCTCAATTATCTCATGCAACCTTCTCCGATCTCCAATGGACTTCGGAGCCACTAAACGTATTACCTTAGTCGCCCCAACTCATCATCAACATTAATCAACCTTGTCCAGTCATGAGATCTCCAAACTCTATGTGTGTCATGTCAAGTCCATGCACAACTTAATCACATATCAAATCACAATGTGAGGCCTAACTTAAATCCTTTCCACAAACATCAAAATTCAAGATCGAACCCGACCAAGTAGGACACAATTGCACCAACAAATACAAGGTTAAAATAGAAAGTAAGCAGATCTACCTACTAGAAAGATTCAACTGGTTGAAATTGGTTAAATAACCAAAAACATAGTTTCAACCCAAAGGTTTCCTAATATGATTAATGTGTTAGCAAAGATTGTGAAGAAATGTGTATAAAAGTCTAAAAAAACAACAAATCAAAATCCACTTTGATATAAAAATTGAACTTGAAATTATAACTAATTGACTACTAACCTTTTCCCACAATAAGTCCAAGTTGGTTCCAACTAAGTTTGTGAAAGGGCTCCAACTTTGTGAAATTCAAAACTAGCAAAACAGGGAAAAACATAAGTAGATTAAATAGACCAAGAAATCCAAGGAACTGAGCAGTGCTTGCTTGACAATTTTTTTTCTCATCAGTCAACTTTTGTCGAATAAGGGTGATATAAACAGCATATATCCCTGCTGAGATGAGAGCAAGAAAATCTCCGAGAAGAGGATTTGTTGCAATTGCATTTAACCCAATACTTGAATCAGATAGGCTGACCATTATTGTCCCGCCCATGCAAAGAAGAACACTGACTAGCTTGACCCATGTGAACTTTTCTCCTAAAAATGCTACAGCAACCAAGAAAGTGAAGAGGCTAGACGAGCTGCTTAAGATAGTATTTGACTGCAGAAAGTAGCAAAACCATTAGAATGCTAACAGAAAAAAGAATAAAAAAGGAATAGATAGGAACACCAACCGTAACAGTTGTGTATTTAAGAGAGAGATTGAATGTCAATTGAGCAAAGAACCAAAAAGGGCATATCAACAAGCTAACTTTAGCTACTTGACAACGAGTCCAATGCTCCTCCGTATTCACTGGTTTAGTGCTATCGTCAGTCATCACGCAAGATTCTCCACCACTGAATGCAATAGCTTGAGTGGATAATATGCTCTCAGAATCTTGAATTCTAGAGTGAATCAAAGAAATGTTTTCTTGTTGATTATTACTCAGCACATATGAGCCAGTATGTTGACAAGTCTGCACTAGAAGATTAACTTCCTCTGAATTAACAGACAATTGTGTGTCTGGACCATTCCTACTCCGAAACCAGTGCCAAGAACCCTTTAATACAACTTCAAGATTCCGAGAGATCTCAACAATTGGAATAAGAACCACAAACAACGAATTACAGATATAGGTAATCAGAAAAGGAGAAACACCAGAATCTACAACAGATTGAACTATATAACTAGCAGCAATCCATATTGTTGCCACTGCAACAATGTATATGAGACCTAAAGCCCAACGCCAAGTATCTCTGCTGAACCTCATCGGAGATGCTGGGAATGTTCATTCAAACCTGGGCAAATTGAAGCTCATAACTATTCCCTGCTGAAAATAAACCACCAGTTGATTTAACAACTTGTACCTAAACATTTTATTTGTAATCTTTAGAGTTGTGCATTCAATAATTAGTAAAAGGGCAAAACAACAGCCAGCCACATAAAGAACTGAATCGATTTAACAGAGAAACAAATTAGGATGGCAGATTTTGTTAGAAACTATACTTCCCATAACAATGTGTTGGTGCAATCAGGGTTTCAATATTTGACAATATACCTGGTGATGATTGATCAAGGGTTGATTCAAAATATTTGGAAGTAAGTGAGAAGTCCAAGCAGGTCAATAGTGACCTGATTGACTCATCAGTTGCTTGGCAGTCAAGAAGAAGTCTAGTCGGGTCAAGGTTAACCGGATGACTAACAAAGGGAAAGTCAAATCAGGTCAAGATTGACTAGATGACTAGCAAAGGAAAAGTCCAAGCAGATCAAGGGTGACCAGCTGTTTGGCAAGGGTAAAGTCCAGGCAGGTCAAGGTTGACCGAATGTCTGGCAAAGGGAAAGTCAAGAATGATCGGATGTCTGGCAAGTGGCAAGTCCAAGCATGTCAAGGTGACCGAATGCTTGGCAAAGGAAAAAATCCTATGGGAGTGAACCTAGGTACTGAAAAGTCTTGGAGGAATAAAATCTAAGCAAGTGAGACTAGTAGGTCAAGTAAAGGAGGTTCGGGCGACCGAAACAAGGTTTCCGATTCAACTAGATATTCCAGTTGACCGGAACAGTATGATCGGTCGACCGAAGCATAGTAAAATGACATGGCAACTGATGTGTCAAGGGTTAAGCCTCAAATAGCTAACGTGGCATGGATAAGCACATGATGTGGCAGCTGATGTGGCATGGAAAAACACCAGCCTGATGATGTGGCAGCTGACGTGGAAGCTAAGTTGGCTAAGATGGTGCCAGATAAGCTTCAAGAAGGTAGCATGGCCAAGAATAAGCATCGAGCAACTGACGTAGCAAAAAATAATGTAAGAATAGATGCGATAAAGCTTGATCCAGATAAGGTAAGAACAGATCCGAATAAGTTGTGGATCAACCGACCAGATAGGCTTGTTCGGTCGACCGGAAAAAGTCTATGAAAGAGACTTGAAGTAGAGACTCAGTATAATGATCAAAACTCTTAAATTTCCCTAAGCTCTGTGCTCGAAAGTTCTCTCAAAGCTCTATGATCGGGAAGCGCCAGAGCAGTGTCGTGGCACTCAAAGACTTCCGGACCGAATCGGCAAAACTTTGTTTGTATTAATTATTATATGCTCATTTGATTTATCTACTTGTGATTGCTTTTACAATTTTGTAAGAGGTTTTTCCGGCTTCGGAAAGTTTCCGGAAAGGAGAAAGATAGTGGATCATGTGCTCTTTATTCAAGCTACTTTGAAATAATGACTTTGTTTTCAAATGGAAAAGGATCTAACTTAAACCTTAAGCATCTCTCTCCTTTTCTCATATTTTAAAAAACAATAAACAAGTAATAGATAAGTATAAAGAATTAATCATAGTTGTCAAACAAGTAAAAAAATAATTATTTCATTTCCAATAGATAAATAAAACATATTAGCATGATCACAAGAACTAAGAGAGTTAAGATGGTAATCAAACAAGAAAGCAATGAGCATTCATTTCCCAAAATCCATGCATTCCCTCCATATATAAAGCATTTAAACATTTTTGCTTTAGAATGATATGTAATTATGAAAGTCATGTGAAGCATGAAAAAAGTAAGTCAAACATATCATCATGGTGTATAAATAATAGTTCAACTTTGTGCCCGGTGAGCAGTTCAGGAAGAGGAACATGAGGACATCGTATAGAAATCTAAAGAAAAAACCTTTGCCAATGAACTAAGATAAAGAAATTTTCAACTAATAAATCTCTCCAATTCGCAACAATAAACAACGAACCTCCAGATTTAATATCGATTATTTCATCCAACTAGTAAACATAGAATTGTAACCACCAAAAACTAGCTAAAGAAGAATAAAGCCTCTAATCCCATCGATTCAGAATAAAGACGAAGCCCTAGCATGGGCTTAGAGATAATACAATATCAAAAACAACAAGTGATCTCAAATCTCTCCTTGCAGATACAGAACAACGAGCGATTGAGTGTACCTAGTGGAAGATTAGGCTTTTTAACCCGGAAACAATTGAATCAATCAACAAATCACGAGGAACAACAAGAAGGCTTTGAAATCAGTTGCTGGAAAATTTTCTCGCAACGAGAACGGTCTGTCCCTTTTCTTAAAATCAGAGTATCTGAGCCCCCTTCGGTCCAACTAGTCCCATTTTCCTATTCATAAAATCCAATGTGAATTAAAAATATATTAATAAACTTTTGATAAATATTGTAAACGTAATGAAATTTTATGTTTAAAAATTTTTTAATCGCTTATTTTTATGTTTGATGTGGTGGAGATAACGGTACCACGTGGCATGGACCATGACTCGATCGACACAACCCTCAATTCGACCGACTTGGGAGGGATTTGAGTCAAGTTAGCCGACTCTTACCTCATTTCTGGTCGAGTCAGCCGCCTCCCGGCCAAGCTCCACCTCAACTCGGGTTGAGTCAGCCGTCTCCCGGTCGAGCTCAACCTCAACTCGGGTTGAGCCAGCCACCTCCTTAAAAGATGCAGTCGTTGCCAACTGCCTCCCAGCCAAGCTCAATCTCAACTCGGCTGCCAGCCGCCTCTTTAAAGAACACAGTTGTTGTCGGTCGTCTCCTTAAAGGATGCAACAGTTACACAAGCTACTAGCCGCCTCCTTAAGGGACGCGGTCGTTACAGCAGGAAGTCAACAAACCCAAGGGACGCGACCGTTACAGTAGGAAGTCAGCAAACCCTAGGGAAGCGGCCGTAACAGCAAGTAGTCAGCAAACCCATGGGACGCGGCCGTTATAGCAGGTAGTTAATAAACCCAAGGGACATGGTTGTTACAACATGAACTCAGCTGTCCCAAGGGACACAGTAGTTATGTAAGCCACCTATAAGAAGAGATCACCTCTTCACCTCTTATATAAGGTAATGGTGACAGCGTTAGGAAGAAGGCAAGAACATTAACTCTTACTATATTTCTCTATTGTCTTTTCTCTCTGGTTCTTTTTCGCTCTCCAAATCTGACTTGAGTGTTCGAGGGGCAAGCCAAGGTACGCCTCGACCCCCTTTTAACCTCTTTTTAGTCCTTTTAGTGGCCAACGCCGGAGATCTTCGCCAAACGAGTCTAATGTTGGTGCAATCTGCAATTTGGCCAGATGTTTGAAAGTGAGTTAAGTAAGAAGTCTAGTCAAGTCAAGGTTGACCGGATGACTAGAAAAGAGAAGTCTAATCAGTCAAAATTGATCGGATGACTAGCATAAAGGAAAGTTTAGTCAAGTAAAGATTGACCGGATGACTAGCAAGAGTAAAGTCCAAGCAGGTCAAGATTGATTAGATGTCTGACAAAGGAAAAATCTAGGTAGGTCAAGGATGACCGGATGTCTAGCAAGTGACAAGTCCAAGCAGGTCAAGGTGACGGGATGCTTGGCAAAGGAAAAATTCTAAGGGAGTGAACCTTAGGTGGTTAGAAGTCTTGGAGGTGAACTCCGAGTAAAAGAAAATCCTAGGAGAGTGAACCCTAGGTAGAAGTCTGGGAGGAATGAACTCCAAGCAAGAGGTAAGTCATAGGTCAGGTAGACTCCAGCTTTGTGTGTTTGCTTGTTGTGTTTTTATGCTTGTCAGGAACCTAGTGTTAGAAGCAAGACGGAGAGCAGACGAACGCAATCGAACACAACTGGACCTGGAGTAAACCGGACTTGACCTGGGTCGAACAAGACCCAAACCGGTCCGGTCGACCGGACAACCGGTCCGTGCGACCGGACAACCAGTCCGTGCGACCGGACAACTGGTATAGGTGACCGGGCAACCAGTCCGTGCGACCGGACAAACGGTCCGTGCTACCGGACAACCGATCTGTGCTACCGAACAACCAGTCCGTGCGACCGGAACACTAGTATTGGGGATCGAAAAACCGGTTTGATCCACCGGTTAGGTTCGATTAACCGAGTTTGGGTGCGAACTCGATTCAATGACTAGGCTTGGTTCAGTCTGTAGGATTAGGGAGTCGATAGAGGGGGTTGAATATCGCACTTTTAAAACCTTCTTTTCTTTTTACAAAAACAAGATAGAGTCACAGCGGAAATATTAAAACAAAAAGCTTATTACTTGATTCGCACTCCAATGCTGACGATCCCTTGGATCGTTTTCGAATAAGCAATTTGATGTGTGTATTTCATGCATAGTTTTTAGTATTGTTTTGCATGTATTATTTCATCACATGAGTATATCTTTATTCCCTTATATAAGGGTTGAAGAGGTGACATCTTCTTATAGGTGGCTTACATAACTACTGTCTCTAGGGACTTCATGCTTTAACGACCGCGTCCCTTGGATTTACTGACTACCTGCTGTAACAACAGCGTCCCTTGGGTTTGCTAACTACTTAACAACCGCATCCCTTAGGTTTGCTGACTTCCTACTGTAATGGTCGCGTCCCTTGGGTTTGCTAACTTCCTGCTGTAACGATCGCGTCCCTTAAGGAGGCGGTTGATAGCTTGCGTAACGGTTGCGTCCTTTAAGGAGGCGATGGACAATGACTGCGTTCTTTAAAGAGGTGGCTGGCAACTTGCGTAACGGCTGCTTGCTTTAAGGAGGTGATTGGCAATGACTACGTCCTTTAAGGAGGCGGCTGGCAGCCTACGTAACAGTTGTGTCCTTTAAGGAGGCGGCTAGCTCGACCCGAGTTGAGGTTGAGCTATGCCAGGAGGTAACTGGCAACGACTGAGTCTTTTAAGGAGGTGGCTAGCTATACCCGAGTTAAGATTGAGCTCGGCCGGTGATGTGTATTTTTTACGTGATTTTTAGCATTATTTAGCATACATTCTGTGTCATATCATTTGCATATTTCGTATATTTGCATTCACTTGTTATTATTTTCATTATATTTACTCTTTTCATTCGAAGATCTGCTTTTTGCATGTTTACATTGATAGGACGCATTTTCGGAGCAAAATTGGAGCATAAAGGCCTTGGAATGCAAGAGAGAAGCAAAATGGAGTTTCTAGCAAAAGACACGATCGTGCCTTTTTAGGTATAGTCGTGCTTTTTACCACAATAAGGATGAAAGCAAAAGGCACGGCTGTGCCTTTTAGACACGACCGTGCTTTTTACCACAATGAAGATAGGAGCTCTAGAACACAGCCGTGCCAAAAATGCATGGACATGGGAAAGCAAAGTTTAACACGATCATGCCTTTTTGGCATGGCCTTGATTATTTTCCACAAGCTTGTAGGCGGTAAAAGACAGTCGTGCCAAAAATACACGATCGTGTGGCGGCAAGATGGACCCCGACAATGAGTAATTCTTCTCAACCTTTTTTAACGGTTTTCGAGATATAAAAGACCCAAGAAACCTCCCAAAATGGGGAGGAAGGTTTTAGCCTTTCCAGGGAACCCTAAAGCAATCATTCCACAGCCGCGGCGACAATCCATCCACTATCAGAGCTCGGGAACGCCTCCAATACGCCGGAATCTCATGGATATGCATCTTCTTCTCTCCCTTCTTTTAGATTTAAGTTATAAGATGTTTAATTCAATGTTTCTTGATTGTATTCCCTTCTCTATGGAGTAAATTTTCAGATTCTAGGATTAAGAAATAATAATTGTTGACATTGTTCTTGAGTATTTATTTCTTTCTCTATATAATGACATGTTCATTTCTTATTCTTGTTTTGTTATATTATTTGTGAATGCTTAAGGACATGGGAAATCAGTCACTTGTAGAGGGGATAATTTAGGAGCCCTAGTGATAGGGAAAATCCTGCGAAGCGGGCATTCTAGCACGAAGGTGGACTGAATTCCCATGAAGGGAAAACTATCTTAGAACTTAATGGATTTACCCCTATTTTATGTCATAGAGTATAGGTGATAGTCTAGATGAACGAGCCCTTGTGACAGGGGTAATCCCACAAAGCGGACTTCTAGCACTTTCGTCTGACTACGATGCATCGGGTTTAGGTAGATACTCCGGTACAATTCTCCTAATTTTGTGTCGGTAATCTGGATAGGATACCCTACATGTGAATGACCATAAAAGTAGGAAAGTAACAATACTTGAGACGTAAACAACCATCATAAAAAATCGAAATCCTAGAATCGTTCCCCCCAAACCAATCTCTCGCCCAACTTCTAAACTACTCTCTCTCCTTCTCTCAACTCTCTCTCTCAACTCAACTTTCTCTCTCTCATTCTTGCAAACTCACCAATTTCGATTGTCTAAATAACTAGCTTTGCGAAACCAATGAGTGCTTAATCCACAATCCGGGATCGATATTTTTATTACTTGACGACAACCGTGCACTTGTGAAAATCGTACAACAGTCGGGAGGCAATTGGCATTGATTGCGTCTTTTAAGGAGGTGACTAACTCAACTCGAGTTAAGGTTGAGCTCGACCAGGAGATGGCTGACTCGACCCAAGTTGAGGTGGAACTCTGTCAGGAGGCAGTTGACTCAACTAGGTAGGAGTCGGCTAATTTGACCCAAATCCCTCCCAAGTCGGTCAAATTAAGGGTTGCGTTGATCGAGTCATGGTCCGTGTCAAGTGGTACCGCTATCTCCGCCACATCAAACATAAAAATAAGCGATTAAAAAAAATTTAAACATAAAATTTCATTACATTTACAATATTCATTAAAAGTTTATTAATATATTTTTCATTCACACTAGAATTTATGAATAGGAAAATGGGACTATTTGGACCGAAGGGGGCTCAGATACCCGGATAAAAAAAAAGGATAGATTGCTCCCGTAGCGTGAAAATCTTTCAAAGACTTCTTGTTGTTCCTCGTGATCTGCTAATTGGCTCAATTGTTTTCAGGTTCAGAAGCCTAATCTTCCTCCATGTATACTAAATCGCTCATCGTTCTGTATCTGCAAGGAGAGATTTGAGATCACTTGTTATTTTTTATATTGTATTATCTCTAAGCCCATGTTAGAGCTTCGTCTTTCTATTAAACAAGTTTTTTTGAATCGACGGGATTAGAAGCTTTATTCTTCTTTAGCTAGTTTCTGATGGTTACTATTCTATGATTACTAATTGGATGAAATAATCGAAGTTAAATCAAGAGGTTCATCGTTTATTGTTGCTAATTGGAGAGATTTTATTATTTCTCTTGGTTCATCTACGAAGGTTTTTTCTTTAGATTTCTGTACGATGCCCCCATGTTCTTCTTCCTAAATTGCTCACCGAGCACAAAGTTGTACTATTATTTATACACCATGATGATATGTTTAACTTACTTTTTTCATGCTTCACATGGCTTTCATAATTACATATCATTCAAAAGCAAAAATGTTTAAATGTGAAAAAAATCAATTCTATTATTATATATATCTTGAAAGCATTGTTTAAAATGCATCAAAAATTATTCAATTAGTAGAACTAATACTTAAAGGTCTCAAAAACATATGCAAACAACATGCAATCCATTGCATAACACATATGAGGGGGCCTATGCAATGTGTATTAAATATACATAGATATCAAACATCTTTATCATGTGCAAAACAAGTATTAAAGGGAAGCATAGGATTTTTAAATCAATTTTGTCGTGGGCAAATTGTTTAAAATAATACCAAATAAGATGTTTTGATTGCAAATGTAGACCACATATACTATATGAAATTAAATGCAATGTCTATGTGGTCCTTATCAAAATCCACTAAGAGACCATATATAGGAACTAAGTGAGTACTTTTAAAAAATAATTCACTGCTTCCAATCAACACACAACATGCACTTTTTTTTAATTTCGTCAAAGTACGTGTTATAGTTCAACTTATTGTTTTAAAATTTTAATTTAATTGATAATAGAATTGCTATAAGCTTGTATTTAAAGGCAAACAAGTTAAATGGAAGAGGATTCTAGAATTATAACTCATCCAAGTTGATCGCACTATAAAGTGTGCTAAGTGTCAACACAATGGACCATTCCAACAGAAGACTACAAGTTCGGTACAGAAAAATCCTTTATCCCTTGTTTGAAAGACAAATTGAACTATTATTGAATCTCACATCTAGAGTAATGCATACAATTGATTCTCGAGAACTGACAATTAGGGTCTTTGATTCTGTTTGATAGTGAATGGAAGGACATGCACCATACTAATAAACTGATTAACCAAAACAAGCCTTGCGAAATACGTAAACAAGAACCAAAACGTCAAATAGAGGTTGATATTTTTTGCTGAATATCCAAACAGTCTCAGTTCACTCTTTATCCAAATCCATTGGGCACTAAACAAGCCAAAGTAGCAAATTCAGATAATACTTCTGAAGAATATGTACCATGCAACTGAACAACTTATGATTCATAAACCAGTAACCAGTAATATCATATTTAAGTGCCACAAACTTAAATACAGGAACAAGGAGGTTTTAGTTTTCAGTGGAACATAGAGATATCGCAAAGGGGAAAAAAGAACTTGCAGCAGTAGCTACAACTTTACTAGTTCTTACACTAGCTACAACTTCATCAAGTGTCCAATCAAACCAATGGGACAAACATATGCTCCTTGACAATGAGGCGACGATCATACAAATAATAAAATTGTAACTGGTGAGCAGTTCAGGAAGAGGAACATGGTGTATCATACAGAAATCAAAATAAAATACATTGAAAGATGAAACAAGAGAAAGAAATTTTGAACTAATAAAATCTCTTCTCCATTTAGCAACAAAAATTGACGAACCCCCAAATTGAATATCGGTTGTTTCATCCAACAGGTAAATATAGAATAGTAACCACAATTATAAAACAAAAACCACCAGAAAACAGGGAGAACAGGATAAAACCTCTAACTCCGTCGATTCAGAAAGGATTGTAGGATAGAAAGACGAAACCCTAACATGACCTTAAAGATCAGAAAATATCAAAACAAACAGTAATCTCAAAATCTCTCCTTACAGATACGGAATGACGAGAGATTTAGTGTACCTTCGGAACCCGGAAACGATTGAGCCGATCAGCCGATCACGATGAACAACAACAAGGCTTTGAAATCAATCGCTGAAAGCTTACCCTCTGCGGAGGAGGTGAGGCAGGGCCGTCTAACCATTCTCGATGCCCAGGCAAAAAATAATTAAGAATTTAATATTTTTTAAAAAATAATATTATTTTTTTAAAATATAAATTTTTATATATAATATTATTATTAGAGGCATTTAATTTTATTAATAAATTAAAAATATATATATATTATAAAAGAATTTTTTTTCGATTGAAAGTAGTGACCGATTAAGTTATATATCAATAACTTTATTTTTATCAAAACTTATTTCTTTATTAATAAAATTTAAAAAAAAAATTATGTTAAACTTTCAAATATAATTTTAAATTATAAAATAATATATTTGTCTAATGAATATTTTTAA